>CM028366.1:45896241-46221452 GCA_016624345.1 Platycodon grandiflorus | reverse complement strand
CCGCAATTCGGTTAAGCATTCTAGCACGCTGCGTAATCTGAGGGAAAATATCGAGCAGTTGGGACCAAGCGAGCCACCCCAGAAATTATTTGAGTCAGTGGGTATGCAAGGGGCCTAAAATCAGCTTCTGCACCGTAGGCACAAATGGCTCCAGTCCAAAGCTCAAGGCAGTTCATGTACTTCCATTCATAGACTTTTGCATAAGAGTTCTACAATAAACGGAAAGTAAAATAACTAATATGTTAATAAATTCCAAGAGCAATATGATTCTTTATTACCAAATTCCCAAGTATACATGCTTAACTCAGGCCTATGCTGAGGTTTTTGTAAATACTTTAACGTCTACCTTATGGCACTGAGCCATCTTGACACATAAATGTGAACTGTGCTAAACTGCCAAAAACACTTTAAAACAATGACTAGGTGGCACAAGATTCACTACAAAATCATCAAGACAAAACTGTTGATAATGTTAAAGATCTAATGATTTAACACCAGAAGAAATGATACCTTCTTTCTTGTATCAAGTGCCTCACGCAAAATCATTGCTAATTGCCGTATGAAAACAAAGGCATGCTGATATGCAGCCGGAAGGTCCACCCCCAGAAGTTCATTTACACAGTTTGAAAGAAACTGTATGTGCTGTAGCTTAGATGCATTCACAAATTGGCAGCTCAAGACATAAGATTTGTATATTCCTTTGAAGCACTCATCTACACAATCAGAACCAAGCCGATGCATAAATCTCTCAGAAACAAGAAGGAGACAACTGGTAGTGCACCTCCCCAGTACCCCAGAAATGAAGAACAGCCTGGAAAAGAAGATGAAAGAATAAGTTGATTAACACCCAATGCAGGTAGCTTGGAAAAGCATATCAGCACCAGAATGTAATCTGAACCGTATAAGGACTGGCATGCAAGGAAAAATTAATGTACCTAATATCTTGCTCCGAGATCCATGAATTCTTTGATTTATTTAAAATATATGAAAACTTTCCTTCTTTTATTTTATTTTTTTAATTTTTTTTGGGTTTTAAACATGTGATGTAAAATATTGCATTTCCAAATCGTAAATGAAAGATTGGTCAGCCAACTTGGAGTTTGATCAAGAGGTCTGATTAAAATGCATTTACTCAGAAATCTGGACTTGATGTTGCATTGGAGAAGGGTATCCTTGGTCAAAAGGCGAAGAGGAATAAACATATGGACCTGTCAAATGTACTAACTTTTGTTATTGTTTTTTTTTTTTTTTCCTTTATCATTTCTTTGTTGACAGTGAAAGAATTTTTGACGTGGATCATTCCTTTGTAAATTAAATGCTACATATACCAAAATTTTTGGTATGTATCAGTTTAATGTATAGCTAAGTACTCTCCCAGACACCCATCTTCTTCGGATATTTGAAACATGAAAACACAAATGAAAGGAAGCAAATATTTGTAGATACCTTAATATACTTCCTCAAGAGGCTCGGGAATGCAGCCAAAAAGAGATGAATATTTTAAGCGTCGTAGGGTGAATGATATCATTTCCGTGTCAGTCATTTGGGTCAAAACATGCAGAGCATTTCCAAGATATGACTTCACCAAGTGATTGTAGTTCTTCCATGCTCTTGTGTGCACTAAATCCAATATAGTCTCCTTCTTTCCTCCAGAAGGTGGAAGCTTCAATAATCTTCGAAGGATTCCGTCCATTTCACTCAACACAAATAACATAATTTTATTGAAAACACTGCTGGACATGATACTCAACTTCATTGAAGGATCGCCCTCACCATCATCACCGTAATGGCAAGCAGTGCGGAAAGCTCGCATCATAGAACGAACGGCACCTACTCTTGCATTTTCTTGAATTGCGCTACACCAAGAATCAACCATTGCACTAGTTATGATCTTTTTAGAAGATTCGTCTTCCTTTTCTGCAGTGCTACTAGCTATGTGATGCACATCCATGTCATCATCTTCTTGGACGTCCTCATCATCCATATCAGTTTCAGCGTCTTCCTGCACAACAGATGGAAAGTGATCCAAACAATTACCCCAATAACTAAGAAGCATAAAAAAGTATGACCACTCACATCAATGCCGTCATCATCGAATTCTAGAAGCTTCTTATCATGTGCTTTTAAGTATTCATAGAACTCTGGGTCCTGCAGAAACATAAATTAGAAGACTTCAGATTAAAACTATAACAGTAACAAGATTCTAAGTAGAAATGTGAAAGCTTCACAATGTAATTCGAAAAGATAAAGAAACAACTGGCACCTTTCCAGTTCAATTTTCAAAAAGTATCACAGCTAAATCAAATATGAATATCATATCCATCAGATTCCAACATCCTCTTAAGTTCATCATTTAATCCATTAGTTCATCATAAGAACATTACGTGCTCACAAAACAACAATTCCTGAATGTCAAATGACATCTATTAATGTACATCTAAATCAAGCAACAGATAGCATGGTGGATAAACTACAGCAAGATATTTCATAAACTTCCAACAGGTATTTAGAAAGGAGTCGAATATGCATTCTCAAATTCCAGAATCAATTAGGCTTATAGCATCAAGTCAGAGATTCACCACAAATGTCATAACTCATTGGCCTCAAGAGAGAAAATCAGCAACTATGGCTGCATCTTTTAACCAGCTTCTCTACAAGATGTTTCAGGTGTAGGAAGGAGAAGCATTCAAGCTTAGTTGCAGTAAAAGCTTCATCTAAGCAACCTAGCTTTATCGATTATCAACGGACAAGATAGTCTTCTTCTTGATCGACTATAAATATATAGTACAGCATTATGATTACAGTAATTGACATATCTATCCCCGACTCTTGCACATATCTATTGTATACTCCCTCCGAACCACTCAAAGAGTCCTACTTTCTATTTTGGGATGTTTCCATGATGGAAACTTGTTTCAACAACTAGGCTTATAAGTTTTTCAAGTTTCCAAATTTATCCTTGTATTACAGTTCAAATTAGCAAAACTAATTAAACTAAGGGCATGTATGCAAATTAGCAAAATTAATTAAACTAAGGGCATGTATGGAAATTTCTTGTAATCCTTAAAATGTTTGACTTTCAAACACAAACTCTTTGAGCAGAATGGAGGGAGTATTTTTTTCATATTCAAGTCCCTTTCATATGATTAGTTGGAGAACATTATCCAAATTCAACCCCAGTTCAAGAAATATTCAGACAGATGAGCTTTTGAGACAACTTATTGCATGTTCTGAGTTCAATCTCATGTATTATTTTAAGCAGAGGCAAATTAGTGGTAAAAACTTTTGTCTAAAGTAGAGTAAGTGTGAATTCATACTTCTGTTGCTAATCAGCTAAATAAGGCTCCATTTAAGGAGTACAAATTACAAATAACGCTTTTGTCATACAGACTGTGCTAGGAAGTCATATAAAATGTTGGTCTCCCCTCAGGTTCCATTATTCTAGCCTAGAACATCACATTCTCAGTAGATTCACACTCATGTTTGGCTTCACAATCGCTGTTAAGCACAGATAAGTAGAGTATCGCATCACACATAAAACTATGCTACCACAGATTATTTTAAATAATTTATTTGATTTGCATTTCGTGAATCTTTATGCAAAAACTAGACTACAAATTATAAGGGAAAAAAAAACCACTAGAAAAGATTATCTATACAGTTTATCCTTCCAATTTCTCTTGTTCTGTGTTCAAATCTGGTCAACTTTCAAAGTTCTTCATTTTGTTGACAACAATCAGCTCATTTCTGCCATTGTCCCATTTGCTTGGACCCAAAAGAGTGACGAACAGGGGTAAACACCCCTAAAAAGAAAGGGTAAACACCCCTAATAATAGTTTCTGTGATTTCTGGAAAAGGAAACAAAAACAGGTTATGAAAAGGCAGAAAAACTAGTACTAAATGTGGTACTATCTGGCTTCACATGATGGTTTTGTAACTGAAACGATTGATTACGCTCTAATAGGTGAAAAATTGGCAGATCAGCTTGTAGGTTGCATTACATCATAACATCCAGATAAGGATGTGTCCAATGAAAAGCTAAATGTGTCCAATGAAAAGCTAAGTTAGGCGAAAAGCGCTAAGACGCAAAGATCTCCACCGTGTGAAAAAACATGTTGACAACTTAACTCTCACAAGTGGTCTGATATATTTTCTGCGCTCTTTTCCTTTTCTTTCGACTACTGATCAAATTGAGGCAAATTACACAGCAAACAGAGAGCTCAATTTTAAAGCAGACTCTGAACAGACAAGGCCAACACACAGAACTTGCAAAATTGTCAGGAGAGCTTAGCTTGACTAGATAGACTGTGTTTGAATTTTGAGGAGTCTGATGGCGGACGTGAAATGCTGCGCGACGACGTCCTCGTTATATGTGTTGGTAACAAAAGGGTTGGTGGCGTTTGCAAGTCCAATAGTGGGTCTAATCTAGGACTCATGTCTCTCGGCCTCGTCGACCTTGAAGTCCTCATCAAGGACGGCCATCGCCAAGATTGCATCCACGCCTGTAATAACTCTCTCTCTCTCTCTCACACACACACAAACAGTGAAGAATAAGCAATATTAAGTGAATTCTCTGAGTTTTGAGATCTTTTGATTTTTTTCGTCAACTGGCTTATGTAATTTTGTTGTGTATCTAATTCCAAAAAGTTTGATCTAAATTCTTATCTTCAAGCAATTTATAAGCGATTAGGTTCCCATGATAGGAAATATAATGTGTTAATGAATGTATAAGCTCCTAACCTTTTCCTGAAGCCTTTGTAATTGGTCCTTGTGCTCTCTTGCATTTCCCCAAGACTTTGTGGTTGTCTCAGCTGTGTCGTCTTCCATCTCTTTGTCATTGTTCGATTTATTCTTCACTTTCTTCTCTGAAATTACCATCAACAGAAAAAAAAAAAATCGTAAGTGTCTCAAAACACAAGCAGAGAATAGGAACACAAACAACCTAAAAGCATAACTCTAATTAAACACAAATTGGACAATTTCCAGATGAGAGCCAAACCTTTCTTTTTTGAACCCATGAGCGAATTCAGAAGCTGGCTAGCGAACAGCTGAATTTGATAGACATCATATCAAAAATAGAATTAAATGGCAATAAGAGTTTGATACAAATGAGATTAAACGTTTGTTCAAATTTCGAGCTAGTAACCAACAGGGAGATAGAGCCCACCGGCAAAGTGAGGACTTGGACCTTGACATTGCCAGAGCAAGTACTTCATTTATAAGTTGTCAGATATGCATATAAAAATATAATTAATAAAAAAATGTACTTTGCTCGGACCGCAACGAATTATTCCATAGAAACCCAGCAAAGCCTCATTGATCATGAAACTAGATTTCTTATTTCTTGCAGAGCTAAACCCATTTCCTACAACCCTTTCTACCGAACACAAACCCTATTACATCGCAATTATAGTACTCCTCCGTCTCAACTGAGTGTCTTTTTTTCTTGTCCCAAAAAGAGTGTCTATTTTTTATAACTTCACAAAAATTCTCCTTTACCAACTAACATGTCAGCATCGTGCACTTGCAATGCTACAATGTGGGCAACAACGGACTTCATGTATATCTGCTAGCAAAATTGTTTACAAACCAAAAATGGACACTTAACTTAAATGAACATAAAAAGAACGTAACTTCGACATTGACTTGCATCAATTGCTAAAAATAGATTACAGTTTTCGCACACAAACACGGATTTTTTTAAGAAAATATTGCAATTTCTATACAGGTGAAAAAATGAAAGAAGAGGTTTTATTGGGGTTTAAGCTAAAATTTACTTTTTTTAACTTCAACGACCAAGAGACGACGGAAACAGCACAATGGGGGGGGGAGGGCTATGCCGACGCCGGAACCAAGCAGAGGTCGTGGACGGAGGAGGAAGAAGGATACAGATATTGATAAAGATATTCATGTGCACATATACATATATATATATATATATATAAAGTAAAACGAAAGTTACCTTTAAGGAGGAGAGTCACCGCCGGTGATATGGTGGGGGCGGCCGCTAGTGCGAGTTTGTGAGCGTCCGAGAGAGAAAGGGAGGATGCTGCGAGAAGAGGGAAAAGGAGGAGGAGGACGACCTAGAGTGCACAATCCGTTAAAACCAGCACAATCCGTTAAAACACTAGAGCCCTCTTGCGCTCCAGACGCGCTTTGGGAGGGGCCGGCCGCTACCTCCCATCTAGCTTAGTTAAATGTTTGGGGCGAATTATAGGCCGGTCTCTTTTTCAATATTTGTAATTGATTCAGTTTATTATTTTTTAAAAACTTAAAAAATGTATTTTTAGGGCAAAAAGACGATTATGTCATTAATAAAAGAAAAATACGCGCACATCAGTAACCCAAGGCATCGCGATGAGTAAAAATCCAAGAAGGCATGGCGATGAGCAACCAAGGCACCGTTGAATCTCAACCACTGGAGGGGACTTGATTTTCGTTTATCTTTCAGGGGCGTTGCCCTCGAACCCCCACGAGGAACGCTGTCCCCTCGACCCCTGCGACCTGACCGGGTAGGTCGATCCCCGTTGCGTTGCCCAGCATACTGCGATTGGCGAATTAAAGACATCCCGATGCCAAATTTAAGGCATCCCAATACTCAATTAAAGGCATTCCGATGCCCAATTTAATATAATATCAAAATCTATCAAAATAATTATTTTTGATTGAAAATTTTACATACAAACATGGTATTGACTTCCTATAACAGTATGGTATTGATATTATACAAAATTCAAACTTAAATCATTGATTAAAGTCCCAAAATCAGTCCAAGAACATCTCCCTCTGTTTTCGGACAGCACACTGCCAAGTTCGATTTGAATATCAAAAATAGTATTTATTTGGTAGAAAAATTGTGCACAAATGTAGTACTAAGTTAGGATAACAATATGAGATTGATTTTAAACAAATTCGAAGCTTAAAACATAGATTAAAGTGGCCAAAACAGCACAAGAACAAAGAAAAATGGGATGAACTCAAAAAATTCGAATTTGATCAAATTCGTGTTCTATACATGGAAATTGATACCCATACATGAGGAAAAATTATATTAACAACATAAAATCATTTATACATCAATTTGAACCTCAAATCTGAAGCAACGGTGTTGTTGAGGGCATTTTAGGAAGAAAATTCTTAAAGTGCCTTTTAGCGGTAAAAAAAGAAAGGGTGGACTGGAGAGAAAAAAATTTCAGAAAGTGGACCGGCCAGCAATTTCCTGTAAATGTTTAGCCTTTTGGTTAGGGGGTAAATCAGCCATTTGGCCACAAAGCTCGCAATTGCTCGGCCCGCAAGGTACCCGCAGTATATACAATAGTGTTGGGCCCTAAATATGTTGAAGGCCTGCAGGCTCGAACTCTTCTGGACCCTCAATTTCTTTCAGCCCATTAGGTATGGCTCGGCCCGCATTATACTAAAACTACGTCGTTGTGCTGCTAGTATAGTATTTGTTTCCTACTCTACCTCAAAAGTCAAAAGCCAAAAAAAAAACCTATCTTCCATTTTCTATGCGTCGCCTTTGCGAAGGACTGTTTTAGACTAGGAGCTGAAGATGATCCTAATTGAGGATATTGCTTATCATAATAGTTTTGAGAATAATAAGTTTCTCTGCGGGCCAGGACTTCACCGCCCGTAAGCTTTGAGCTCTATTTTTTTCCATACGTGGGGAATCCCTGCAGAAATTCTCGAGTTAAAAAGTCAGGAAGAGAATTTGATTCTCCTTTAATATATGTAATTTGGAAATCAAATACAGATAAAACAGCTTGCTATCTAGTAAATATCTGTTTTGACATTAGATTTTTAACATCTTTTTCTAAGACTTCTTTTACTACTTTGCAATCAATTCTTAGTTGAAATTCTTGATTTAAAAGATCCTCTTGGAATTTAGAAATGCACTTAACTATTGATAACATTTCCTTTTTAATTGTGGAGTAATTTTTTGAGCATTATTCCACTTTCCAGAAGCAAATCTCACTAATTCTTTTTTATTTTTATTAGGATTAATTTGTTTAAGAATTCACCATACCCTATGTTTGATGCCTGAGTTTGCACTATCTTTCCCCATTGCTCATTAGCTTAAGACAAACAAGGATTTTTTTTGACTTTTAATTTAATTAACTGGTATGCTCAGGACCCAAGCTGAAGGGTTCTTTTTAAAACGTTCATATAAAGGAGCATTATCAACTGCTAAATCCTTATAGAAATCTGCAATATAATTAAGATTTGCCAAAAATCTTTGTAACTATTTTTTACGAGTATCATTTATTTCATCGAGAAATTTAGAGGCAATTTCTATTGATCTATTTATCGGTAGAAATATTCATTCCTCTATCTTATGACTAAGGAATCTAATCTTTGTTTGAAATAGTTGCATTTTTCTTTCAGAAAATAACCAAACCATTAGGTCTAGCAATATATAAGAATGTTTGTAAATGTTTAAATGTTGATCTATTGTCTTTGAAAAGACAAGAATATCATCAATATAAGCTATTATAAATTCTGAATAAAGATAAAATATATCATTCATAATATTTTTGAATTCTGATGGAGCATTTTTAAGCCCAAAAGGCATAACATTCCATTCATAATGACCAAATGGAACTGTAAATGCCATTTTATATTTATCTTCTTCGACTATTTGGATTTGCCAATAACCTTACTTTAAGTCAAATTTTGAGTAAACATACGCTTCATTCAATCTGTTTAATAAATCTTTTTTATTAAGAATATGATACATTATCCATTTCAAGACTTTATTGAGAGGTTTATAATTTATAACAAATCTTGAGACTCGTTTTTATTTTTCAGAATTTTTATTAACATAGAAAGCCGCACAACTGCAAGGAGAATTGCATTTCCTAATTAATTATTTATTTAATAATTTTTGAATTTCTTTTTTATAGTATTCTAATAATTCTTTATTCATTTGAATTGGTCTAGCCTTTGTAGGAATTGTCTTTTCATCAAAATCCTTTTCATAAGGTAAGTAGATGACATGTTTCTTTCTCTGCCAAAAGGCTAAGGGTAACTCATTACAAATTTTTTCCTTCATTTTATTTTCTATAACTTTTATTCTTTCTTTAAGCCTTGGACCTTGTAATCGGTTACTTATATTATTAACCTTTATTTCTTTTTGTAAGAAATTTAATTGTTTTTCTTTGAATATAAGATTTTCTTTGAGTTCATTTATTGTTTTTGTTTGGGGATTTGAAATGAATTTAAAAAGGATTTATTTTTTATTTAAGATAGAAAAGATAACTGAAGAATCTATTTTATCTATAGGTTGTAGTAAAGATACAAAAGGGGTCCATAATATTAAGAATATTTGTGTTAATCATTTTATCATAAAAAAAAGGTAGTTTTGATACATATTCCTTCATTACAAATATAAGCATTAGATAATCTATAATTTATGTTCAATTTAGAACCTTCTTTTATGCAGTTCATATCCGCTCCACTATCGATTAAAGCAATAATTTGTATACTGAACTCTTTGTTAATAACTAAAATTATATTAACATACCATTTTTTATATATTATTTTATCTATTAGACATAAATATAGTGCTTCGCTAGTTCCAACACTTATTTCAGTATTAGACGATTGGGCTATGTTATTTCTAAGTTGAATGTCTTTTTCCAATTTAGAGAGGAGCCGATCTCTTTCTATTTCTTCAATTTTCTTACATAACTCTCTTAGTTTAACTTTTAGTAAATTTACTTCTTATTTTAGTTCTTGTATTGTTGGCTCTGAATTCTGATGCCAAAAAACTAACCCAGGACAAGAAAGAAATGAAATACTCCTATAAAAATATAAATAAAACAATATAAATAAAACTTTGATTAACTTTAAGAAATTATAATTAAAATATAAATAAAACTTTAAAAAATAATAATCTCCCGCTCTCTATTTGATTTTGATTTCTGATGGGCTATGCTTCTTTGACCCATTTATTATTGGGGCCTTTTACAATGGTGTCTATTTCGTGGGTGTGGGATAGTGGTGGCCTGGGATTGAGAAGAAGGTGTTGGATGTGATGGCTCGATGCCCTGGCAAGAGGCCGGCGCCCTCCGAGGGTTTCGATTTGATATGCGGTGGGCCCCGTAACTTCTCCAGAATCAAAAGTTACGCCCTCCGCCACGCACGCGATCTAAACGGTCCAAAAATGCCAATACTTTGCTGTCCGCATCACAATAAAATGTTCCGATCCTTCCACAGTAAAAACCTCAAAAAATGTGGTTGAACAATTTCTATTTTTTACTGTAACCGATTAAATTGTATTGTCATCATTTCGTGTCATTTATTAATTTTACATGAATTTTAATAAAGTATTTGATTTATTATTTTTTTTCTTTTAATACCTCCAAATTACTATGTAGTAGTGTCAAATAAACGAGACTCACATTTTTTCTATTTCACAATATAACTGTTGTTGTAGACATTAAGAACTTTCTGAAAAAAAAAAAAAAAGAAACATATATTTTGAGACATTTTACTACCATGTGATTTGCTCGATGTCATACGTGGGAGTACAATAATAGGTAAAACAATTGCATTTTTGTTACAATTGATGGTTAAAAGGGTTTTTGTTAAATTTTAGACTAGAAGTTGTCGTGAGCCATCCACATATATTTTTGTAAGGTTGATCTCTTTAAAATTCATATGTCTGACATGTTATAAAAATATCCTTAATAACCCTACAAAAATACATATGGATGACATATGACAATTTTTCGTTAAATTTTTTTTTAACAAAAACTCTCTTTTTGACCCCCAATTAGGACAAAAATACAATCTTAAACTTAGTGTAAAAATATTAAAACCACAAACCCCTGGAGTGCGTGCGGGCAATATTGAGCATACCAAACAATTTCTCCTGACGAAAAGAGTGTTTTTTTGCACTTAAATCCTCAATGCAATGCAAGACGCCAAACACCCCCCCATTTTGTTGTTTTTCGTCATTTTATCACCTACACTCGTGACTACATAAGTCCCCCCAGCACAAAGCAGGATCACGACCGTCCATCCATTCAACCCACGAAACGATAAATGACATCAACAAAAACTGGAGACCCACGAGAAACGAGGTGTCAAAAAGGAACCAATGATAACCACACGTGTGTATAGGAAAGGGGTGTTACAAGTTGAAGCCTGAAGGTTTGCATGCTTTGAAAAGGAGGAAATCCGAGGGTAGGCCCCGCACATACCTTTGCTTTGCCTTCCTCCCTTCAATGGGGGCAACTTAACAGGTCTATAAATAGGAAACCCCCCCCCCCCTCTCTATCTATCATCAACTATAACCCAAAAAAAACCCTCAGAAAGTGACAGAGATAGACAGTGGAGAGACAGAGCACCTTCAAGGTACATTTCCTCGACTGCTCGGTTTCTATAAATTCAAAGGATTAATCTTTTTTTTTTTGATTTTTGGTTCTTGTTTATTTTATGTGTGGTTGAATTAAGCATGCAGCTGTATTTATGGATTATCTTTTAAATTTGAATCTGACTTTTTGTTTCTTGTTTATGATTTTGTGTGGTTGAATTGAGCATGCAATTGCTTGTTTGGCTATGTTCCTTTTAATTCGAAAAAAGGAGTATTTTTATTTGATTTTTGTTTCTTGTGCTATTTTGTGGTTGGATTGAGCTGCATTGTCAATAGAGGGACAGATCTATGGATTCAAAGGATGTTTCAATTTTTAATTTTGGCAATGCCCTTGGTGAGTGAATGCATGTACTCCCTCCTTCCCGGAAAATGCAGGAAAAGAGTTTATTTAAATCATTTTTGGGGTTCAAAAATATTATCTTTCAAATAGAAAGGAGTTGCAAGAATAATGAGAAGTTTATAATTTAAATTTGATTACATCCCTGGCTTAAAGGGTCTTTCTGAATTTGATTATTAGCATGTGTATATATCAAATCATTTTTATACTATCTTTTATGTTTTTAATTTATTAATTTTTTAATTATTTTAATCTACAATAATTATACTTTGAATTGTTACTTTTGTGATTTTCTCAAGTTTAGTATATTATTAGACGTTTTTGGTCAAAATTTAATCAAGTTGACAGGGATTAAGAACATGATCAATATGTACAATAATGATTTCTTTGCGTTCTTTACATATTTTTGTGGGATGGATGGAATGATTCTTATGAATTTGTTTAATATGGTCTTGTTAGTGAGTGTTAATTTGAGAATTTTTTGGCTTTTCCTTTTCTAAAGTTCTTCTACTTTAGAAGCTTTTGTTCATGCATTGTAGTGCTATCCTATTTCATCATTAAAATAGTATTTCGTTTGTTCCAAAATTAATGTTCTTCTTATTTATTTATGTTTTTGCTAAATTTAAGGTAGTTGAGAGCTTTAGGCAGTTTTGGTAGTATCTATTCAAGAATGCCCTTAGTGTGGCACATTGAGACATAATAGATAGAAAAGGTCAATTTAGTAACTCGTACAAAAAGGGTCTCATTTTGGGACAAATTTTAAATTAAAACGACACTCATTGATCCATGTACTTCATGGCCCTCCCCTAGGGAGGTCAATTATCATTTTTTTGGTCCATCGGATTTGTTGTGTTCCCCACTAATAATTTGGTATGATATTAGCTTTTTGCAATACTAGTTCTAGCCAGCATATACCTTACTGAAGAGTATTGGAATGAAAGTAGGTGGACACAGATTTTCTCTATATGAATTTTAGTTCAATATTAATGAATTTCAAAACTATATTCTTAATGACCTGGCAGCCCTGTGCTTCCATTTATGCGGTGGACACAGATTTTCTGTTTGGCATGTGGTCCTGCAATGTGCACCATGTTATCTGCCTTTTTTTGGGCTTGGCCCTTAATGTGTGGATCCTATGGTTTGGTCTGTATTTAGCTCTTATTTACTTTCATTTTCTTTCCTTGCATTTTGTTGGATGCTGCTGCTAGTGTGTCTAAACATTGTTTTTATGATACATTAGGTAGCCTGTTGACTGTATTTCGTATTACCAGTCTCTGAATCACTAATAATAATTTGTAGGGGTTTTTTCTTTGTTTTCTTCTGTCCCCTATTTTATGATAGTTTGTATATAATGCTATTTGATATTTTTTCTTTGTTTTTATTAATCTTTTCTTTTTGATTTAATCATCTTCTCTTAGTAGGGGTGTGCCGTGCTGCAACAAAAATGGGAGCTGGAGGCCGCATGGTTGTTTCGAAAACCATACCTGAACAGAACCCTCTGGATAGAGTCCCATGTGCTAAGCCTCCGTTTACTGTTGGTGATATCAAGAAGGCCATTCCACCCCACTGCTTTGAGCGTTCCCTTCTTCACTCGTTCTCTTATGTTGTTTATGACCTTGCTCTGGTCTCTCTCTTCTACTATATTGCCACCACCTATTTTCACCTCCTGCCTAGCCCCTATTTCTACCTTGCTTGGCCTGTGTACTGGATCTTTCAAGGTTGCGTCTGCACCGGAGTTTGGGTCATTGCTCATGAGTGTGGTCACCATGCCTTCAGTGATTACCAATGGCTTGATGACACCGTTGGTCTCATCCTGCACTCTGCTCTCCTGGTCCCTTTCTTTTCATGGAAGTATAGTCATCGTCGCCACCACTCCAACACTGCCTCTCTGGAACGCGATGAAGTCTTTGTGCCAAAGCCGAAAGCCCAGATGCCGTGGTATTCCAAATACCTCAACAATCCTCCTGGCCGTCTCGTCACTTTGTTTGTCACGCTTACTCTTGGTTGGCCCTTGTACTTGGCTTTCAATGTCTCTGGCAGGCACTATGATCGTTTTGCCTGCCACTATGATCCTTACGGTCCTATCTTTAACGATCGTGAACATTTACAAATATTCATCTCTGATGCTGGTATAGCTGCAGCAACATACGTGCTATACCGTATTGCTTTAGTTAAAGGGCTAGCTTGGCTCATATGCCTGTATGGTGTTCCGTTATTGGTTGTCAATGGGTTCCTTGTCATGATCACTTACCTGCAGCACACTCACCCTGCGTTGCCGCACTATGATTCGACAGAATGGGATTGGTTGAGAGGAGCTTTGGCAACTATTGATAGAGACTATGGCGTGCTCAACAAGGTCTTCCACAACATAACAGATACCCATGTCGTTCACCACCTCTTCTCGAACATGCCTCATTATCATGCCATGGAAGCAACTAAAGCAGTGAAGCCTCTTCTTGGAGAGTACTATCGGTTTGATGGTACTCCGTTTTTCTTAGCTATGTGGAGGGAGGCAAGGGAATGTCTTTACGTTGAGCCGGACGAGGGTGCCCCGAGCAAAGGTGTGTATTGGTACAAGAATATGTATTGATTTGCTGTGCTCTTCTCAGAGGAATATATATAGATATGTATCTAATAAAAGGAAGTTGTTTTTATAAGTATGTACTTCCTTGATGGAAGGGTATTGTCCTAGTGTTTGTTTGGTGTGAAGGAAAATGAAAGAGTTCTTAAATGTTTCTTTTCTTTGCTGTCTTTTGAGTGTGAAGTTAGTTTGTAATGATGTTTAAAAAAGCCCATTTTGAAAAAGCATCACGTGATAAATAATCTGACCATTATTCCCCTGTCTTGGTTAATTGCCCATTTTGCTCTTTATTTGTTGTGACTTGGTCTCTTTCTTCGTAGACACACGTAAAGCCCATTTTGCTCTTTCTTTGCGGTGACCTAGTATTTTTCTTCATTCACACGAAATTTATTTAATTATTTTTTTTGAAAATTTCTTTGCGGTGACCTTGTTTCTGGTCTCAATATTTGTAAGGAGTGAAGTTCGAGTGGCTGTTTTGGTTGGGTTGGACCCCCACCCTACATGTGCAAGAGGAATGGAATTTGGGGTGATGCTATGAAGAGCTACCATTTGGACAAAGCCATTTCTATCATTTGCCACAACTCATCATTTCTGCCATTTGGACATAGCCAAGCAAAAACTAACTAGTGAACTTTGCCATTTCACACACCTTGCCAATTGAAACAAAACTTGGCCATTGCATACCTATGAAGGCCACACACACCACTTGGCCATTTCAAACATAACAAGGCCATATAACAAAAACAATTACTTCAAAGCACACATATTAAGGCCACAAATGCCATTTGAATAGTCATTAAAGTTGTTCAAGTATATTGTCAACAAACGATGGCTATTTGAAGTTCCTTAAAAGTAAGAAGTGCACCTAAAAGTATATACTTCACAAAAGATTGGGAATTGACATGCCTTGAAGTAATATGTTTACAAAAGATGGCCACTTTACTTTCCATTAAATAAGAAGGCTATACCATTCTGTTTAAGATGCTGTCATTATATTGAATGGTATACCATTCACAAAAGATGTTCACTAAACAAGGCTATATCATTCTAGATGTAAGCAAACCTAACTTATTAACACAACAACTTAATCATTTGGCAAAGTTGAGAGGGTTCTGCTTCTTCTTGTCCTTTGCTGCTGCTCTGTTTGCTTGCTTTGAACCAGTCTTGGTGACAAGAGGGGGAATATCACAAATTTTATCACTTGAGGCAACTTGCCAAAAAATTTCCAACAGGATTCTTCTGAAGATGCTAGAATCCTTGGCTGGGATGTTTCAACATGAGCAGGTTGATCCCATTGACTAGCTATTAGGTTGAGAAAATGAAATTGTAGGCGGAGTAGCAGGCTTCTTTTGTAGTCAGACTTGTTGGGTTGACGCAACTTTCCTCTTAGGCGGACCATTCTTGCCTTCTTGGTAGGGGGCTGGGAGGCATTTCTGGTTGGTGGTTGTGAAACATTCTAGTAAGTCATAGTTTATTCAACTTTTTACTCTTTCCCCAAGACAAATCCAATTTTAGGCTTTAGCAATGCTTAGCCGACCAAGTACTGGAGAGTGGAGACAAGCGCCGAGTTCAGTTAAGATAAATCTTAAGCTTCAGCAATAACTGGTTACCATTCTTAAGGATGTACCTGACGAATGAGCTGCCTCATTTCTCGCCGAAACCCTCCACTTTCGTGGATTTGCAAAAATTGCGCCGTCGAACAGAAGGAATGAAAGATAGCTCAGTGAAAGCAACAAAAGAAAAGACACATGCCTCCTGAAACGATCTCGTCTTTAAGGTTGCCTTGCTTACCTGCCACATGCAACTCCAGATTCAACAGATATATCACAAATTTCTCAGGTGCAATCAACAAGAAAAAAGAATCAACTCAGTAAGTACCCTTAGCGTGGCACGCAAATCAACAGCTTTGCAAACCCCTCCTGTAGGTGGTCTATTCAATTCTTTCATCTCCATCATGTCTAAAAGGAGGACAGCGACTGGAATAAAGGTATTGGTAGAAGCCGCAATTTGGTTAAGCATTCTAACGCAGCGTAATCTGAGAGGAAAATATCGAGCAGTTGGGACCAAACGAGCCACCCCAGAAATTATTTGAGTCAGTGGGTATGCAAGGGGCCTAAAATCAGCTTCTGCACCGTAGGCACAAATGACTCCAGTCCAAAGCTCAAGGCAGTTCATGTACTTCCATTCATAGACTTTTGCATAAGAGTTCTACAATAAACGGAAAGTAAAATAACTAATATGTTAAAAAATTCCAAGAACAATGTGGCTCTTTATAACCAAATTCCCAAGTATATAAACTTAATACTAAAGTGCTCAGGCCTATAGTAAGGTTTTTGTAAATACTTTAACATCTACCTCATGGCACTGAGCCATGAATCCGAACTGTGCTAAACTGCCAAAATTATCACTTTAAAACAAGGAACTAGGTGGCACAAGATTCACTACAAAATCATCAAGACAAAACTGTTGATAATATTAAAGATATAATGATTTAACACCAAAAGAATAATACCTTCTTTCTCGTATCAAGTGCCTCACGCAAAATCATCGCTAATTGCTGTATGAAAACAAAGGCATCCTGATATGCAGCCGGAAGGTCCACCCCCAGAAGTTCATTTACACAGTTTGAAAGAAACTGTAGCTTAGTTGAATTCACAAATTGGCAGCTCAAGACATAAGATTTGTATATTCCTTTGAAGCACTCATCTACACAATCAGAACCAAGCCGAATGCATAAATCTCTCAGAAACATGAAGGAGACAACTGGTAGTGCACCTCCCCCAGTACCCCAGAAATGAAGAACAGCCCGGAAAAAGAGATGAAAGAAATAAGTTGATCACACCCAATGCAGGTAGCTTGGAAAAGCATATCAGGACCAGAATGTAATCTGAACTGTATAAGGACTGGCATGCAAAGCAAAATTAATGTACCTAATATCTTGCTCTTAGATCCATGAATTCTTTGATTTATTTAAAATATATGAAAACTTTCCTTCTTTTATTTTATTTTTTAATATTTTTTTTGGGTTTTAAGCATGTGATGTAAAATATTGCACTTCCAAATAGTAAATGAAAGATTTGCCAGCCAATTTGGAGTTTGATCAAGACATCTGATTAAAATGCATTTACTCAGAAATCTGGACTTGATGTTGCATTGGAGAAGGGTATCATTGGTCAAAAGGTGAAGAGGAATATATGGACCTGTCAAATGTACTAGCTTAGGGGTGTCAATTCGTGTCATCGGGTCGTGTTCGTGCCGCACTATTGTGTTTTCATGTTATTTATTTTTGATCATAAATATAACAATAAATGTTATTTTAACTAAATTTTTGATTTCGTGCTTGTGTCGTGTCGTGCTCGTTCGTGCATTCGTTTTTCTTTGTTGACAGTGAAAGAATTTTTGACATGGATCATTCCTTTGTAAATTAAATGCAACATATACCAAAATTTTTGGTATGTATCAGTTTAATGTTTAGCAAAGTACTCTCCTAGACACCCATCTTCTTCGGATATTTGAAACATGAAAACACAAATGAAAGGAAGCAAATATTTGTAGATACCTTAATATACTTCCTTAAGAGGCTCGGGAATGCGGCCAAAAAGAGAGACGAATATTTTAAACGTCGTAGGGTGAATTATATCATTTCCGTGTCAGTCATTTGGGTCAAAACATGCTGAGCATTTCCAAGATATGACTTCGCCAAGTGATTGTAATTCTTCCATGCTCTTGTGTGCACTAAATCCAATATAGAAGGTGGAAGCTTCAATAATCTTCTAAGGATTCCGTCCATTTCACTCAACACAAATAACATAATTTTATTGAAGACACTGCTGGACATGATACTCAACTTCATTGAAGGATCGCCCTCACCATCATCACTGTAATGGCAAGCAGTGCGGAAAGCTCGCATCATAGAACGAACGGCACCTACTTTTGCATTTTCTTGAATTGCGCTACACCAAGAATCAACCATTGCATTAGTTATGACCTTTTTAGAAGATTCGTCTTCCTTCTCTGCAGTGCTACTAGCTATGTGATGCACATCCATGTCGTCGTCTTCTTGGACGTCCTCATCATCCATGTCAGTTTCAGCGTCTTCCTGCGCAACAGTTGGAAACTGATCCAAACAACTACCCCAATAACTAAGAAGCATAAAAAAGCATGACCACTCACATCAATGCCGTCATCATCGAATTTCTAGAAGCTTCTTATCATGTGCTTTTAAGTATTCATAGAACTCTGGGTTCTGCAGAAACATATATTAGAAGACTTCAGATTAAAAGCATGACCACTCACATCAACTGGCACCGTTCCAGTTCAATTTTCAAAAAGTATCACAGCCAAATCAAAAATGAATATCATATCCATCAGATTCCAACATCCTCTTAAGTTCAATTTTTTTTTTTTATTTCAATATCTAATCCATTAGTTCATCATAAGAACATTACGTGCTCATAAACAACAATTCCTGAATGTCAATGTACATCTAAATCAAGTAACAGATAGCATGGTGGATAAAGATAAACTACGGCAAGGTATTTCATAAACTTCCGACAGGTATTTAGAAAGGAGTTGAATATGTGTTTTCAAATTCCGGAATCAATTAGGCTTATAGCATCAAGTCAGAGATTCACCTCAAATGTCATAACTCATTGGCCTCAAGAGAGAAAATCAGCAACTATGGCTGCATCTTTTAACCAGCTTCTCTACAAGATGTTTCAGGTGTAGGAAGGAGAAGCATTCAAGCTTAGTTGCAGTAAAAGCTTCGTCTAAGCAACCTAGCCTTATCGATTATCAAGAGACAAGAAAGTTTTCTTCTTGATCAACTATAAATATATGGTACAGCAATATGATTACGGTAATTGACATATCTATCCCCGACTCTTGCACATATATACACCAATAGAAGTTTGCCTTCAACTCCTTCTGTTTTCCTATTGTATACTCCCTCGGAACCGCTCAGAGAGTCCTGAGTCCTACTTTCTATTTGGGATGTTTCCATGATGGAAACTTGTTTCAACAACTAGGCTTATAAGTTTTTCAAGTTTCCAAATTTATCCTTGTATTACAGTTCAAATTAGCAAAACTAATTAAACTAAGGGCATGAATGAAAATTTCTTGTAATCCTTAAAATGATTGACTTTCAAACACAGACTCTTTAAGCAGAATGGAGGGAGTATTTTTTTCATATTCGAAGCCCCTTTCATATGATTAGTTGGAGAACTTTATCCAAATCCAACTCCAGTCCGAGAAATATTCAGACAGATGAGCTTTTGAGACAACTTATTGCATGTTCTGAATTCAATCTCATGTATTATTTTAAGCAGAGGCAAATTTGTGGTAAAATCTTTTGTCTAAAGTAGATTAAGTGTGAATTCATATTTCTGTTGCTAATCAGCTAAATAAGGCTCCATTTAAGGAGTACAAATTACTAATAACGCATAGAGCTTGTGCTAGGAAGTCATATAAAACGTTGGTCTCCCCTCCAGTTCCATTATTCTAGCCTAGAAAATCAAATTCTCAGTAGATTCACACTCATGTTCAGCTTCACAAAATAGCGATGCAATACTCTACTTATCTGTGCTTAACAGCGATTGTGAAATGGCTAAGTTCACTAGTTACCCGTGTGACACATTCAAACCACAAATTAGCTCTTACGGTCAATAAACAATTTCAACATACATCAATTCAATAAAATAGATCACTCACATCTTCTCCCGTTTTTCCCTTTTTAGATCCCTATGATAATCAATGGGAGCTATGTGAATTCTTGCCCTTTTTGCAATTTCTGGAATGAACTTCAAAAAAGGGAGGAGAGCCTCATGCAGTTGACCAGGAGTACTCAAAACACTTCTGTTAGGGTCATATATGATCAACTTTCCAGTATTGAACTCGAGGTCAGCCACAATCCAGTGTACATAAGCCAAAATAGGAAAGTAAATGTGAGCACATTCAGCCCATGATTTCCCAAATATCTCCATATTACTTTTCCATGTTCCATAGGCAAAGTCGACCAAACTTTCTGACATAACGTGGTGCGAGTCATTTTTGGATATTTGATACTCGATAACAAGTACGTTGAAGAATTCGGTATCAAGTATCGCTCGATCGTTGTTTCTGCCGAACGATAATGGATACCTCCGCTGTCTCTCCCGTATCATAAGCATGGGCACATCCATATGCTGAAATTGGTAGAATAACTTACCTCATCAGAATCAAACAATAATGTAAGGTTAGAATGCCATTAATTGATAAAATAACTTACCTCATCTTCAAGATATTCCTTAGACAAGGATTAATACTTGTTGAACCACTCAACGTTCATCTTAACACCACGTGTTACAACAAAATCACTGTGGAAAGAAATAAATGCAAGTAATTAAATAAACTAATAACAACGATAACGATAAAGAAAATGTTTTTATGTATTCAAAGCATTAAGAAAGGAGTTTTACTATTCAGTCGCATTTGTTAACCAACATCTCATCACTTTGACATTTGACTCATCCGAATCCTGGAATAAATCAGGTTTCGTGCCATCTACAAATATTCTTTGCCATATTTGGCCATCAAATATGAGGTCAGCTAGCTTCGGCTTTTCTTTCGACTCTTCAGTGGTGAAGGGAGTTATTGTTTGGGTCGATGATTTTTAGGTTCTCTTTGTTCCCATCGGCAAAATATTTTCCCTTTCGAACTTTTCATTCCTTTTCCTTTTATTTGCCTTTTTTTTTTTTTGATGACAGTGTCAATAAGAACGTTAATGGGAGTGGGAGTGGGAGTGGGAGCGGGAGCGGGAGTGCCGGTGATAGTGGGAGCAGGAGTGGGAGTGCCGGTGATAGCGAGAGTAGGAGCGGGAGCGCCGGTGATAGCGGGAGTGGGAGCGCCGGTGCCAGTTCCAGTACCTGTCATCACCCTGCCAGTGGGAGTGGGAGTACCATGGTGAGGTGGTGACTGCCAGTGGGAGTGGGGGGTGGTAACTTCCTTGCCTCAACCAATGCATCATCCTGCAATTTGAACAAATGTCACAGTAAGCTAACTTAATATCACAAGAAATTAAGAGAAATCAAAACAAAAATAAATATAAAAGTAAATATAAACCAGTTTTTGGTATAAGGCGGTGATCTTCTGGTTCATATCATCAACCATATGCTCCTCAATCTTCTGGATTTGAGTGCTATGAGCATCGATCTTCTGGTCGATCTCAACCAAGTTATCCAAAATGGCTTTCATCACATCATTAGGAGGGGCAGCTCTATATGAATCTCCTCCACTAGGTTGTGGGGAATGGGCTCGTGGCAACTAAAATTGTGGAGATCGTGGGGATTGTGGGGACTGGAATTCATCTTTGGCTTGTTCAACATTGAAAGTTGTTTTCCAAGCCGTCGGAAAATCTTCTACATAACTCTCTTTACTTTTGGTTGAAGTCGGGGACAAAGGAACAAGAGCATCATCTTGCCAATTCAAAAACAATAAAAACTTCATTAATGAAATACAAAAACAAAATGAAATTTTTATTATCGAGATCAAAATAATGGAAAACATTTACTCATTGTATATCCAAGATTCCAATAATTTTCTCGTAGCTTGGATTTTCTTTCGACTTCCAATTACACATTTTAGGAATAATAGGATCATCAATCGTCCCTATATTTTGGAGCTCAAATTCATCTCCAAATCCAGAAAAGGACTGAAACATCTCGAATGCCCAAACTTAACAAAAGTTATATGTTAGAATGAAAAGAAATGAGAATAGTTTATTGTCATTTGATATCAAATTGAATTCAAATGTTTACCTGTAATGCAAATGGGAAGCCATAGAACATATTTGTTTTCACACCATCTTTATCCGAAGATTTTTTCACTGAATGCAGAAGGTTAGGATAAGTCCTTGTTCCCCATGAATATTTGTTAAACAAGTCCAAGTCGTTCACAATATCTAAAAAACCCAAGTCGATCGAAGTACTCGATTCCTTGGCTCTCAAAACAGACTCGTATACTACGGCTAGGGCCAACTTGTATATGTCCAGCTCTATTTTTGCATTGACAAAAGCTCCGTTTAATACCTTAGGCTTCATAGACTTTTTCGGTCCCGCAAAATATTCATTAGCCAACATTTTTGTTACAGGGATAGACCTCTTAAAATATTCCTCTAAGCCAGAATATAATCCTGTGGTAATGGTGTAATCAAAGAAGCCAAATCTAACATTTTGACCCCCGATACGAAACCATAAGTCATATCTACTATTTTTATCTGGTGATTGAATCCTCAGAAACACCAAGGCATGTAGCAGTTAGCCGGAGATTTTCATATTGTCTTTCATCTCGTACAACTTCCCAAAGCATGAATCCTTGAACAAAATCTGATGTTCTTCATCTAATTTAGAATACACTTCATTTATCACCTTAAGCTTAAATTTGCAAGTCACCTTGGCAGGGTACCTTTGTTATGGATCAATCATGAATGCCATATTCTTTGTAATAGAAATGCAAATTGTAAACATTAACGACACAAACACATATGGTAATGTTTAGATAGCAAGATTCCACAATCCTTGAACATTAATGACAAATTTTCAGAAAATGCAAATTGTAAACATTAATTTTTTGATTTTTATTTTTCTGTAAACAGAAATGCAAATTGTAAACACATTTGGTTATTACTACTTGATTTTATGATTTTTAATTTTCTCTTTTAGCTTTCACTGATTTTCAATTCTATCCTTGATTTTTCTGTCGTCCGTCAATTACAAAAGAAACCTAAACCTAAAACTTCAAACTCAAGTTAGTAAATCAAAACATACTCTTGATGCATGTACTTCTATTTCACATAAACTACTAATTGGTTAAAAAACAACAAGAATCATATAGGGTAAAAGCAATAATCGACCTTGCGTTAAACCCTAAACTCAATAATCGACGTAAATAATCGACCTTGCGTTAAACCCTAAACCCCAGTAAGTAATCGACCAATACAATAATCGACCTTGCATGAAGAAAGAGAATGTACGAATTACCTTTTTGTGAAGAAGCGAAATGTGAAGGAAAGTGATTTGCTTTGCAAGGACTGGAACCAATATGAGGTAATTGGGTTTGATTTTTTTGATTATTTGATTCCTGACTAGTGAATGAGTTTGAGTGTAGATGGTCGGTCTTTACAATTAATGTATATATGTGGTAGATTAATCGATACTAGCTCAAGTGGTACTCATGTTTCACTCCCAAAGGCTATATCCTGGAGGCCAAGGGTCGAAACCTGGTAGCGCCAGTTTCGGGACATGAGGGAGAGCAAAAACCCGCAGCCATGGTGCGGGGAGACCCCTGTGGCCTTAGTCGGCTCGAGCTGTGTCAGTCCGCGCCGCTTCAGCTCGGACGATTATGCGTCATCAGAAAAGTCTTTGAGAGTGAATGCTCTGAATTCTTTGGGAGAGTTTGTGGTTGTGTATATGTGAATTTGAACTTAGACCTTAAAGGAAGATTGTCACCTTGTATTTATACTGATAGAATGTTGGTCTGAGGCAAGTGGATCTGCCAGATGTCAGCTTGGGGTGAACAGCCATGTGCTCATTTATGACAGCCGCAATGTGCATTGATGGGCCTTAATGTGGAAGTGACCTGTTCTGATGCAGAGGATAGAACTTCCCTGTTTGTCCCCTTGACCTTCTAGATGCAGCTTTCCTTAGTGAGTAAGTATCCTTTTTGTCCAATAGGAGACTAGATGGTGGTCCCGAGATGACGTAGTAGCCTGAGGGCATTAAATACGGCAGCTTTCGTTGACTTTCAAGGCTTCCCAGGGTGTAGACCTTGGGGTCTTTATTGTTTGCAACTCAGGTTTATGACCACTTGAATTCTTCAACTTGGTAGAGGAAGGTTCTGGATCGGTCCCGAGCTCCTCGGGGAAGGCAAAAACCCACTGCCAGGGGTGGGAAGATCATGAGTTTAAACAGATGCTCGGAGGGCTCTCCCTCGTGAGTAAACGAAGAGTGTTAAGGGTCGGTTAATGGTCGATTAGGGTCAATTAATCAATCACGTGTAATTTCAAATGAACACAAGGGTCGGTTAATGGTCGATTAGGGTCGATTAATCGACCACGTAATTTCAAATGTACACAAGGGTTTGTTTAATGGTCGATTAGGGTCGATTAATCGAACAAAAAGTTTGGTTAATAGTCGATTAGGGTCTATTCATCGAACAAGGGTCGGTTAATAGTCGATTACGGTCGATTCATCGATCACATGTAATTTGAGAAGGGCAGTTTTGGAAGTTTCTGTCTTCTGGATTTTTTAAGTGGTCAAAGGCCATATAACATAACTCTTCGGGTCAAAAGGTCATACTTGACTATTCTCACAACGGGATTTAGGAGGGATCGGCCGCTACCTCCCAATCCAGCCTAGTTAAATGTTTAGCCTTTTGGTTAGGGACTAAATCAACCCATCGGCTCGCAAAGCCCATGCCCGCGGTATATACAATAATGTTGGGCCCTAAATATGTTAAAGGCTCATAGACTCGGACTCTTCTGGACCCTCAATTTCTTTCAGCCCATTAGATCTGGCCCGACCTGCATTAAACTAAAACTATGTCGTTTTGTTGCTAGTATATATTTGTTTCCTACTCTACTTCAAAAGTCAAAAGCCAAAAAAAAAAAAAAAAAACCTATCTTCCCTTTGCGATGCGTCGTCGCCTTCGCAAAGGACTTCTTCGGACTAGGAGATGGGAAGCGATACGATTCGAGGAGTTTGTAAGTCTTCTACTCAATTGTAGTTTGATCTCTCTTTCTTTCTTTCTCTCTCTCTCTCTCTCTCTCTCTCTCTCTCTCTCTCTCTCTCTCTCTCTTCTCTCTCTCTATCTCTTTCTCTTTCTCTCTCTCTCTTGCTCTCTATTTGATTTTGATTTTGATTTTGATTTTGATTTCTGATGGGTTATACTTCTCTGACCCATTTATTATTGGGGCCTTTTACAACGGTGTCTGTTTCGTGGGTGTGGGATGGTGGTGGCCTGGGATTGAGAAGAAGGTACTGTAGAAGAGCTATATGATCGTTGGGTTAGAGAAATATTTTATTTTTACAGCCTATAATTCATTGTGTGGATTCAATACTTTCATCAAATTTATAGTACATCATTCATCAATCCTTATGATCGCTCGTATTTCTATTACTTTTTTCTTCCGTAATCGAGTGTGTAGTAATCTGACTTTTTGATTTGCTCATCGTACGTGTAGGGCTCAAAAGGAAGCAAATAGTAAATACTAGAAGTGACTAGTCTATCTCAGTGCATTTGTCAATCTGGAAGCCCGTTAAGCCCAAGCCCGCCTAATGTCGTGTTAAGCCGGCAAAGAGGCGGTCAATTTAACCTCGCATGAATCCCGTTATGTTGTCAATTTAAGTGTGAAAAGGATATCATTCCTTCCATTGATTGAGTCCTTCAATGTTCAATAATTTATCTGAAATGAATTACTCAGTCATGACCTACTACTCTTAGCTAGAGATATAAATGTTTCTCTCTTTAAAATAGTTATCAGATTCGAGTGATAACTATTTTGTTCCATTAAAACAAGTAACCTTTGTTAATATCATTGAATGCTTTTGTCTAACACTTTTCAGCAAGTCTTGGAGCTTTTTGAAGATCGATTATGAACATTATGAGCAAATAGTTATGACTTAAATGTTTCTCTATGAAGAGAATCTTTTATGTGATACAAACTCTTTTTACATAAACCTAATGTTTTAGGAAACAAATCTAACATATTTAGTAACATCAAAACTATAATCTACACATAAATTTAGTAAAACTATACCAAAATGGACAATTTTTTGGTGACAAGATCATAACTTGTTTTAGAGCATCTTTACATTAGTAATTAATCATCTATTTCGCTGTACATTTTATTCAGATTAAGAGTTATTTTAAATTAGTAAGTGACTTAAAAAGAAAGAGAACTCTCAAAACATAATCTATACATGGTCCTAAAATATATTTAGTTAATGCTCTACCAAAATGGAAACAATTATTTTGGGACAAGAATATTTTAAAATGAATATTTTGGCATGGAGGGAGTATTATTTATAGAATGTAATATTACAAAATAAACTACCAAGGGTAATTTTGCCTTTGCCATGTATTATTATTTCATTTGTTAAATGTTCCTACGTACGTACCCAAAATGAAGTTATGTTTCCATCTCTTTCCCATTATGTGCGAACAAAATGCAAGCGTCAATTAGTTCCATATATTCTTATTCCAAAATCTATAAAATTGAATTTTTTGGTTAACCATTTCTTTCCTTTCGTTTCGTTCCAGCAAACTGAACGGTCTCTAAGTACTTTCTTGATATAGACAGTGCGAGATGTAATCAATCTAAATGAACTATGAATAGTTTTATTTAATAAATTAAATTTTCTGAAATCGTGAGAGGCTATTTTCAGTATAATAATTATTAGGGAGATGTTATTTCCACTACAATTTCTGCTTTTCCCTAGATTCTTAATTGTAATTTTAAATTAATACATGTTTGGACAAAACTACACCTTAATTAATTGCTTGCTATTTAAATTAATACATGTTTTCAAATCACCTTTTAATTCCTAACATATCAACAAATAAGGTAGTTTTGCTTTTTCTATTTCAATTTATTATTAATAAGAATGTTTTCTCAATTATCTTTATGACTTGTTTTTGTTTCATTATAAAAAATCATAAAAGCATTATCGATTAATTTTTTTTTAGAAAATAAGTGATATTTTTTTACTAAAATAAAAATTTTAATTTATTTTTAAAAATATTATTTTTATAAAAATTGATTCAATAAAAGCAATATGGTAGATATTGAATTGATTATCGGTTTCAATTAGTTCAAAATTTAAAATTTAGAATTAATTTTTATAGGTAGGCAAAAATTTTAAATTTTTTGATACTATATCACATTGTAAGTTCACTTTCGATTAATATTTTACACTTACAACCATTACATCTAACTGTGATTTTTTTAAATTTTAATAAGCAAATATCACATTTTTTTTAAAAGTTCGATTGATAAAAATATCCTTATGATACTAGTTTTTTTATTATGCAACATGACTCTAGCAATGGGCTTAATTAATTAAACATTTAAAATAAATAAAAATATAAAAGAATAATTATGTCGTTCATGTGAACGCTAATCAAATACCATTTACTATGTTTTGAATTAGGAAATAATATAGAAAAGTAATTTTGTTAATCAACTTAATATGAACAAGTAATTGATGGTAGTTTTGTCCAAACATGCATTTATTTAATGTAATTATTAATAATGTAGTGGTTTAGCAAAAATTGTAGTGAAAATAGTATTCATAATTATTTTAATTTAGCTTATATTAGGAAAAAAATACTCTTAAATAGTTAATCACTATAATAATATAATATATTTTTAAAATTATTTGAAAACTATACTAAGAAGCTTATGAATTGTAACTTTTACGGTTTTGTAAAAATTATAAATAAAGTTATGCAAATATTTAATTAATATTTAATCAAACTGACTCAAAAAAAAGTTAAAAACATGGAGTACTTTTTAATCAACATAAACAGAGTAATTCTTTAGTGCTTTAATTTTTGTTTTGCTTTTAAATCATAAGATGAATCATTTCTGACCAGGCAACGAAATGTTCCGATTCTTCCATAGTAAAAACCTCAAAAAGTGTGTTTGAACAGTCTCTATTTTTAGTACCGTAATTGATTAAATTGTATTCTCATCATTTCAAAATAAGTGTCATTTATAAATTTTATTTTACATGAAATTTTAATAAAGTATTTGATTTATTATTTTTTTCTTTTAATACCTCCAAATTACTATGTAGTAGTGTCAGATAAATGAGACTCACTTTTTTTCTATTTCACAAATATATCTGCTATTATAGACATTAAGAACTTTCTGAAAAAGAAAAAAGAAACATTTATTTTGAGACATTTTATTACCATGTGATTTGCTCGATGTCATACGTGGGGGTCTGTGGTTTCAATATTAGTACAATAGAGTTTAATTCTCACATTGCATTTTTGTTACAATTGATTGTCAAAAGGTTTTTGTTAAATTTTAGACTAAAAGTCGTGACGAACCATCCATATGTATTTTTGTCAGGTTGATCTCGTGTTTAACACGTTTTTTAAAATTCATACACTTAGCATGTTCATCAATAATGAATAAAAATACCCTTAATAATCCCATAAAATTATATATGAATGACACATGATAACTTTTTATTAAAAAGATATTTAACAGAAATTCTCTTTTACCATCAATTAGAACATAAATACAATATTAAACTCAGTATACAAAAATTAAAACCACGTGTGGATAGGAAAGGGGTGTTACTTTGAAGGTTTGCATGAGTTGAAAAGGTGGAACCTTTGCCTTTCTCCCTTCAAGGGAGGCGATTCAATGTTGGGGGTTGGGGGCAACATAGGTCATTAATATAGGAAGCCCCTCCTCCCTTATCTATCATCAACTATAACCCATAAAACAACCGCAAGAAAGAGACACTGAAAGACAGAGTCAGAGGAGACAGAGAAAGCACCTTCAAGGTAAATTTCGTTTACTGCTCTGTTTCTTTAAATTCAAAGGATTAATCTTTTTTATTTTTTATTTTTGGGTCTTGTTTATTTATGGATTATCTTTTAAATTTGAATGTGATTTTTGTTTCTTGTTTATGATTTTGTGTGGTTGAATTGAGCATGAAATTGCTTATTTGGCTGTGTTCCTTTTGAATTCGAAAAAAGGAGTATATTTGATTTTTGTTTCTTGTGTTATTTTGTGGTTGGATTGAGCTGCATTGTCAATAGAGGACAGATCTATGGATTCTAGTGATGTTTCCATGATTCTAGTGTTGTTTCCATTTTTAATTCTGGAAATGCCCTGGGTGAGTGAATGCATGCACTCCCTCCTTCCCGGAAAATAGTTTATTTGAATATTTTTTTGGGGGGTTTAAAAATATTATCTTTCAAATAGAAAGAATGAGTTGCGAGAATAATGAAAAGCTTATAATTTAAATTTGATTACATCCCTGTCTCAAAGGGTCTTTCTGAATTTGATTATTAGCATGTGTATATATCAAATCATTTTTTTACATATGTCTTTTATGTTTTTAATTTATTAAATTTTTTATTATTTAGATCTACAATAATTATAGAGATTCGGTGATTGCTCTACTGGGATTGCTCTACTGATTAGAGCCTCACTCCCTCTGCTGTTGGTCCCTGGGTCGAATCTCGGTGGTCTTTGGGGGTTTAGGGTAGATTTAGGATATCAAAAAAAAAAAAAAATTTACAATAATTATAATTTGATTTGTTACTTTTGTGATTTTCTCAAATTTAGTATATTATTATACATTTTTGTCAAAATTTAATCAAGCTGACAGGGATTATGAACTCATGATCAATATGTACAAAAATGTTTTCTTTGCATTCTTTACATATTTTTGTGGGATGGATGGAATGATTCTTATGAATTTGTTTAATATGGTCTTGTTAGTGAGTGTTAATTTGAGATTTTTTTTTTGGCTTTTCCTTTTTGAAAGTTTGTTTACTTTAGAAGCTTGCATTCATGCATTGTAATGATATCCTATTTTCTAATATAAATAGGTCATTGTTCCTCTCAATTCCTTAAAATAGTATTTCCTTTGTTCCAAAATGAATGTTCTTTTTTATTTATTTATTGCTAAATTTAAGGTAGTTGAGCTTTAGGCAATTTTGGTAGTATATATATTATATTCAAGAATGCCCTTAGTGTTGCCAATGCCCTTAGTGTTGCACATTGAGACATAATAGATAGCAAAGGTCAATTTAGCAACTCATACAAAAAGGGTCTCATTTTGGGACAAATTTTAAATTAATACGACACTCATTATTCCTTGGGCTTCATGGCCCTCTCCCTAGGGAGGTCAATTATCATTTTTTTGGACCATTGGATTTGTTGTGTTCCCCACTAATAATTTTGTATGATATTAGCTTTTTGCAATACAGTATAGTTTTGGCTTCCAGTTACTTTTGCAGTATGTTGGTTTTCTTTTATGTCCATTAAATTTATTGATTTGTTTAGTATGTATGTCCATTGAACTTTTATTAGTGTTTTGTGCGCTAAACATTGGTGATTTTGTGCAATATTGTTGTGTCCGTAATAAGTAAAAAGGGAAACCATACCCTATCCCTTTTACTGAAGAGTATCGGAATGACAGTAGGATATAGTCTACTTAAGACTATCTGAAGCCTTGCACTGAAGATTTTCCTACTCTAGCTCACAAATAGGTTACTGAAGACTATCCTACTCTAGCTAGCATATACCTACTGAAGAGTATCGGAATGATAGTAGGATATAGACTAGTTCAGACTCTTACAAGGCATTTTGATTATGAGAGCACTATATAGGACTTGAAGCAAGATGTGTTATCTACTTTTTTAACATGTAAAGCTATAATCTTATTGACATGGCAGCCCTGAGCTTCCATTTATGTGTGGACACAGATTTTATGTTTGGCATGTGGTCCTGCAATGTGGAATCTTTAACTTTGATATGCATCATGTTATCTGCCATTTTTTGGGCTTGGCCCTTAATCTGTGGATCCTATGGTTTGGTCTGTGTTTAGCTCTTATCTACTTTCATTTTCTTTCCTTGCATTGTTGGATGCTGCTGCTAGTGTGTCTAAACATTGTTTTTTTATGATACATTAGGTAGCTTGTTGACTGCTGTATTTCGTATGACCAGTCTCTGAATCAATAATAATAATATGTTCGTGTTCTGTTTTTTTTTTTTGTTTTCTTCTGTCCCCTATTTTTTGATAGTTTGTATAAAATTCTTTGTTTTTCTTTGTTTTTACTTATCTTTTCTTCTTGATTTAATCATCTTCTCTTAGTAGGGGTGTGCCGTGCTGCAACAAAAATGGGAGCTGGAGGCCACATGGTTGTTTCAAAAACCAAATCTGAACAGAACCCTCTGGAAAGAGTCCCATGTGATAAGCCTCCGTTCACTGTTGGTGATATCAAGAAGGCTATTCCACCACACTGCTTTGAGCGTTCCCTTCTTCGCTCGTTCTCTTATGTCGTTTATGACCTTGCTCTGGTCTCTCTCTTCTACTATATCGCCACCACCTATTTTCACCTCCTGCCTAGCCCCTACTTCTACCTTTCTTGGCCCGTGTATTGGATTTTTCAAGGTTGCGTCTCCACTGGAGTTTGGGTCATTGCTCATGAGTGTGGTCACCATGCGTTCAGTGATTACCAATGGCTTGATGACACCGTTGGTCTCATCCTCCACTCTGCTCTCTTAGTCCCTTACTTTTCATGGAAGTATAGTCATCGTCGCCACCACTCCAACACTGCCTCACTGGAACGTGATGAAGTCTTTGTGCCAAAGCCAAAAGCCCAGATGCCGTGGTATTCCAAATACCTCAACAATCCTCCTGGCCGTCTCGTCACCTTGTTTGTCACGCTTACTCTTGGTTGGCCCTTGTACTTGGCTTTCAACGTCTCTGGGAGGCACTATGATCGTTTTGCCTGCCACTATGATCCTTACGGCCCTATCTTTAATGATCGTGAACAATTACAAATATTAATCTCTGATGCTGGTATAGCTGCAGCAACTTACGTGCTATACCGTATTGCTTTAGTTAAAGGGCTAGCTTGGCTCATATGTCTGTATGGTGTTCCATTGTTGGTTGTCAACGGGTTCCTTGTCATGATCACTTACCTGCAGCACACTCACCCTGCGTTGCCGCACTATGATTCGACAGAATGGGATTGGTTGAGAGGAGCTTTGGCAACTATTGATAGAGACTATGGCGTGCTCAACAAGGTCTTCCACAACATAACAGATACCCATGTCGTTCACCACCTCTTCTCAAACATGCCTCATTATCATGCCATGGAAGCAACTAAAGCAGTGAAGCCTCTTCTTGGAGAGTACTATCGGTTTGATGGTACTCCGTTTTTCTTAGCTATGTGGAGGGAGGCAAGGGAATGTCTTTACGTTGAGCCGGACGAGGGTGCCCCGAGCAAAGGTGTGTATTGGTACAAGAATATGTATTGATATATATATATATATATATATATATATATATATATATATAGTAAGTATGTACACTTCCTTGAAGGAAGGATAGTGTCCTAGTGTTTGTTTCGTGTGAAGGAAAGTTCTTATATCTCTTCTTTTCTTTGCTGTCTTTTTGAGTGAAGTTAAATTTGTAATGAAGTTGTAATGATGAACCTCCTAGTAGTAAAGTATGTTAGAAATCTACTTTACTATACATGTAATAAATACCCTTATTATCAATTTTATTTTCATGTTTATTTGTTGCTCGTAATAACACGATACAAATTTAAAGTTAGCGGTAGTAGTAGTTGATGGAAACCCCAGGGTTTTGCCTAGCGTATCGATTTCAATTTCTACTCGTTACCCTCAATTCCGCACAACCCAGCTCAACCCAACCCGTAATTACCCAATTAACTCAATTCATTAACAGACTTAAGAAAAATTTCGTGGGTTAAGATGGGTTAGACCTGCCAACTTGTTTTAACCCGCGTTGCAACCATCAAAACAACTGCTCCAAGCTTTTACAAGTAAGCTTTCACTCGAACAACCTCCCCCCTCTCCTTTGGTTTTGTTTTGTTTTCTTAAATGATTTGGTTTTCTGGGTTATTAATTTGATTTTCACTCCAACAAATGCGATTCACTGGTGGTATGTTTTTGAACTTGGTTTTTTTATTTTGGGTTTGGTAAGTTGACAGACCTTGGTTCAACCACCACAACTCAGTCAGAGGAAAATTCCAAGTGAGTTGTTTAGACAGAGCGGTGGTTTCACATCTTAAATCATATTCCACAGGGTCAAAAGCTGAACGTGAAGATGATGAAGAAGAAGAATTACGCTGGGATGTTGTTGTGTTCTTTTGCGAGATCAGAAAGCTTCACTTTTTTTCGTACCTCTTGCAAGTATACAAATTGAGGTGTCGTACAATAAATTTTTTCTGCACAGTTTTGTTCATAAATCTATATTCTTTTTATTTTGCTACAAGTATGGCTTCTAGTTGAAATATACTGGCATCAAAAGTATACATAATCTGTGCAGAAATTCAGTAAAGAATCAAGGACCTTATCTTAAACAAGATTAGCATTAGGGTTAAATGCACTAGTGATTCTTGTACTTTACAATTTTCTAGCGTTAGTCCCTATACTCAAAAAGTGCAAATTTGGGTCCAAAGTACGCTAGTTTTTGTTCGTGTGTGATCCCTCCGTTAACGGCCATCGAAAATAGCATGTGCGAATCACGTGAGGTTTTGACAAGGCAAAATGGTAACTTCTCCCGTCAAAATCTAAGGGGGCAAATTGGTAACTTTCATCCTAGGTCATGTGAAAAAATTTCTACCTTCTTCTCCGGTAACACCCCTAGCCACCACCGGTCAAGGGCCTCGCCTGCATCAGCCCGCATCAGCCCAGTTCCTCAACCAAACATCAAGGCTTCTGTTAGCCTTATACTCGTATATCAAAAACCTCTCATCTGCAAAAACACAATATCCAAGCAACGAGGCCAGGTTCTCGTGTTTGACCTTTCCAATTGTCTCCATTTCAGCCAGGAATTCTTTGTCCCTATGCATATGACCACCGTTGAGCCTTTTGGCATAAATTGTTCGACTCTCTGGGACGATCTTGTATGCCTTCATCCATGGTTACCCAAAAATTCACAAATCCAGTTTCTGCCTAATTAATCCATATATCCACAAATTTAGATTTTCTTAAAAAAGAAATAGATTCAGAGTTCAAAATGGGTTGTAGTAATTTGAAATTTACTTTTTCCAGAGAAGGAGCTTCTAACCGGCTGAGAGAGCAAACATGGCCAACTCCGATTCGCAAATGACCCCTCAGTTGGAGTAAATCCATGGTGAAATCTGTGATAATTTTCGGTAGCGACAACTGGCGATGGAGTTTGCTGATGGCAATGGCGGCGGTGCGAAGGAGTGCACGGCCGGGCTGCTGATTGGGTGTTAGTTATCTCTGTGTTGGAATGGGGAAGAGAGTCGCCGACTTTAATGGAGCTTTTGAGTTGAACAAAATCTTTGCATCCAAAAATATAAACATTGTTTGCTTTGAATCACAGTCATCAATCACCAAATTCTTTCTCCCAATTTGATTCTCAACAATCCACCTGTAGAATCATGCAACAAGATAGACCTCAATTTGATTCCCAATTTGATTCATCACCGGCGCTTGGAAGATGAAAGATGAAGAAGACGGTGAATATAATTGTTGAACTGAAAACAGAGGAGAGAGAAAAGAATAAATATTTAAAAATTAAAAATTGGAAGTTACACACTAGAAATGAAGTTTATACGAAGGCCTAAGCGTTTGCCCTAAAAAAAAAAAAAGCGCAAAATACACAAATAACCTACCCTTTTTGAGATTGGTGCCAGGTGATCTCGTAGTGGGGTGACTTACATCATTGGTCCTTCCGTCAAATTTTACCGTTAAGTATAGACGTGTGCAACTCACGTGTTTTCGATAGGGTAAAATAGGCATTTCATAATAAAGAGTACAGGGACCAGTTACCAAAATTTTTCTTTCTCTCTCCTTCAAACTTTTTTTTTTCTCTTCTTCCCTCTCCTTTTTCTTCACAGTTCACACACACACACACACACACTTCATCACACACACACTTCGGTTCACACACAAACACATACACACACGCACACTTCTCGGTTCACACACACATACACACACTTCTCGGTTAACCCATAGGACAAACCCACTTCAAAAATCCATGGAATTTTGCAAATCATTTATTACAAATCATGGAATTTTGCAAATCATTCATAAACAAATCATTTATTGAATCAATCGCGAAACGTCGTCTCTACAGTTTAGCGTTAGCGGATACTTCACCCTTCACGGCTTCATGCTTATACGATTGCAACAAAAAACTTTGTGAGGTCTTCAATTGTTGAAACAAATCATATCATCATCAAAACCCACTAACTCAAACCCTTCTGTTCCATTAATCCCAATTCTTTACACCAAAATCCAAACACCACTTAAGATTTCAAACACAAATTGTTTATATTGCTCAATTATAATTAAACCCTTTGTGACTTTAAGCTGGAAATCACGAGATCCATTCAAGCCATGGAAGAAATAAGGCGAGTGAGAGAAACAGAGAAATTGAAAGATAAGGCTAAGGTCTGTTTTAGTAGGGGCTTCGAAAGATTATTTGGGATTCGCGACGATCAAAATAGAGAAACTGGAAGAAAGAGGTTTAAAAATCCATGATTTGGAAGAAAGATGAGGCTAAGGTCTGTTTTATATTGCTCAATTAGAATTACAAATCCATGATTTGGAACTCCACACAATGTGGGGATTGAAGATGGCTTTTGTTTTGAATGATTTGCAAAATTATGGGTTTGGATTTTGTGTTCGCCGGCAACGGTAGTGGTGGTTGCGGCCATGGTTGATATGGTGAAAACGAGAGGGAAGGGGCTGGAATGAGGAAGAAAGAGGTTTAAAAATTAGATTTAGCTAATTACAAAAATACCCTTGTTTAAGCTTTAAAAAACAAAAATATTATGGATGTTTTTGTCCATTCAAAATAAAAGAATGCATGGACAATTTTACCCTTGGGCAAAGGCATGAGAGTTGCACGTGAGTAGACTTAACGGAAAAAACTAACGAGTTGGACGGAAGGACCAATTGCTTAAAAGTTTCACAAGGACTTAATTTTTCAAATTTTAGTTCAAGGACCAATCCCAAAAAGGGGTAGAGCACAGGGACTATTTGTGTAGTTTGCTCTAAAAAAAACTCACATGTGCAACACACGGTGAGTTAACGGTTGAAATACTGACAACCATTAATGGAAGGACTCCGAGCAAATAAAAACGACTCAGATTTGTACTCCTTGAGTACATAGACTAATGCTAGAAAGTTGTAAAGTACAAGGACCACTGGTGCATTTAACCCTTAGCATTACTTGGATGTTTACTAGAAAACAACAGAGTATGAATAATGTAATTGTTGTATTTCCAGGATGAAGTCGCGTACAGAATCGAAGTAAATATAGATTAATTAATAGGCCTAATACAACCAAACTAGGTGATCTTGCCAAGACGCTCAAGAGATGCATTCGGGTGGGGGTTACATTTTTTCTAAGCCTATGGGAAGGAACATAGTATTACAATAACAAAATACCCAGAACTTTAGATATGCAAGAGGGAAAGAAAGGTTAGCACAATATAATGTGAAATGGAGAGCACATAACAATGAGTTACAACGGTAACAACCTTCACCGGTTGTCCAGAAAAGCTCATGTTATCTAGGCTCAGACCACCCTTTCTCAAAAGTCAAACCATTGTCCACGGAGAAACCCCTCTAACTAGTAACCCATACACAGACCAAGGAGGAAGCCCAAACCCACTAAGCCGGCTGACCCATAATGGAGACCTAGCAACTACGGAATCCTGACCACACCCCAATCCAGACCCCTAACCCCAGTCGCCGGCAAGCACCCTTCACCGGAGATAAACTCAGAAAGACCTCACCTATACTCTTAAAGGAATAAAAGAGAAAGGGAAGAAGAGAAACTGAATCATCCAAAGGTGACGCAAGAGGAAAAAACAAGAGAATCCAAGATCTAATATAACACTCTCTCTCTGACCTAACAGTCTCTCTCTACCATTACAAAATATCTTCTATATGCAAGGACTCACTCTCCAGGCTAGAGTTAGGGTACAAGGAGTATAAAAGGGGGCAACCAAGGGCTAGGATCAGAAGATACCAATCAAAGGCTCAAAAAAATGCCAACACACAAAAAAGGTTCAAAAAGCTGAAAAGGGGCCCCTCCATCAAGTGGGCCGGGCTAAGCAAATATGGGCTTCTAAATAAGGATATCTTTGTTGGGCCGGACCAATATCCAACAATCTCCACCTTGGATTAAGTGCGAGTCCACATATAGGGGGTTCATCATCGCTATCCTCGGCACATGATCCAACAAAAAGATGGACCAAACCATAAGGAACAATCTAACTTACTCCACCGCACTAAGCATGAGCAAGATAGATACCACATCAAACACCAAGTATGCAGTGGATTTTCAGGGTAACAACAGAACATTGATTTCAATCACCAGTATCCAATTTTAAAATTTTTAAAACAAGACAAAAAAAAATTCACAGACAGGCATTTGGATTCCATATCAGCAGGGTTGAACTTGGTATCAACCTTTTCTATATAAACTATGCACTTAGCAACAACATCGCTGATGAAATGAAACCTAACATCTATGTGCTTAGTTCTATCGTGGAAAATAAGGTTTTTGCAAAGTTGTATACCAGATTGACTAGTAGAAAAGACAACTACTTTATCTTATAAAAAACCAATTTCTAAGACTAGACCCTTAAGCCAAATGTCTTCTTTTATAGCTTCAATTATGGTCACATATTCGGCCTCGGTGGTGGACAAGACCACAATCGGTTACAATTGAGATTTCCGGTTATGCACGACCTCAAAGGGTGAAGACATAAGAAGTAGTGGACATCCTATGGTCTTTGTCGTTTGCATAATTTGAGTCAACATACCCTACCAGTTTTACCCCATCATCAGATTTAGAAAAATTAATACCATAGTTCACAGAATGTTTGAAGTAGTGGCCGGAAATCCACTACTTCTTATGTGTTGTTGCCGACTAATGTTTCAACCTCTTTAGGTGTTAAAATGGAAGAAATGATGAGGGGACTTCTATTTGTGGAAAGAGTGGAAAGATAATGAACAACTAATGCTTTGGAAATATTTTGATATGTCAACTAGCCTAATGACATCTTCATCGAGCATGTAAGATTTGCATTAAAAATAATTAATGTAATAATACTAATTTTAATTTTAATTTTAATTATTGAGTAATTAATGTGATAAATCAACGTAATAATACTAATTTTGATTCTTCATTTCTCTCATTTAATCGTTGTTGCTTACTAATATTGTTTCACTCCTTAGGTGTTGAAATGAAAGAAAGTAGTGCGAATGATGAGGGGACTTCTATTTGTGGAAAGAGGGCAAGAAAATGAAGACATGATGATTGGTAATGCTTTGATATGTCAACCACGCCTGATAACATGTTTATTTTAACATGTAAGATTTGAATTAAAAATAATTTATGTAACAATACTAATTTTAGTTTTAAATATTGAGCAATTAATGTCATAAATTTACATAATAATACTAATTTAAATTCTAATTATTTAGCAATCAATTAAATAAATCTACGTAATATTTAGCAATTAACTTAAATAAAATATATGTAATAATTAAAGAATGGGAGGGTACTAACAAATATTAACAATTAATATCAATTATTAACAAATAATAGCACTTAATTAAAAAAATATCTAAAAATTAATGAAGGCCGACCGATTCAGCTGCCCATCATCACTAAGGCCACTAGAGCTAGCTGCCCATCCTCTTGAAGGCCGGCCAGTTTGGCTGGCCCTCACTCATTTTGCAAATTTCTTTATTTTTTAGAAAAATATAACAATAAAAATTTGCGATATTCAAGGAGAGCCGCCCGTGGTGGCCGCAATGGGTGCCCATGGTGGCTAGCTCTCTTTAAATAAAATTTTTACTCATTTTTTTTCTCTACTCTAAAAATAAAAATAATTAATCATAATTAAATTGAGTGAAGGGCAACATAGTAATTTTATTTTTATTTTAATTGAGTGAAGGGCAATATAGTAATTTTGTCAAGTTGGGTGCGATGTTTAAAAAGCTGATGCCACATTTAGTAATTATGTTGGAAAATTGTACTAGTATATATTCTTGCCTTTAGAAGAAGTTTGACTACCGCTTATTTTTCATTTAATTTCTATGTACTCCTATATAACAAGGGTAGATCTAAATTAAACTAGGATTCATTGAGTAATTATTGGCAAAAGTCATCTCTCTTGAAGCTTTTCCCAAATTTTTACTTCGAAACAATGGCAAATGATTCCGCTATCGCAGTGGTCGATATCGCCGTGAATAGAATTAGTGAATTGTTGCGTCAAGAAGCAAAAATCCTATTAGATGTCAAGGACCAAGTTAAGGAGATCCAAGAGGAGCTACGACAAATGAGAGACGCATGCAAAAAACAAATCAAAGATGTAAGGGTGGGTAAGTGGATGAGGGAGGTTAAAATCCTTGCCGAAACGATGGAGGATCTCATTGAGATTTATGTTTTCAAAGATGCATCAACGAATGGTGTAAAACAAGTCTTTTTAAAAAGATTTGTATGTTGTTCCTCTAAGAGGGTAGCCCTAGATAAGACTTGGTCCGAGATTACTTGTGTTAGAACTAAGATCTTGAACCTTACCACAACCTTACAATCTTCGGCATAACTGATAAAGATAAATCAAAGGATATTATTTAGCTTTTTTTTCTTTTTTTTTTAAAGGTTGGAGGGGATATAGACCTTACTTCAACCCTTATTATTATTATTATTATTATTATTATTATTATTATTATTATTATTATTATTATTATTATTATTATTATTATTATTATTATTATTATTATTATTATTATTATTATTATTATTATTATTATTATTATTATTATTATTATTATTATTATTATTATTATTATTATTATTATTATTATTATTATTATTATTATTATTATTATTATTATTATTATTATTATTATTATTATTATTATTATTATTATTATTATTATTATTATTATTATTATTATTATTATTATTATTATTATTATTATTATTATTATTATTATTATTATTATTATTATTATTATTATTATTATTATTATTATTATTATTATTATTATTATTATTATTATTATTATTATTATTATTATTATTATTATTATTATTATTATTATTATTATTATTATTATTATTATTATTATTATTATTATTATTATTATTATTATTATTATTATTATTATTATTATTATTATTATTATTATTATTATTATTATTATTATTATTATTATTATTATTATTATTATTATTATTATTATTATTATTATTATTATTATTATTATTATTATTATTATTATTATTATTATTATTATTATTATTATTATTATTATTATTATTATTATTATTATTATTATTATTATTATTATTATATTATTATTATTATTATTATTATTATTATTATTATTATTATTATTATTATTATTATTATTATTATTATTATTATTATTATTATTATTATTATTATTATTATTATTATTATTATTATTATTATTATTATTATTATTATTATTATTATTATTATTATTATTATTATTATTATTATTATTATTATTATTATTATTATTATTATTATTATTATTATTATTATTATTATTATTATTATTATTATTATTATTATTATTATTATTATTATTATTATTATTATTATTATTATTATTATTATTATTATTATTATTATTATTATTATTATTATTATTATTATTATTATTATTATTATTATTATTATTATTATTATTATTATTATTATTATTATTATTATTATTATTATTATTATTATTATTATTATTATTATTATTATTATTATTATTATTATTATTATTATTATTATTATTATTATTATTATTATTATTATTATTATTATTATTATTATTATTATTATTATTATTATTATTATTATTATTATTATTATTATTATTATTATTATTATTATTATTATTATTATTATTATTATTATTATTATTATTATTATTATTATTATTATTATTATTATTATTATTATTATTATTATTATTATTATTATTATTATTATTATTATTATTATTATTATTATTATTATTATTATTATTATTATTATTATTATTATTATTATTATTATTATTATTATTATTATTATTATTATTATTATTATTATTATTATTATTATTATTATTATTATTATTATTATTATTATTATTATTATTATTATTATTATTATTATTATTATTATTATTATTATTATTATTATTATTATTATTATTATTATTATTATTATTATTATTATTATTATTATTATTATTATTATTATTATTATTATTATTATTATTATTATTATTATTATTATTATTATTATTATTATTATTATTATTATTATTATTATTATTATTATTATTATTATTATTATTATTATTATTATTATTATTATTATTATTATTATTATTATTATTATTATTATTATTATTATTATTATTATTATTATTATTATTATTATTATTATTATTATTATTATTATTATTATTATTATTATTATTATTATTATTATTATTATTATTATTATTATTATTATTATTATTATTATTATTATTATTATTATTATTATTATTATTATTATTATTATTATTATTATTATTATTATTATTATTATTATTATTATTATTATTATTATTATTATTATTATTATTATTATTATTATTATTATTATTATTATTATTATTATTATTATTATTATTATTATTATTATTATTATTATTATTATTATTATTATTATTATTATTATTATTATTATTATTATTATTATTATTATTATTATTATTATTATTATTATTATTATTATTATTATTATTATTATTATTATTATTATTATTATTATTATTATTATTATTATTATTATTATTATTATTATTATTATTATTATTATTATTATTCTCTAGCTAGCTTCCTGTATCCTAACAGAACCACAAGTACAACTATTACAAGAACAAGCAGCAACAGTGTCCAAGGCAGCACTTTCATCCCATAGACCCTTCATTTTGTGGTAATAGGCTTCAACAGAGTCATCTCTTTGCTCCAACCTGTATAGATCTTTCTCTATTTGAAAAACTCTATGACCATCAATATTGTTTAAATACCTATCTTTCAATTCACTCCACACTAAAAATGTAAAAGAAACAAAACGAAGGCTGCTATTTATTTTCTCGGACACTACGTTAAAAATCCACGATATAACCATGTCGTTTGCCCTTGCCCATAATGCATAAATACTAGAATTCTTTTCAGGAATAGGAAAAGTACCATTTATCAATACAAATTTATTCTTGGTGATAATGAAATTTGCATAGATCTAGACCATGCACTATAATTGTCATTTGCCGTGAGTTTAGTAGGAATTAAAATCAAACCCGAATGATCATTCTTGTAAATTAACAAAAACTCTCTTTTGACTCTCAATTAGAACAAAATATAATCTTAAACACAGTGTACAAAATTAAAACCACGAACCCCTCGAGTGCGTGCAATACTGAGCATACCAAACAATTTCTCGTGATGAAAAAGAGTCCGAGTGTTTTGCCCTTAATCCTCATGCAATGCAAGATACCCCCCCCTAATTTTTGTTGTTTTTTGTCATTTTATCAACTACACTCGTGACCACGAAGCCCCCGACAAAGCGGGATCACGACCATCAATCCATCCAACCCACGAAACGACATATGACGTCAACAAAAACCAGAGACCCACGAAAAACAAGGTGTCAAGAACAAACCAATCATAACCACACACGTGTGGATAGGAAAGGGCCCCTTTCAAGTGATATGATTACTGTCCCTAAAATATTAAAGAGACACATTAATAACGTTATAATGTTATAAATATTATGACATACAATGAAGTGGACATGAAATGAGTACGGGATACAAAGTATCACGTCACAAATAATGGTTAATATGATGATAGTAATGTGATCTATTGTAAAACAAGAACAAAGATAGTTTAGTAAAGTAATGATAGGCGCTACGGATAAATGTTAAGGGCTATGACATGTGATATGGTATATGAGAGAATAATAACATGTGTATGTGACTAGTAATGTGCTTAGTATTAACAAGCACTACGACTAATTAATGGCGGTAAACATCTATTTGACCATAATGATATGTGTAAAGAGTAAATGACATGTATATGAGACCAGTAATGTGCTCAGAATAATTAATGGCAAGTAAACATCTGCTTAATCATAATGATATGTGATATGTTAACATGCACTAGAAGTAAATATTTTGTATATGTGAGCATGAGATTAATACAAGTAAACACCTATTTGTTCATAAAATTAAAGCATGATAGCAAGTAAACATCTACTTGTTTATGATAATGAGAACCAGCAGTAATTACTGGGGAATGTATTAATGCATGAAATACATGATGAAAATCATGATGCACGGTGAAAACCGTGGACAAGTTATACATGATGAAAATCATGATGCATGGTGAAAACCGTGGACAAGTTATACATGATGAAAATCATGATGCGCGGTGAAAACCGTGGACAAGTAATGGTCCTACCACTGGCCATGGTAGAAGGTAGTCCCACTGTCGTAACCAATAGGGCGATACTGGCAAACTACGATCCTGATTGTCGTCAGTAAATAACGACAATTAGACGCAGGGGAAAGGGCTGCCCGTTGAGGTGGACCCACCCACGATACCAGTCATGAGGAAAGGGCTACCCGTAGAGGTGGAGCCGCCCATGAAACAAGTAAAGGTTTTCATCTAGGAACTTGCACTGCAATGGCAGCACATGTACAGACAAAAAAAGTAATAATGGAAAGTAAAGAAGGATGTGAGGCATATCTCGACATTTATAAGAGTACTGTAAGTTATCTGTTATATGTTAACCATGTATGTCGGTTGGTCGTGGTCTCCAACCGGTATGGGACGGTTGGCGGCTTGAGCCTCGATATTGCATGGTATTATAATGTGTTTTCATATGTATGAGGTGGTCAGCCTCCAACCGGTATGGGACGGTTGGCGGTGAGCCTATCATGCATATGGAATTATCTCGCTATTGTGATATATTGCTTTTAACTGAGATTAGATGTAAAGCATTGTTATATCTTGTGTTGACATGCTGCATGATCACATGCCATGTAATTGTATTTAGTAACTTGCTAAGTCTTCGACTCACTCTGTGTTTGTTTGTTTTCCTGAGGTTGGTAAGCAGATAGAGCAGACGCTGTGGGATATACGAGAAGGGATTTGTTGAGATGCTGTTCAGGACAATAGCTCTATAGAGCTATGTAGCGATGGGATAAATACGTTTGCTAAGGTTACGTGGCATAGCTACGTATGTATGATTAGTAGTTGGCACAAGTTGTCATGCCATTACACCCACTTTGTAACTCGATCAAGTTGTTATAAGATGTTTCGAGATCAATGACTCTAGACAAGAATATATAAGATGTTGGCTTGAGAATATAGATGAGCTCAATTTTAATTTTAGCGTAACTTTCACCGCTAATTATTGTTACATTCAGACCACGCACCGACTCGGGAGTCCGTATAGGATTTCGGGTCGGGGCGTGACAGTTGGTATCAGAGCTTAAGTTAGCTATTCGCCAGGATAGGATTCTCGGTTTAAGTAAGCTTTCACTCGAACAACCTCCCCCCTCTCCTTTGGTTTTGTTTTGTTTTCTTAAATGATTTGATTTTCTGGGTTATTAATTTGATTTTCACTCTAACAAATATGATTCACTGGTGGTATGTTTTTGAACTTGATTTTTTTATTTTGGGTTTGGAAATAATTGGTTGTTGAATTCATTGCATTTGTGTTTATTGAATCTCTATCCAAATTTATTGCATTTGTGTTCAATATTGATAATGGTGGACTTAGTCATGTCATTCGGATGGTGAGAGATGGATATTTGAACAGTAAATAAAAATTTAATCTTTGATTTGCTGACTAGCCAAATGTGATTTTTGAGGTTATGGAATCCATGATGCCTAATTCAAGCTTTCTGATTTTATCTGAGTTTTTTTCCTATTGCATATGTCCCGTGGTTCGGAACTCCTATCCCTTCCTTTTAAATCCAAATTTCAGCTCCTACGGAATCGAGCTCAAAAAATTCTTGACATAGTAAAGGACTTTTTGAAAAGGCCAAAGAATCGTTTGGGAAGTTGATATACCTTGGTTCAACCACCACAACCGAGTCGAGGGAAATTCCAAGTGAGTTGTTTAGACAAAGCGGTGGTTTCACATCAAAGAATCGTTTGGGAAGTTGACAGACCTTGGTTCAACCACCACAACTGAGTTAGAGGGAAATTTCAAGTGAGTTATTTAGACGGAGCGGTGGTTTCACATCGTAAATCATATTCCACAGGTGGCGAACGTGAAGATGAAGAAGAAGAAGAAATAGGGATGTTGTTGTGTTCTTTTGCGAGATCGAAAGCTTCACTTTTTTCGTACCTCTTGCAAGTATGCAAATTGAGGTGTCGTACAATAATTTTTTTCTGCACGCTTTGTTCACAAATCTATATTCTTTTATTTTGCTACAAGTATGGCTTCTAGTTGAAATATACTGGCATCAAAAGTATACATAATCTGTGCAGAAATTCAGTAAAGAATCAAGGACCTTATCTTAAATAAGATTAGCATTAGGGTTAAATGCACTAGTGGTCCTTGTACTTTACAACTTTCTAGCGTTAGTCCATATACTTAAAAAGTGCAAATTTGAGTCCAAAGTACGCTAGTTTTTGTTCGTCCGTGATCCCTCCGTTAACGGCCGTCAGAAAATAGCATGTGCGAATCACGTGAGATTTTGACGGGGCAAAATGGTAACTTCTCTCATCAAAATCTAAAGGGGGCAAATTGGTAACTTTGATCCTAGGTCATGTGAAAAATTTCTACCTTCTTCTTCGGCGACAACCCTAGCCACCACCCGTCAGGCCTCACTGCGTCGCCCAGTTCCTCAACCAAACATCAAGGCTTCCGTTAGCCTTATACTTGTATATCAAAAACCTCTCATCTGCAAAAACACAATATCTAAGCAACGAGACCAGGTTCTCATGTTTGACCTTTCCAATTATCTCCATTTCAGCCAGGAATCCTTGGTCCCCATGCATATGACCACCGTTGAGCCTTTTGGCATCAATTGTTCGACCCTCTGGGATCGATCTTGTATGCCTTCATCCATGGTTACCCAAAAAATTCACAAATCCAGTTTCTGCCTAACTAATCCATATATCCACAAATTTAGATTTTCTTAAAAAAGAAATAGATTCGAGTTCAAAATGGGTTGTAGTAATTTGAAATTTTCTTTTTCTAGAAGAAGGTTCTAAACATGGCCAACCCCGATTCGCAAATGACCCCTCAATTGGAGTAGATCCATGGCAAAATCTGTAATAATTTTTGGTGGTGACAACTGTCGATAGAGTTTGCTGATGGTAATGACGGCGGCGCGAAGGAGTGCACGGCCGGGCTGCTGATTGGGTGTTGGTGATCTCTGCGTTGGAATGGGGAAGAGAGTCACCGGCTTTAATGGAGCTTTTGAGTTGAACAGAATCTTTGCATCCAAAAATATAAACTGTGTTTACTTTGAATCACAGTCATCAATCACCAAATTCTTTCTCCCAATTTGATTCTCAACAATCTACATGCAGAATCATGCAACAAGATAGACCTCAATTTGATTCATCACCGCCTTGGAAGATGAAAGATGAAGAAGACGGTGAATATAATTGTTGAACCGAAAAGAGAGGAGAGAGAAAAGAATAAATATTTAAAAATTAAAAATTGGAAGTTACTATTTTGCCCTCAAAAAACTCACTTGCGCAGCACATGGTGAGTTAATGGTCGAAATTCTGACAGCCGTTAATGGAAGGACCACAGGCGAACAAAAACAGCGACTCAGATTTGCACTTTTTGAGTACATGGACTAATGCTAGAAAGTTGTAAAGACGCTTAGTATTACTTGGAAGTTTACTAGAAAACAACAGAGTATGAATAATGTAATTGTTGTATTTGCAGGATGAAGTCGCATACAGAATCGAAGCAAATACAGATTAATTAATAGGCCTAATACAACCAGAACTAGGTGATCTTGCCAAGACGCTCAAGAGATACATTAGGGTGGGGGTTACATTTTGTCTAAGCATATGGGAAGGAACATAGTATTACAATAACAAAATACCCAGAACTTTAGATATCCAAGAGGGAAAGAAAGGTTATCACAATATAATGTGAAAGGGAGAGCACATAACAGTGAGTTACAACGGTAACAACCTTCACCGGCTGTCCAGAACCAAAGCTCATGTTATCTAGGCTCAGACCACCCTTTCTCGAAAGTCAACCATTGTCCACCGGACAAACCCTCTAACTAGTAACCCATACACTGACCAAGGAGGAAGCCCAAACCCACTAAGCCGGCTGACCCACAATGGAGACCCAGCAACTACAGGAACCTGACCCACTACAAGAAAATTGGGCAATTGAAACGGAATATTGCAGCAGAATTAAAATCAGTTTCAACTTGAAAAGAGTGCAATGGAAATTGCAACGGATCTAGCGCATAATTAATTTGTAACTGACTTTGCGACGGAAAAGTATTTAGTCGCATTGTTTTACCGGCATAAAGTTGGGGGGAAGATTGGCGCCTAATTTTGCAACGGTTATTGAAACGGATAACCTTCCGTTTCAAAATTTCCGTTTCAATTTGAGTTGCAACATTAATATATAAATTTTATATTTAAAAATTTAAAAATCTTGTTAAAAACGAGGTCGTATTATTTTAACCTTGCTAGTAATTTGCAATCAGTAGCTAAACCTAACCTAGTCAAATTAGCTAACGCCCCCAAAATTATTTTTCCCCTTCTTCTCTCGCTCTCGATATCTCTCCACTGCCGCGTCTTCTTCCTGCGAATTTGGTGGTGTTGGTGTCTCCTTCGGATGTCCAAGGTCCTCTCTTTCTCTCTTGACTGAATTGAGCAAGGTAATCTCTCTCTCTCTCTCTCTCTGCTACTTTGTAAAGGGTTCCTTTGGTTATTCATAGATCATGATTAAATTAAACATATTTGCTGGTGCATAAACATAATAATTGGACAAAGGCATTAGGATTGGGGTCTCTTTGATGTTTGTTGTACTCCATTCCAATTGGGGTCTCTTTAATTTGTATTGGGTTTCTTTGATTGTTTTTTTTTTTTTCCAAAAAACAAGTCACAGCATGTTCTATTAATTATTGACTCTTTTGAAACGTTAATAATCTGGGTTTTGATTATTTTGTATTCTTCTTGGTTATATATTTTGTGGGGGATCATTGAAATGATTAAGGGGTTTGGTTGTTTTGGAGGGTTGGGTTTTAGTAGAATTTCCCAATTTGAAGTGGGTGGGTGATTGTTTGCTCTTTCAGAAATTTGTAAGGGCAGGATTTGACAAAGATTAAGGCTTATTATATCTAGGGATTTGGACGTTGGGAATTATTTTATTTCAATCATTGGCTTTTTTTTATTTAGGAATTATTTTATTATATCGATTCATTGTGGGTGTCATTTGGTATCTCTTGTTTGAATTTTCAATTTTGCAGTAACTTGTCAATGCTCAATGATAATGTGGACCTCGAAATTCGAGAACATGATCACTAGTTGGATATCCAATTTTCTGCAGTTGAATAAGGATACATTCATAATTCTCTTGTGGTTATTTTATTGTCTTCTAAAATGGAACAATTTCATTTGTTGTGTTATTTCCACATGTAAATTTAGGGAAATCATGAAAAGAGCACGCACAAATATTCATACAACTGTAGATGCATATATGTCTATGTTCATTCTTTTTACGTGAAATTATTGCGGATTTTGATTTTTTCCATTTTGGAAAGATATATAGTGGGAAGTATACTTGATGAGATTCTCGTATGTTACTAATATTGTTGATGTTATCAAATCTAAAACAACACTAGAGTCTATCAATTCCCCGAAATATAGGGAAGAGAAAAAAAAATGGACCTAAATCATAAAATTTACTTGCTTTAACTGTATTATGTCTTTGTCACACTTTGCTGCCAGTGTGAGTGCCACGTTGAAGAATTTAAAGTCGTGAAGGTTTGGTTAATTTTCTGGCAATCTGTAGAGAACTATGATTTAATGCCAATTAAGACATAGGAGGAAGGTTGTGACACCCTAGTTCTCTTAATTGTATTATTTGCATGATATATGTCTTGTTAACATGAATAGAAATGCCATGCTAATATAATGAATTGTGATTTGGGTAACTACTGATTGTTTTAGCTTTGTTTACTTGGGTTGTTCATACAAAGACGTTTTGGTAAGATTTTTGGTAACATGAATGACTTTGTACTCAGTGAGGTGCATACTGGGTACAAAGCGATCGCCTTGTTTTGGACAAAGCGATCGCTTTGTAGACGAATGTACTATCGAGCCGGGTACAAAGCGATCGCTTTGGTCCCTAACAAAGCGATCGCTTTGTTGGCAGAATGTCAAAGCGATCGCCCTGTTTCGTGGGAGAGCGATCGCCTTATGCACAGAAGCTTTATTTTAATAATTGTTGACTTGTAAGCCTTTTGTTTGGGTTGGGACACGTCCCTAAGTGAGAGACCAGCTCACTCACACCCCCCTTACCACCACAACACCAGGAAATGACCTCTCCATTTCACCCACTTCACCAAAAACCTTCTAAGAACAATTGAGAGAGAGACTGTGTGTGTTCAAGGTGAGATCACTGTGTGTTTTCATCTCCTCCATTTCCACCCACTCAAACTTGCATGCAAAGCCAGATTTTTGTTTCTTGAGACTAGTAAAACAACTTGGAAGGCTTTGATTCTCCTTTTGTTGGTTTGATTTGTGTGTTTGAGGTAAGCACCCAATCCCTTGTTTTGTATGCTCAATATCAAGCATGCTCCCTTCATGATAATCTCTATTTACATGCTTAAGAAGACATGTACCATGTTAATAACTTGAAATTCTTTAAGTTAATTTTCTGTGAATTTTGGGTTAATGACTCATAATTGGAAATTTGGACTTGTGTCATGTATGAATAGTGTTCTAAGATGAACTTGGAATAACTTTTGTTCTTGGACTTGTTGTAATTCATAACTTCAAAATTGATGAACATGTTAGGGTTCACAAATTGGGAACTTGAATCTTGATGGACTAAGAGTCATGAACGACTTAATAGTCTAATAGTATATGAATCGAGAACATAGAAAAGAGCCATGAATTGCACATAGCATTCATTCGCTACTTAGGAATAATTTAGTAATAACTCAACGGAGTTGCTTTAGAGAGTCATTGAACAATACCGACTCTACAAATAAATCCCTACGACGTTTAGAGTTCAATTGAATTGTAAATTAGTTCTTGGGAATTCTTGACATGATTGATTTATGCTTGACTTGTACATCGTAGAGTAACATGCCTACTTGATCGGACGAGTCGCTCTTGTCGACCTCGCTCCATTACTTGATTACGTGAGTAAATATCTACTTGACTCGGACGAGTTCACTCTTGTCGAACTTGCTCCTTACTTGATTTTGTATGACAAGTAAATACCTACTTGATATACCATTAGTCCAGCTGGCATTACGTGAATTGTCTCGATGGTTAACGATGCATCATAGTCATGAATTATGAGATTTATGATGGTGATGGGTCGCCACACCATAACTCGCACACACCCTTCACTACTGATCACAGTGGAGAAGAGTATACCTTGTCGTAACCAAAGGGCGCTTGGAATAATACTAATCGTGGTCGATGTATCGTACACGTGCATCCGACAAATACAATCGTGATAACATTGTCTATTTCAGGGACTACGAAGCGGCACCGGTTCTATAACATATCCTTATCCTATGTGATTTAATTAAGCACTTATGTGAAAACAATGTGCATCGCGACATGAGAACTACGTGCTAACATGATCTTGCTTGATGCGTGCTATTTATGCCTTGCATTATATCCTCATGCATATTGGTTGCTTACAAAGTCTTTATGACTTACCCCTCCCTTTTCTTTTAGATCCTAGTCGTCCAGACCGTCTTCTCGAGGTTGATCGACTACTCGTGCTCGCGACTGTTCACCTAGAGGTGGTAGCATGGACTTTTGGTTTTATCTTTTGCAAGGACGTTGGGTTTAAGCAAGTCACTTAGACTTCGCTTGGGAATGTGTAATCATAGTAACTTGTACTTGTTGTAGACTAAATGAATAGTGCTACTTATGTCTCTTGTTATTTACCGGCACTTGTTGGCCGTGCCTTGCTTACTTGTATTTGGTTCACTTGTTAAGACTTCCGCTGAGCATCCCTTTAGCTCTTGTTTATTGATGTGGTTTCTCCGGCATGTTTAGCCGTCGAGGTGTTTATATATTGGCATGACTTGTTAGTGTTGGGTTCCGGCTGTAATTTCGCCGATGACTTGGTTTACTTGCTATTAATTGTTATATTAGGTTTTAAAGTTTTAAAATATTCCGGCTTTTTAATGCCGAGTTTTACTACGTGTCCAATGTTGCGTCACGTCAGTTTTGATAATTGGGTCCTTGCATGATTGTAGTCCTTATTTGGACGGCACGACCCGCGTTCCCTTCTCGGGGTCGGGGTTGGGTCGTCACAAAGGTTGCACTGGATATGTTTCTGATGATTTTATATCAGTCTTGAGGGTTGTTTTGTTGGGTGATGTTCTTTGAGGTCCTCATTCAATGGGGTAACTAAGCCTAATGCTGATACAATCTCATGGATGGGAATCATCTGGCTCGAGGTAGTAGTAGTATTCTTGAATGCACACCTTGATGTATTCCCCAAGACTTGAAATGATAAGCTAATGCTTTACTAGTCAAGATGTGCGAGTAAGGCAAACAATTATAGTATTTGGAGCTCGAGATTTCAGGTAATTCGTCGGGTGACTTCCACCCTTAAGTGAGTGTTTCTTAACCCCCAAGTGAGCGTCACTTTTAGGCCAAAAATGGTGCAGCCTACTAGATTTTCTAGGCTAATAATTGACTTGCTTAAGTTCTGTGCAAAAGCCAAAACTGGCCTCATTTAGGGATAAAGTTAATAACAATTTTAGTGCGATCACGGGCTCTAGCTGCTTAATCATGTTATCTGCTAAAATAGTGCTACTGTTTGTGCAAGAACAACTTGTTTACACAAGGCATTAGATCTATTCGAGGGTCACATGCAATGTTCCATTTTGCTTTAATTTTATCAAAGAAACAATCATTCATTCTACTTCACTAATACATGCCTGTGAAATGCATGAACAAATGATGGTATTATGACTTATTTCATCGGAACACGTAAGTTTATACAATTGCATTATAAAGGTTTAAATTGAAACATTAAGTGGAGATGTATGAAATGTATACACAAATTTTTACTCTTATGATGAATTTTAAAGCTTTCTGTTCATAAGAATAATTAACCAGTTGCGGAGAGATTAAAATGATTTTATGACTCAATTTTTATTACTTAATCTTAGGTTATATAACAACTAGTTACAACATGAATGTGTTTAGAGGCAGTGACGCATACTGAAGACAAGAAATCATCCAAGTATTATGATTTCCTCATATTTTTGGAGTAACTCAGCGTAGTTAGTATGTTTCGTCCTGGTTGATGACTATGCTGATGGTTAGTGTTGTGATTTTAATAATTGTATAATTGGAATTATTAAAAAGAACTGATATATACCCTTAAGTATATACTTTATTGGTCAACAGGGATTGAAATTTACGTTTCATCGTCATTCCCTGGGGTTTTGAATCATGTGGTTTACTCATCTCTGCTGTGGTCCTGTAAATCTGGAAGGTTCTATTAATTAAATTCACAATCTGAGTAATAAAGCAGTATGATAGTGGGGATATTTTTCCCAAATAAGTAGATATAGGTAAGCTTGTATCGAGTTATATGTTGATTATTGTGGTAGCAAGCAGCTTATACACTCTGATTTGATGGGTCACATTTACAACATATGGGTAGCTGAATAGTCAATAGTCTGCTGGCAGCAAGGAGTTGATTATATGTTAATTATTGTGACAGCAAGCAGCTTATACGAGATTTGATGGGTCACGTTTGTTGTTGTTTCATGAATGTTTTACCAGATAAAATCATTACAAGTTTGCTTGATTTTATGAATTGGGGTTACTCTATATTGTGATAGAACAGAAGAGGATAATTTTTTTTTCATTACAGATAAAGAATCCTGACAAAGTGATCACAAAAGATGATCTTTTCCTAAGAACCCAGAAGAAGAATCAAGGAAATGGCGAGTTTGTGGATGCTAAGTCCAAGAAAATCTTTGTGAGTTTAATTTAATTGTTTGATCGCTTTTATTAGTTTACTTTAAACATTTAATTTTACTCGGTAGCAATATTGAAAGATGTATCTTTGATCTCAATGCTCATTTTATTATATAAAATCCAAGTTGAAAAGTTACTTATAATATTTCCTTATACATATTAGGAGGATTATACTACCCGAAAGAAAGGTGATGGTTTTGATTCCAAAGCTTGGGTTGTTGGGTTGATGCATCTGGTGGTGTTGTAAAGAATAGTGGTGTTTTAAAGAACCGTTTGTACGACTTTGGCCCAATGGTCCCAGCCCAGAGATCTTGAGTAGCAGCACTGGTTCATCTGTTGCACGCCAAAATGGAGATTTGACAAAGTTTAGCAGTACGACAGTTTGACAATGTATTTTGAATGTAATGTTTGAAGTTTGGTTGACTTTAATTGTTTGATTTCAGATATTTTATGTGAAATGTTCAATCAGGTACAATTGAGAATTATTTATAGAGCAATATTCGTATTTTTTTCTGGAAATAATTTATTGCAACAGAATTTTTCGTTGAAATAATTAATTATAATCAGCAACGGACATATTAGTTGCCATCTATAACAGATCTAGGAACGGAAAAGTCGGTTGCAAATTTTAACGGAAAATAATCGGTTACAAATTTAGTTTTCATTGTAACAATATGACAATGGGAAAATCGGTTGAAATTTAAAACGGAAAATAATTGGTCACAATTTTCGTTCTTATAGTTACAGATATGACAACGGAAAAATCGGTTGCAAATTGAGACGGAAACAAATTAGTTGCAAAGGCCCATTGTGACCGATTTTGCAACGGCCGTTTTCCGTTGCAATTCACATTTTGTAACGGATTTTCATAATTTGCAACGGAAAATTCCGTTTCAGTTGCCCTGTTTTCTTGTAGTGACCACACCTAACAATTCGAGAATCCTTTAAGCACACAAAGATTATGACACCTAAATTCTATCTTAGCAAGGTCATGAATCAATAGAATTTAAGTAGCAATGGAGATAGCACACGTATAGCTTATGTATTACGGTCGTACAATTCACTATACCCAAATAATCAAAACGGTAGAATATACTACCGCATAAACACCAAAAGAGATTCTATTTTTATACTCCATTGAAATACAAGATGTTGAATGAATAATACATAAATTAGAGCATAAGAGTTTGATATAATCTACATTCAATCCCTAGAAAGATGAGTTTAGCTCATCATTGATTGAAAAACAACGTAAAACAATAATAAAAACATACTTACAAAAACTCTTCTAGCTTGAACCAAAAACTCCTACAGCTGGAACCCCCAGAAAACAGCTTCTATCCTTCATGCCCCCTAACTCTCCATCCTATGCCTCTTTAAATAGAGACCCTCCACTAACATTCTCCCATGAAATCCTCCATAAATTCATCCATGGAATCCTCCCTAGAAACCTTCCTAGAATCCTGCCACTAAGCCTTGCCACTAACAAAGAAAAAGGCCTAAAACCCAAATTACCGAAACTGCCCAGCACTGAAAACGGGGTGAAGTGATCGCTTCGTTTAAGACAGAGCGATCGCTCTGTGCTTCTGGCTTAGAAGCGATCGCTTCTCTTCGATTCAGGGCGATCGTTTCGTCCTGAATTTCTTCCTCTATCCTGAACTTTCTTGAACGACATCCAGGCCCCTGATCTTCCGCTAAAGCTCCGAAATGCTTCTGAATAAGCTCATTTGACAATATATTTTTGAAACTTTCATAAAACACTAACAACCCATGTTAGAATACAAAATGCCGAGAAATAGCCTAATTTAAGCCTAGAAAATACTCAATAAATGAGTATAAAACTCATTCATCAACACCCCAACCCAGACCCTAACCCCAGTCGCCGGCAAGCACCTTTCACCAGAGATAAACTCACAGAGACCTCACCTATACTCTCAAAGGAATGAAAGAGAAATGGAAGAAGAGAAACTGAATCATCCAAAGGTGACGCGAGAGGAGAAAACAAGAGAATCCAAGATCTAATATAACACACACTCTCTCTGACCTAACAGTCTCTCTCTACCATTACAAAATATCTTCTATATGCAAGGACTCACTCTCCAGGCTAGAGTTAGGGTACAAGGAGTATAAAAGGGGGCAACCAAGGGCTAGGATCAGAAGATACCAATCAAAGACTTAAAACAATGCCAACACACAAACAAGGTTCAAGAAGCTGAGAAGGGATGACTCCATCAAGCGGGCCGGGCTAAGCGAATATGGGCTTCTAAATAAGGATAGGCTGTCCACTTATTGGGCCAGACCAATATCCAACAATCTCCACCTTGGATCAAGTGCAGGTTCACAAGAGGGCTCACAGGACATTACATATAGGGGGTTCATCATCGCCTATCCTCAGCACATGATCCAACAAAAAGCTAGACCAAACCACAAGGAACAATCTAACTTACTTTACCGCACTAAACATGAGCAAGATAGATACCACAAGAAACACCAAGTATGCAGTGGATTTTCGTGGTAACAACAACATTGATTTCAATCACCGTATCCAATTTTAAAATTTTTGAAACAAGACAAAAAAATCATGAAGACATTTGGATTCCATATCAGTGGGTTGAACTTGGTATCAACCTTTCCTAGATAAACTATGCACTTAGCAACAACATCGCGGATGAAATGAATCTATGTGCTTAGTTCTATCGTGGAAAATAGGGTTTTTGCAAAGTTGTATACCATATTGACTATCAAAAAAGACAACTACTTTATCTTATAAAAAACCAATTTCTAAGACTAGACCCTTAAGCCAAATGGCTTCTTTTATAGCTTCAGTTATGGTCACATATTCAGCCTCAGTGGTGAACAGGACCACAATCGGTTGCACTTGAGATTTTCAGCTTATGCACAACCTACAAAGGGTGAAGACTGAAGACATAAGAAGTAGTGGACTTCCTATGGTCTTTATCGTTTGCATAATTCGAGTCAACATACTTTACCAGTTTTACCCCATCATCAGATTTAGAAAACTTAATACCATAGTTCACAGAATGTTTGAAGTACCACAACAACCATTTCACGACGTGCCAATGGGGCAGGCCAAGGTTCGACATATAACGCCTTAGACAACTGAGGGCGTAGGCAATATCGGGGCAGGTACTTACCATCAAATACATTACAGAACCTATGGCATTAGAGTAAGGGATGTTATTCATTTGTTCAATTTCAAAATCATTTTTGGGACACTTCTCTTTACTAAGCACAAAGTGGGCAGCAAGAGGAACTTCCATAGAAGTTGCATCTTTCATAACAAATTTACTCAAAATTTTCTCAACATACGAAATTTGATTTAAGTAAATTTTTGAGAATTTACGATCTCTGATTATGTTCATACCAAGAATCTTATTAGCATAGTGGCCTAGTAATTTATGCCACAAACTAGTTTTATCTTCTTTAACAACATTTGCAAAGTTTTCATCAAAAGACATAGCTGAAGCAGCACACACAAACAAGTTACGGCGTTTTTCATCCTTAACAATAACTAAAGACCCTTTCAATATTTTTATCATACCCCGACCCCATCTACCTTCTAGACCCTCATCTTCTAAGGATGTACATGAAATCAGGTTATTGCACAAGTCGGGAACATGTCTAACATTTTTTAATTTTAAGACATTTCTAGAATCAAATTTTAAACAAATATCACCTATTCCAACAATTGGACATTTCTTTTCATTGGCTAAGGACACAGAACCATCATTTAATTCTGTGTAAGAACTAAAAAAGTGTTTATACAGTGTCATGTGAAAGGTGCACAATATAATGTGAAAGGGAGAGCATATAACAGTGAGCTACAACGGTAACAACCTTCACTGGCTGTCCAGAACCAAAGCTCATGTTATCTAGGTTCAGACCACCCTTTCTCAAACCATTGTCCACCGAAGAAATCCACTAGCTAGTAACCCACACACAGACCAAGGAAGAAGCCCAAACCTACTAAGCCAGCTGACCCATAACGAAGACCCAACAACGAGAACCAGACCACACCCCAACCCAAACCCTAACCCCAGCCGCTGACAAACTCTCCTCACCAAAGATAAACTCATAAAGGGTGTCAAAAGACAAGCTCACTAACCTCACCTATACTCTCAAGGGAATGAATTACAAAAGAAAAGGAATAAAAGAAACTGAATCATCCAAAGGTGACTCAAGAGGAGAAAACAAGAGAATCCAAGATCTAAACTAACACACACACACACACACACACACACACACACACTCTCTCTCTCTCTCTCTCTCTCGACTTAACAGTCTCTCTCTTTCTACCCTCACAAAATATCTGCCTCATGCAAGGACTCACTCTCCGGCTAGGGTTAAGGTACAAGGAGTATAAAAGTTGGCAAAGGCTCAAAATATTGCCAAACACAAAGAAGGTTCAAGAAGGAGAAGGGCACCTCCATCAAGTCGGGGGCTAAGCGAATATGGGCTTCTAAATAAGGATAGGCTGCCCACTTATTGGGCCAGGCCAATATCCAACAAGAATAATTGGTATTGATTCTTCATTTCTCTCATTTAATCTGTTGTTGCTAACTAATGTTTCAACCTCTTTAGGTGTTAAAATGGAAGAAATGATGAGGGGACTTCTATTTGTGGAAAGAGGGAAAGAAAATGAACAACTAATGCTTAGAAATATTTTGATATGTTAACTAGCCCAATAGATGAACATGTAAGATTTGCATTAAAAATAATTAATGTAACAATACTAATTAATTTTAGTTTTAATTATTGAGCAATTAATGTGATCAATCTACTTAATAATACTAATTTTGATTCTTCATTTCTCTCATTTAATCTATTGTTGTTGACTAATGTTTCACTCCTTAGGTGTTGAAATGAAAGAAAGTAGTGCGAATGATGAGGGACTTCTATTTGTGGAAAGAGGGCAAGAAAATGAAGAGATGATGCTTGAAAATATTTGTTATGTCAACCACGCCGATAACATGTTTATCTTAACATGTAAGATTTCCATTAAAAATAATTTATGTAACAATACAAATTTTAGTTTTCAATATTGAGCAATTAATGTCATAAATTTACATAATAATACTAATTTAAATTCTAATTATTTAGCAATCAATTAAATAAATCTACGTAATATTTAGCAATTAACTTAAATAAAATATATGTAATAATTAAGAAATGAGAGGGTACTAACAAATATTAACAATTAATATCAATTATTAACAATTAATAGCAATTAATTAAAAAATATCTAAAAATTAATGAAGGCTGACCGATTCAGCTGCCCATCATCACTAAGGCCACTTGAGCTGGCTGCCCATCCTCTTGAAGGCCGGCTGGTTTGGCTGGCCCTCATTCATTTTGCAAAATTTTTTATTTTTCTCTTTTCTAGAAAAATAAAACAATAAAATTTGCGGTATTCAAGGAGAGCCGCCCGTGGTGGCCGCAATATTGGGCGCCCATAGTGGCTGGCTCTCCTTAAATAATTTTTTACCCATTTTTCTTTACTCTAAAAATAAAAATAATCATAAATTGAGTGAAGGGCAACATAGTAATTTTATTTTTATTTTAATTGAGTGAAGGGCAATATAGTAATTTTGTCAAGTTGGGTGCGATGTTTAAAAAGTTGATACCACATTTAGTAATTATGTTGGAAAATTGTATATATTCTTGCCTTTAGAAGAAGTTTGACTACTGCTTATTTTTCATTTCTATGTACTCCTATATAACAAGGGTAGATCTAAAGGTAGGCTTCATTGAGTACTTATTGGCAAGTCATCTCTCTTGAAGCTTTTCCCAAATTTCAACTTCGAATACGATCTGAAGAAGAAACAATGGCATATGAAGTGCTCGCTATCACAATGGTCGCTATCGCCATGGAAAGAATTGGTGATTCGTTGCTGAAAGAAGCACAATTCATATTAGATGTCAAGGACCAACTTGAGGAGATCCAAGAGGAGCTACGACGAATGAAACATTTCCTGAATGACGCATGCAAAAACAAATCAAAGATGCAAGGGTGGGCATGTGGAAGAGTGAGGTTAAAATCCTTGCTGAAAGGATAAAGGATCTCGTTGAGATTTGTTCTCTCAAAGTTGCATCAACGAATGGTGTAAAACAAGTCTTTTTTAAAAGATTTGCATGCAGTTCCTCTAAGAGTGTGGCCCTACATAAGACTTGGTCCGAGATTGCTTGTTATAGAACTAAGATCTTGAACCTCACTACAAGCTTACAATCTTACGACATAATATCTATCAATAAAGGAGGAACCCCACTTGCCAATGATGCGGAACAATAACAATGGTGGATGATGTCTTTTCCTAATTTGTTTCAGGAGGATTTTGTTGGGATCGATGATACTGTGGAGAAATTGGTTTCACTTCTTATTGATGAAGACTAGCCTCGGCATCTCAATTCGGTCTCCATTTGGGGGATAGGTGGTGTTGGCAAGACCACTGTTATCATCCAAGTCTATAATGATAATCGAGTTCAGCGCTACTTTGAAGGCTCTGCTTGGATTTGCCTAACTCAAGTATGTGAAACAAGATGCTTATTACAAGATCTCCTAAAGCAGCTTCTTCCAGGAGAAAGAAAGGACGAGATCATGAGCATGGAAGAGCAAGAGTTGTTTAATCAACTATACAAGGTTCAATAAGAGAAAAAGTGTCTTGTTGTACTCGATGACATTTGGAAGATGGATGATTGGGAATGCTTGAGTCCTGCTTTTCCAATTCAGAAGAAAGGTGCTGCATGTAGCAAATTGTTGCTAACAACACGGATAAAATAAGTTGCTAAAATCGGTCATGTCCATGAACTTCAATGTTTAAATGAAGACGACGGTTGGGAGCTACTCCAGAAGAAAGCAATCCCTAAATTAGGAGACGAAGATGATGCAGGTAGATTTAATTTACTCCTCTCTCTCTCCTCCTAATATTTCTATCTAGCACTCTATATTGTTCGAAAACTGTGCAATTGTATTTCTTTAGGCAGCTATTCCCATACTAATTTTTAAGATTGTTGGAATTGTGACCTTGAAGAAAGGCTTAATTTCCATATCTCATTTTTCTTTTTAAACACTGAATTTTCTAATTTTTTCTTAAAACGCAGATTTTAAAACACTGTTGCGAAAAAAAAATTATGTTTTGAAATAGTATCCCAAACGCGTTTATGAAGAAAAAACCTGCGTTTTAAATTTTTTTGCATTTTAAATAATCTGTGTTTTAAAAAAGCTATGTTTTAAATAGTATCCCCCCGTAGATCCTTATGTTGAGGACTATCATGTCAAAACATTTTGTCACCTCCCTTCTCAATCCTTGTAAATTATTATCCCCCCCCCCCCGCGTTGTTCTTCAATTCTTGAAGGATGGCCAACGAATGCGTGTTTGGAATGGCTATACAAGGGGAATATTGCATCTGCTTCTCTTTTTTCAAAAGATTTACAAGAGGAGTTAGTATGATCAATGTGCCCACATTAATATCTACGTTTTGGGATACATATTATGAAAAAATTATTGACTCTATTATAAATATTAGTATGAATTGTATTTTTCAAGGATGCCAAGGCCCAATTTGAAGAGTGAAATCTATTAACTAAAGTAGTAAACAAATTTAGGGTAAAATAATATCCAAAAAAGAAAGATTAGAAAGTGTACATTCATTTGGAACGGCTTGGAAAGATATAATGAACTTTTTTATTTTTTACTCCCTCCGTTCCAGGTAAATAGTCCACTATTCTATTTTGGGATATTTCACTTAAAGAGTCCACTTTCAAAAAATTATGCTTACAATTTTCATAATCTTTCATCTTTACCCTCCACTTGTGTTGTAATTATTTTGGTTGTGTTTAAATATTTTAATAATTATGACCAACTTTAATGACATTAATATATACCTTGGTAAGTAGATTTTTCAAAAGTAGACTCTTTTGGTGAAACGGAAGGAGTATTTTTTATTTATTTATTTATTTTTAAGGAATAGGGGGAGTAATTCCTGCATCCTAGTATAAACACATTTATTCAGTTATGCAATTGTACTAATGAAATAGGCATATTGGTGCAAATAGTATACCACTTTAGTCCAAAAAATATATATATAGTCTCATTCCTTATTGAAATGTCAAACTATGACAATAACGAATTACTATTAATGTTTTAGCTTATAAAATTTCAGTTATTTAAAGAATATTGAGAGAAAATTATAAATAACAACTTTTAGAATTTAATTTTTTATATTTGATCAAGACTTAATACTTTTCGTGTTTCTTATTTGAACACAGTAGTTATTTGAATTTCTATTATGAATTTTTTTCTTCTTGTTTGTAGATATTGAAGTTGGTGCTGAAATGGAAAAGGTAGGGAGGGATATAGTTAAGAAATGTGGAGGATTGCCATTAGCGATTGCTGTGCTTGGAGGGATTTAAAAAAAACACAACAAATGATTGGAAGGCTGTTTATAGAGATATTTTTCATATCTAAGTAAGGGTGAAAATGGTATTGAAAAAGGTATGGAGTGGAAAACAAGTATTGTTGCTGAGTTACAACAATTTGCCTGCTCATTTGAAGACATGTTTTCTTTATTTGGGAGAATATCTCAAGGATGAGGTGATATGGGCATATAAAATTTATGTGAAGTGGATCGTTGGGGGTGTTGTATCTAGAGACCACCAACGAGGAGAAACAATGCTTGAGGTAGCAAAAGATATTTAGAAGACTTGGCACAACGGAGCATGGTTTAAGTAGAATTAGACGATGGTGCCACGTGGTTCCACACTAGTAGTAATCTTAAGTCTTGTCGTCTTCATGATCTAATGCGTGAACTGTGCTTGGAAAAAAAAAAAGAGGAGTTCTCGAGTGTCATAGTAACCAGTAAATTAGGTGGAAATGAGCTGCTATCATTGAGTCCGTCAGATGTGCCGGGATTCTTAATCCCCGTAGGGTTGCCATACATTGTTCTGAAAAACGTGAACCAGCTGGCTCCTGAACTTGAATCGTTAATGGGATATTGGCGGGAGATTCGTTCTGTCGTGGTAACTTCTAAAGGCCCGGTTTAAGATTTTCATTAGTCAATGAAAATTTCACTATGCTAAGATATTTAGAGCTAGAAAGAATCAGATTTCGAAATGAAGAGTTGCCCAAATGGATAACGAGACTTGTCCATTTGAGATGCCTCAAGTTTCATTTGTGTTTGTTGAAGGAATTGCCGACATCCATAGGTAACCTGCGTTACTTAATGTTCTTTCATTTAAGTTCGTGTTTTGAGTTAATCATGCCAAATGTCTTTTGGAAATTGAGGCAATTGATGATTCTCTACCTACCATCAAACATGCGTGTAAAGAAAGATCAAAAGTTACTGTTGGATGGATTAAGCAAACTTGAGTTACTACAAGGAATTAATATATGTGAGTTTAATGTGAAGGATGTTGCTAAACTAGCCGACCTTCGATTTATTGAACTACTAATAAATAGGAGTAGTTATTTTGAGGATGCCACTTGGTTCATAAACTACGTGAATATGGACACCTCACACCACATCAATGGTGTTAAGCTTTCTTTTGAAGACTGTGATTTTCGTCCGAAAGAAGGTCAGTCAATTTTACTGAGGGTGTTTCTGTGTTTGGTTCGTCTTACCTTGAGGGTATCTTATAGCAAGTTACCAAAACTCAATTTTGATGAGACGCAGTGTTCATACCAGCTGTACAACCTCACTCAGATAGAGTTACACAAGTCAGAATTCGAAGAAGACCCTTTCCAAATATTGGAGAAGCTTCCCAACTTGCAATTTCTCGCTTTGATAGAAATCGATTTTCCAGGGAAAGAAATGGTCTGTTTTGCCAGAGGTTTCTCGCAACTAAGAATTCTAGAGTTCAAGTATTTGCACAACTTAGAGGTGTGGAAGATGGATAAAGGGCTATGCCCTACCTATCCCAACTAAAAATACATGCATGTAGAAAATTGAAGATGCATGCTTCGGACCAACTTAGATACCTTACAGCCCTCAAAAATTGCATATTTTTCTGATGTCTCAGGAGTTCCATGATTGGAGTTGTAAATGGTATACAAGGAGAAGACTTTGACAAAATTCGACATGTGCAGACCCTTATTATAGAATGAAATCCATCAACTAAGCTAGCAAGAATCCATCAGGTATGAATTATAAAAGTTATTTTACAACTTAAGAATATTGTACAAGTTGATCCTCTAATACCAAATTAATAATCAAGAGAGATGAAATGTTTTATTAGCTCTTAAAATTTATTAACTAGTTTTTGGTATGCTTTAACTTTAGAAAGCCTAACTTGGTTTCTCAAAATAAAATAAAAATAAAATATTACTCCTTCGCTCCCTAATTGAACGTTTCTTTTTAATTTGTTTGAAAAAAATTAAGGAAATGAACTTCTAGGTTATTTTAGTAATACATATACATGAATGTTCTTAGTGTCAACACTGTAGTATTGCAAGTACACACTCGCACATGATACATAGCAAAGGTGAACTTAGTAACTTTTGTACAAAAAAGTGCGCTCATTTTGGGATAATTTTATTTCAAAAAATAGGACACTCAATTAGAAAAAGAGGGAGTAATTAATAGAGTATGTTAATTATTAAAATAATAATTATTAGACTACCAAGTATAGAACCTTTTTTTCATTCTCTTAGGAGGACTTTATAAATGTAAGATATAAAAGTTATTTTACACCTTAAATATATGTACAAATCGATACATTAATTAATAATCAAAGAAATAATATATTATTAAATGTTTATTAATTACGGGGTATTAGCTATGCTTTTACATTTTAAAAATCTAAGTTGGTTTCTCAAAAGAAATAAAATTAATTAATAGAGTTTATTTATTTAGAATTTCTTTTTTGACATCTGAGTCTCCCCTTATCCTTTGTGCAACTAGTAATATTCAAAGAATTATTGTAAATCAAATTAATTTTTTATATATAATATTCATTCAAAAATGGGTCAAGTTTGTTGTTTTTGTTTTCATTTTCAAATTAATTCCTTTATATCGAATATATGTACAAGTCGATACTGTAATGGTAAAAGTGTGTTAGTAAACTGTAAAATTGTTGCCCTAATTGTGTCTCTTGTCCAATTTACATGGATATGGTTACTTGCTCGTTATCAATTCTTGATCTTTGTTTTTCCTCTGTAGGTATTTTGCATTTGCAATTGGATTGATGGTCTATTTGGGAACCCTAATACCATAGCTTGAAATTGAAATTAAAATTGGAAGAACAATTTGAATTTCGTGGAGCTCAAATTGTTCATCCAATTTCAATTCCAAAGCATGATATTGAGTAGTCAAACATAGCCTGAAGGTTGATCTACATAGCATACCCCCGATCGCGCAAGTTGCTTTTAGGTTTGCTTTTGCATTTGAGAGACATTTAGCAAACATTTTTATTTCCTATCATGAAATGAGGAATATATAAAAGGCTTAAATGCCAATGTGTTCACTGTACTTTCACCAAAAATTCATTAAGCTCACGGTACTTTATTTTTTCACACTTTAATCACTCTACTTGGACTGGATAATCAATAAGCTCACTCAATCAATGAGCTTATTGATTGAAAAAGTCTAAATAGATTGATTAAAGTGTGGAAAAAAATGTAAAGTGAGCTTAATGAATTTTGGGTGAAAGTTGAGTGACCAAATTGATATTTAAACCTTATATATTTAAGTGTGGAGATATTCAAGTTTGGATTTGTATATGATATCAACTTCTACTAAAGATATTAAGCTTATCACGGAATGAATAATTCAGTAGAGTATTTTTATTTTTGAACTACCTAATGAGTACCTAAGTTTGTGCACTAAATGATGTGACAACTTATGTATCAATGTATCATATAGTTGACTTCACTTTTTAACTATCTTACGCCAATCCGACAAAATCTCCATCATGGCGCCCACCAACCCATTCACAGAATCACAGGTTGTAAATGAGTTATTTAATATTTTCTTAAATGATATTAGATCTATTCAAGGTGTCACTGCTAGAAAAAAGGGTCGATGATGACACTAACAAACTGTCGGAAATCAAGCTACCGACTCTAGAGCTAAGTGTCATCGATGCCCTAGTCGCCAATTTATGATGATAGTTAAGTGTTGATAACTTCTAACATACTATAGAACTGTCAAAAACTAACCTCTCAACAGTTCCCTTGGACATTTTGTTTATGTTATAGCTTCCTGACTCATGTTTGTAATATTTTTTTTACGCTTATCCGTGATGTCGCTAACTAGTGACACCCGAAAATGTTGGGTTACAATAACATATCAAATTAAGATTTCATTTTCCAATGCTTATTTGTAAGTGTCGGTTATTTCTGACATTTATTATTCCTAGTTAATCATTACAATGAATTTTTGTTTTAATTATTAAATATATATTTCAAAATTCAAGCTTTTTGTTATGGTACTTTTGCTTTTATATACTTCTTGAGAAGTATCACCTTTCTCAATGAAATGAAAAATAGTTAAAAAAGAAAAGAAGGGAAGTTTATGTTAAATTTTAGAAACTAGTTCGTGCAACAAACCTAAATAATAGTTGAACTAAACATTTTTTTTTTTAGATTGATGGAGTATTATAGTTTTTTTTTTTAGTTTATATAAAGGAAATTATTTCATATTTAAATCATTTTTTATCTACCTCATCATAAAGTATTTAATTTACTATTCCACTATATTATTATGAATACTATTAATTTACTATTCTTTTCCACATCCTCTTAGCACAAAAAAATAAAAATAAAAAGAGAAGAGGAAATCTGAAAAGATTTAACCAACGAGTTCTAACTCAACCGGTAATGCTCACTTTTTCTAATAGAGAGGTCGGGTGTTTACTTCTCCTAGCAAAGAGGTCGGGTGTTTAAATTTCGCTAGAAATACTCTGGTACATAACTATTTTCAACAGAGAGGTCGGGTGTTCAAACTAAAGACACAATTTAGTACTGCTTAGTAACCCTAAGGTTAGGATAAGATCTATATCCCTCCAACCTTTAAATTTTTTTTTACTATATTAAAATATTGAGAAATGCTAGAGCCACCTAAAGAGTACCAAAAATATTGCACCTAATGACATGGCACCCAAATCCAATGTTGGATTTCAAGCAAATTTATGGTCAGATCCTCTGTATCATAAAGCAGCAAATGTTTGATTTAAAAATTTAACGGAAATCCAACATTAGATTTGGGTGCTATGTCATTTTATACTATATTTTTGGTACTCTTTAGGTGGATGTAACATTACCCTAAAATATTTATTTAAAGTTAGTTAACGAAACTTCTAATTGGTTCAAGTCCATATTGTACTATATTATCGTATGGTTCAATTAATTTTCTTTGTCCCAGATGTACAATGATATCTTTATTGTCCGAAATGTAACATTAAATATTCACATTAAAATACAAGTGACGAACATAAAATTAATAAATGGATAATAGTGAATATTTGAAGAGTAATGCGATGGGTACCTAAATAGTAACAAATTTTTTGCACCAAGTGATATATCAGCTGACATAGTAGCTGATATGATGCATTAATTATGATTTTTAATTTTATTTTTTGTACCACATCAGCCGCTACATCAGCTGACACATTATTTGATGTAAAAAATTTGGTACTCTTTAGATACCATAGCATTACTCATATTTGAATGTCTCGAACACGGCAAGAAAAATAATGTTCGAAGAATCGCACAGGAGCCTACTCTCATAGATAGAGTGTAGTACACTCACCCCAAACATGCCAATTACGCATCACCACGTATATATGTTAACCAGCCTCCCCTTCTAGGCGTCTTCTTACTTCCCCGCTAGCATAAATCAACTCACGCTAGTAAGGTAACGTGTAGAGAGAGCTTTTTAAATTCCCTTCTAGGCGTCTTCTTAATTCCCCGCTAGGATAAAGCAACCCACGCTGGTAAGGTAACGTGTAGAGAGTAGGGGTGGCAATTCGTGCCATCGTGTCGTGTTCGTGCCACACTATCGTGTTTTCGTGTTATCTATCTTATTTGATCATAAATATAATAATAAATGTTATTTTAACTAAATTTATAATTTCGTGCTTTCGTGTCGTGCCTTATCGTGTTTCTTGTCTCTGTAATTCGTGTTTATAATCATGTCGTGCTTGTTCGTGCAATCGTGTCGTGCCTGCCATTGCCACCCTTAGTAGAGAGAGCTTTTTAAATTCCCTTCTAGGCGTCTTCTTACTTCCCCGCTAGCATAAAGCAACCAACGCTGGTAAAGTAACGTGTAGAGAGAGCTTTTTAAATTGATCTGACCTTCTCCTCCCAATTCCAATTCAATCAAAGCAACCAGCGGTTCAATTACTACACACTCTCAAAATATTTTGAGGATTGCTATTTACACCCTAAAAATTACTTAGTACACCACATCCCAATATTTTCAACCCTTCAAAATACTAGGTACACTTTCCACTAATTTTCTATTCTACCCTTCCCAATATTTTCCCTAAAATACTAAGTACACCCCACCCCAAACACACCTCACCCCATCCGCCTCTTTCCGGTACACCCCACCCCCTTCCTCTTCCCTCCCCCAAACACAGCCGCCTTCCTTCCCCCTAACACACCCTCCTTCCTTCCTCCCCAACACACCGCCTCCTTCCTCCTCCCTTCCCCTACCTCCCCTTCCCCCTCCCGCCCACCCACCCAACCTTCCTTTTGCTTTGATTTTTTTGAACACCCCCTTTCCTCCTCCTTTCCCCCACCCACCCCACCTCCTTCCACCGCACCCCACACACATCCCGCTCCTTTCCTCTTTTTTTATTTTTTAAACAGTTTGTTTGATACTGTGTTACCGAACACCTATAGTGGTGTTCGGCACCCCTACCGAACACCTATAGTGATGTTAATTGATAGGGGTGCCGAATAGCCTAAAAAAATGAAAAAAATATTTAATTCAAAATTTATAATAACATTTTTGTAATATTTACACGGGGTATACTCAGTAATATGTTGAATGCAAATAGCAATTCTCAGACATTTTTTTTAGGAGTATTTTAACTCCATTAATCCCACGGACCACATTGGTTCAATTATCTCAACCCCTATTTCTAAAATGTGTTACGGAGTAAAACACTCCTGGAATTAGGGGTGACAATGACAGGCATGATACGATTGCACGAACCAACACGATACGATTATAAATACGAATTACAGAGGCAAAAGACACAATAACGCATGGTACTACACGACACGACACAACACAACATAAAACACGACATAAAAACACAAAATTATAAATTTAGTTACAATAATAATTATTAGGGATAATGACATTGGAAGTCCCTTGACTATGGCTGATTCCACCATTAGTCCCTTAACAAATTTTTTTCATATTTTTGTCCCTTGACTATGAAAATCAGACACGGTTGGTCCTTTTGGTGGATGCCGTTAGTATTTTCCAGTTAAGTCTATCACGTGCCTCTCACATGACTTTGGTTAAGGGCATTGTTGGAATTTCAACTTCATCTTCAACCACACCCACACCCACACACACTCTCTCTCTCACAGACACACACAAACACACAAAAACGTGAGCATTAAACAGGGACTAAAGCATAACATGAAGGTTGCTCTCCCAACACAGACGAACTACCAAATGACAGAAAACTTCCAAAGAAGAGATAGAGTAATTGGATAAATAAAAGAAAGTAAAACATACTTCAAGTTCCAATATGATAGTCAGCCATTGGGATTGGAAATGGTTTAGAGGAAACATTCAGTACTACTATCGCAGCTGGGATAATGAAGATAATCAAAATAATCCCAATTATGGTGTTTAATTAGCAAAAAAATATCATAAAAGAAGCATATGATTCATTTACTAAACTAACTATGGACTTCTCGAATCGTACAAGGTAATAATTTAATCAAAATGACACATTTTCAAGTGTACGCATGGATCATAATTTCAGCCCGAGTCCCCTAGTTTTCAGCAACTCGGGTTCGAATTTGAGCACACCGATCTACACTAACTGAAAAATGATCTGCCAGAGGGTGAAGCAGGTGGGGATGAAAAATGAAGAGAATTTGATAGCTCCCTAAAACGCCAATCTTTTTCCCCCTCGGAAGAATTACTTTCCGAGAACTCTCAACTCTTCTTTGAAAATCTTTAACATCAAAATCACTTTCCAACACCTCCACCTCATTCCCATCGTCCAATTCCCATCCCAATGCAAGCCAACCACCTTCTTTAACAATGCCCTCCACCAAATCCATCCTTCCAGCCTCTACCAACTCTTTCTTCGTAGGAAACTCGTTCGGCTTCTTCGATTTCTTCATGAACTCCAAAATCTCACCTTCCAGTGCCAATTCACCGTCACTTTCCCAACCCTTGCAAAAACCTCTTCTCCTTCCCAACTCGCTAAATTCAAACCCAAACCTACAAATCTTTCTCACAACCAAGGCCAACCCAGGTCGTCTTTTACGGCTAATTTCAAACAAAATCGACTCTCAAGGGAGAGAGAGAGAGGGGGGACAGGGATGGTTGGTGGTTTGTGTGTGTCTGTGAGAGAGAGAGATAGAGAGAGAGTGTGTGGGTGTTGTTGAAGATGAAGTTAAAATTCTAACAATGCCCTTAATCAAAGTCATGTGAGAGACACGTGATAAACTTAACGGGAAAATACTAACGACATCCACCAAAAGGACCAACTGTGTCTGATTTTCATAGTCAAGGGACAAAAATATGAAAAAAAATTTGTTAAGGGACTAATAGTGGAATCAGCCATAATCAAAGGACTTCCAATGTCATTATCCCTAATTATTATTATATTTATAATTAAATAAAATAAATAACACAAAAATGCAATAATGTGAAACGAATACAGCGCTAGGTCACAAATTGCCACCCCAACCAAACAGGGATCCATTTACCGGGAACAGTAACAATTTTTCTCTCTTCCCAACAACGTCTTCTTCACTCTTCTCTCTCTCCCGGTCATTCTTCCCATTCTCCTCCCTTCATCGAGCACAACAGACGCGTACGGAGAAAAGATTTTTCTAATATTTACCCCAAATTCCGGTCGATTGTTCTTCGTTCTACAATTTTTAGGTGATTTCAAATCTCAGCTCTTCACTTTCTAGGGTTTTATGGAACAAACTTTCTGAAAATTTTGTCTTGAAGTTTCTCCATTTCATCCTCTTTCATTATTTTTTTAGGGACATTGCATAAGCATAAGTAGTTGCTTCATTTCGTACTCTTTATTTTCTAGGGTTTTGACCTCTTTCTTTTTTAGGGTTTTGACCTTTTTTAGGGACATTGCATAAGCACTTCACGATTCCTCTCTCTTTACTGTTTGTTTGTTCGTAATCTTCAGTGGTTGTGTTTGTTGATTCGTGTGGCGGGAAGGTGGAAGCGGTGGATTTTGGTAACTCGTGCTGCTTTTGCTTTATCCCTGTTCGCCTCATTGTGAATCGAAAGTTCCTCTGTAAGCTCTGTTCTAAACGCCTTGTCTTCTTGTTTTCCTAGTTAGTTAATTTCATCTACCTTTTTTTTATGTAACTGAAAATACTTCTGAAATTGCATTACTTATTAATTCGATCCATCATTAATTGATTTGCATTTGTGAACCATATCATGGTTAAACATCTGGCTCTGTTCTTAATTTTAATTTGATGATATTCTTGAATGAGTAACTGATAGAAGTACATAGTTTGGCAATGCCAAATTGGCATTATGTTTTCGGAATTTCTGTAATTAAATAGCCCAATTTTCTAGTGTGCAATGGGGTTCAACTTGCCAAATTACAACAATTTTCTCTTGGAGATTATGCAAGGATTCTGTCATATACTTCTCTTAATTCTTCGTCCCTCAACCGTGTGCTCTGATGGTCAGTAGAAAGAAGCAAGACAATGAATGTGAAAAGCTGCCTTGATGTCCCAAACAGCTTAAACCAAGAAGAACACACACACACACACACACACAGAGGGATGAAGTTCTGAGAACAGACAAGTTAAAGACCTTGGCACCATGGTTTTGAATCATGGGCAAGGTTAAGTTCTTGCTCACATGTGGTCACAATCAGTTGGATTTGAAGAATCCTGTGGGTAGACTGCATGTATGACCCATTAACAAAGTTATTTTTGAAATTGTAGCTTTATTTGGTACAGATTTTCATTGGTAATAATCATCGATAAGTGTAAAATGTACAGCCACTCTTGAGTTGAGATTGTTTGAAACTGAGATAATCTTTTACCACTAAAGTTTGTTCCATCTTCTGAGAAAATAGTAGAAATTGAACCAACATGGGCTAGGTAAACACTAGGACAATAGGGCTTTTTTGCTTGGGAACAGATTGTTTTTCTTGATGAAAAATTACTCTTTTTGGTTTGGTCAAAGTTCACAGTTTCTAGACCTTGACATTTTGTACCTCAAACAACTAATGTGTTGTCAAAAATAGAAAGGGTATGATTTTTGCTATATGTTTGGTAAATTATAAACTTTCATCTCCGTATGGACCGGGGCATGAGATGGGTATTAAATTAAGGTGTTTAGATGTATTGTTTTCCATAGCTACATTTTAAACATTTGATAGAAAATTAACTTTTTAATTATTATACTCCCCCCAAAAGGAAAAAAAAGGAAGAAAATTCCCGTTGTTTCCTTTTTAAGAAAGTTATTTTTAAACAAACTGTTTGCATGCCCTCTTTTCAATTGTAAGATAGAAAGAAGCAGAATCTTATGAATTTGACATCACCAGAAAATATCTTTCCTTCAGGGCATTAAAGAAAAAATTACATCCAGTCAAACAATTTTTTGTAATCCTTACCAAGTTAATAAAATACACTTTTTTGGATGAAAAAAGTAACTTTTGTCTCAAAAATCACGAATTTCAAGTCAAAATCAATGTCAAAACAATCTCTGTGGTGATAATGTTGGTTGTTCATGTAGAAAAAGTAATTATGATTCATTTTGCCTTTGTGCTCCGAAGAGTTTGATTCGAAATTGTAGTACTAATAACTTGGAGATCAACTGGTTATAGTACTCATAATTAATCAAAGGTTGACGTATATGTATACCTAAATGGATATGTGATGTTTATCTTTGTTTCGCATGTTAAGACCATATAGTATATGGTTAAGTAGAAGATAATTTTGTATGGCATGCAGTAGTTTTACAATAAGGAAAGAAATAAGAAAATTTGTATGGCATGCAGGAGTTTTAAACTAAAAGTCTCCTGTCCATGTAAAGATTAATGTAGCTTTTTCTGTCCACGGGAAACTAGTATTAAGATGTTGATAGAATTCATCTAGAGAAAATAATAATGTGTTGTACACACTAAATCACGAAGCCAGATATACACATAGTATAATCATTGATACACTATTGGGTATACTACTTTACTGGTTTCTGTGGATCAATTCGTAGCAAAAGTTTGCTACTACTCATTTATTATACATTGCCATAAATTAACAATTTGTGTTTGTGTATACAGGTCCAATGAATCCTTCCCGGCCACCTTTCCAACATAACTTGCCACCGGTGCAACTCAATATAAACAACTTTGCGACGCAACACTGCCCTCTAAACGACGCAACAATGCCCTCTAAGTTCTACAAACCCAAATCTTAAAACATCAAACAGACAAGGAATTGCGCAAGATCTCTAATACTACTACACCAATTTCTGCTTCCATTACAAATTGAAGAAGAAACAATGGCTGATGCAGTGGTTAGCATTGCTGTGGAAAGAATTGGTTATTTGCTGATGAAAGAAGCACAGTTTTTATTAAATGTCAGGGATCAAGTTGTGGAGATGAAAGAGGAGCTACAACGTATAAATTTATTTGTAAAAGACGCATACGAAAAACAAGTCACAGATCCAAGGGTGCGCTACTGGATAAGGGAGGTTAGAATCATTGCTGAAAGGATAGAGGATCTCATTGAGACTTATGCCATCAAAGTTGCATTAGAGAAAGGAGATTTTGTTTGCTGTGTAGCCGTACATAAGACTAGGTCCGAGATAGCTCATATTAGAACTAAGATCTCGAACCTCACTACAAGCCTACAATTGTATGGCTTAACATCTATCAATGAAGAAGGACAAAGCTCAGGTGCCAATGACGCGGACACGGAACAAGAACGATGGCGGAGATTGTCTTTCCCTCATTCGGTTGAAGAGGATTTTGTTGGAATGGATGTTACTGTGGAGAAATTGGTTTCGGTTCTTAACGAGCCTCAGCATTTCAGGCCGGTCTCCATTTGGGGGATGGGTGGTCTTGGCAAGACCACGGTTGCCAGCCAAGTCTACCATGATAATCGTGTTCGGGCCAACTTTGAAAGCTTTGCTTGGATTTGCATAACTCAAGAATCTGAAACAAGATGCTTATTACAAGATCTCCTAAAGCAGCTTCTTCCGGGAGAAAGTAGGGAGCAGATCATGAGCATGGAAAATCATGAGTTGTTTAATCGACTTTCCGAGGTCCAACAAGAGAGAGTGTCTCATCGTACTCGATGACATCTGGAAGATGGACGATTGGGAAAGCTTGAAACCTGCTTTTCCAATTGGGAAAAAAGGTGGTGAAAGTAGCAAATTGTTGCTAACAACACGGATAAAAGAAGTGGCAATCGGTTATATTCATGAACTTCAATTTTTAAATGAAGACGACGGTTGGGAGCTCCTCCGGAATAAAGCAATCCCAAAATTAGGAGACAAAGATGATGCAGGTTGGTTTAATTTTCAACTTTTCTCTGTCTCTTTACTCCTAGTATTTCTTTCTAGCACTCTATATTGGAAAGAACTATGCAATTTCATTTCTTTAGTGTAGTCATTTACTAACAAAAAGATAATTCTTCTTGAGAGAAAAACTTCACTTAAAGAAAACCCAAAATCTCTACGATCGTAGGAACTCTCTAGACAATACACCACACAGCCGCAGTCCATTCTTCTTTACTCCTAGAGATTTTGGGTTTTCTTTAAGTGAAGTTTTTCTCTCAAGAAGAATTATCTTTTTGTTAGTAAATGATTACACTAAAGAAATGAAATTGCATAGTTCTTTCCAATATAGAGTGCTAGAAAGAAATACTAGAGTAAAGAGACGAGAAAAGTTGAAAATTAAACCAACTCGCATTATCTTTGTCTCCTAATTTTGGGATTGCTTTCTTCCGATGAGCTCCCAACCGTCGTCTTCATTTAAAAATTGAAGTTCATGGACATAACCGACACCACTTCTTTTATCCGTGTTGTTAGCAACAATTTGCTACCTTCACCCACCTTTCTTCCCAATTGGAAAAGCAGGTTTCAAGCTTTCCCAATCGTCCATCTTCCAGATGTCATCGAGTACGACGAGACACTTTCTCTTGTTGGACCTCGAAAGTCGATTAAACAACTCATGATTTTCCATGCTCATAATCTCGCCCTACTTTCTCCCGAAGAAGCGCTTTAGAGATCTTGTAATAAGCATCTTGTTTCAGATTCTTGAGTTATGCAAATCCAAGCAAAGCTTTCAAAGTTGGCCCGAACACGATTATCATGGTAGACTTGGTTGGCAACCGTGGTCTTGCCAAGACCACCCATCCCCCAAATGGAGACCGGCCTGAAATGCTGAGGCTAGTTAAGAACCGAAACCAATTTCTTCACAGTAACATCCATTCCAACAAAATCCTCTTCAACCGAATGAGGGAAAGACAATCTCCGCCATCGTTCTTGTTCGGTCCGTCATTGGCACCTGAGCTTTGTCCTTCTTCATTGATAGATGTTAAGCCATACAATTGTAGGCTTGTAGTGAGGTTCGAGATCTTAGTTCTAATATGAGCTATCTCGGACCCAGTCTTATGTACGGCTACACAGCAAACAAATCTTTTCAAAAAGACTTGTTTCATACCATCTCCTTTCTCTAATGCAACTTTGATGGCATAAGTCTCAACGAGATCCTCTATCCTTTCAGCAATGATTCTAACCTCCCTTATCCAGTAGCGCACCCTTGGATCTGTGACTTGTTTTTCGTATGCGTCTTTTACAAATAAATTTACACGTTGTAGCTCCTCTTTCATCTCCACAACTTGATCCCTGACATTTAATAGAAACTGTGCTTCTTTCATCAGCAAATAACCAATTCTTTCCACAGCGATGCTAACCACTGCATCAGCCATTGTTTCTTCTTCAATTTGTAATGGAAGCAGCACTACAAGAAAATTGAGATAATACGACTCCTCGTTTGGGGCTTTTTTCAAAGTGCCTCGTAAAATGGTCTATTAGGGCTTTGGTAAGTGCTACTTTATGATTTATAATTTTTTTTTGAAAAGTCTCCTAAAATAGTCTATTAGGGCTCTTGTACGGGTCATTTCATAAAAAAATAATAGCCCAAAAAACAAAATGTACTGCTTTTGGAGAAGACTCGCGCGCCCTCAAAATTGTTTTTTACTTTCGCGCACAAAACTTTTCTCCTTTCCAATGCTCACTGGTTTTCCCCAATTCCCAGCCGCATTCATCTCCCCTCTTCTTTTCATAGTCCCTCAAACCAAATTCACATCAATCCTTCCCAAGAAAGAATTAGACCTTAGAAATCCACTGAAGAACAGGTAACGTTGGTCCGGCTCCGCAACTGATTCGTATTGTTTGGAGTGATGCGCGACCATCGCCCTGAGAAGTTTTCGATTCTGGGTCAGACTCACTCTGATTGCGGTTGGCAATAACTACAAACTTGCGGAAAGAAGAAAAAGAACTGACTTTGAGTACGAGAATCGCACACTCTTTCAACCAATTTCAAACTTTAAGCTAGGTAATCTTCTATTCGTCATTGTTTGCAAATTAGGGTTTATTTGTATCAATCTTAGTATTCATCTTTGGCTAACACCTGTTCTACATTATAATCGTAGTCATGTGAGATAATTCCAATAAATTGAACAACATTCTAATGAATAGTTATGAAATTCCCAAAAATATTATGAACGAGTGTGGGAATATCAAGTATAGAAGATGTTTAGTTACTATATATCTTCTTTAATGCTTTTTTTATTTTCCTTTCAGCAATTGTTTAATGACTTTAATACTTCCTAAAGTATTTACGGATAACCTATGGGGTTCTTGTTTTGAGCTTGATGTGATAAGTGGCTTATATGCTTGCGGGAATATCAAGTATGGAAGATGACTGCATCATCTCTGATACTTTTATACTCTATTTTTCATGGTATGCATTGGGCCTACTTCTTCGGTTAATGTTAATCTACCAATTGGCCACAGCAGAAAAAAAAATATATAGAGGGAAAAAGAGAAAGACTTCTTTCATATATAGTCTGATCAAGGATTTTTGTAGTTGTTATTATCTGTGTTGTTATCATAACATTTTTAAAGCAACTATCTTGTTTTCTCATTGTGAGGGGTCTCTTCCCCTCTTTCTCTCTCTCTCTCTCTCTCTCTCTCTCTATATATATATATATATATATATATATATCTTTCTCTCTCTTTTTTTTTTTTTTTTTTCACTTGCAGTCTCAAACTTCTATTAGAAAAGATACTAATAGCTACATTATGTTATCGTTCTGTAGTTCCAGCATCAGGTTCATAAGAAACTACGACTCATTGATCACTTATGTGCCAGGAATTAATGCAGACTCAAGCTTCTATTGACAAAGATGCTAATAGCTAGGTAATATTTTTGTTCTGCAAATTCAGTAACAAGTACATAAGAAACTAAAGACTTGTTGATCAATAATGCACCAGGAGCTTTACTATATATATTATAAATAGTTACTACATTATGTAAAAACCTTTTCTTTTTCTTTTTTTCTTTTTTTTTGTTTTTGATTTGTTTTTGTCCTAGTGACCTTTTTTTTTTAAGATTTAATTATTAATGGTTCTTTCAGTTCAGGAAGTAGATTCGGTTTCACAAGGTTCAGTTTCACAACGCAAATATGTCTTTGAACTTTTATCCCATATGCAAAAGTAGGCTGTGTTGGTGTAGTTCACTTACTGTCTTGTAAGTCGCAACATTTTTCATTTTCATTTTTTGTTTTTTGTTGCTTATTATGTTTCTGTTTATGGAACAAGTTAGGTTATGGGAATGGTTTCCTCTATTTGATGTCAATTCGAGATAGTTATTGGAATTCTTTTACTGTCATTTACTAGTCATGCTTGTGGTTCTTACTGACAAGGGAACCTTGTTTTTAGTGCTCTCTTTTAAGGAATGTGCTTATTACTAACAATGATTGCTGCTTAATTACGGCATGATTTGATTTTTCTCTTCAACTTGCCAAGAAGGGAGCAAACTTTATAGAGCTTCCATACGTCGTAAAAGGAATGGATGTTTCTTTTAGCGGAATATTAAGTTACATTGAAGCCACCGTGAAGAGAAGCTCAAGAACATTGAGTGCACCCCGCAGATTTGTGCTATTCCCGCGGTAATCGTCAAGGATTAGTTCAACTTCATGATATGATTAATATCTTAAGGGCGTTATTTATACTATATATTATAGGAGAGGAGCCTAGTGGACTCTCCCCATTTCTTCTATTTTCTGAATTTCTCTGCACAAAACCACCCACAACCCCAACTCCTTTTTCTTTTATATTCTCCTTGCAAAACTATATCACGAGAAGAACTGTATTTTCTTTTAATACAGACAGATTGTGTGCCACTGTTGCTTGTCAAAGATTAGGCACCTATTCTTGCTTGATGCGATTACATGTAGAAAAACTTTCAGCATGTCACTTCAACAGGTAGCACTCTTAAAATAAACCTTGACATGTGTTTCTTTGTTGCAGCCACAGATGTTATCATGTGTTGAGCAATATCTTTGGGGCTAGGGTCTCCATCTCTCTTGCGCATTTGGACAAAGACTACACCATTGCAACCCGAATCCAGGTTGTTAAAACGCCTCTTGCCTTTGTCTTTCAACTCGTCGAGCTCGGCTTCAATTAACTTATCAACAGACTGTTCGCCCACTTTATCATTCACAAGTTTTTCATCTTTGGGTGGATCTGCCTCTAAACATTGCTTCTTTGCTGGTTGCCTCTCATCTTCAACTTCTTGATTTTTCCGGCACTCGTCATCCTTCTCACCATCTTTGCTTATCTCTTCTATTTGATTCTCAGCGCAGACGCCTTCCACATTGTGGGCATGTGATACACCTTCATTATTTGTAGTGCCAATACTATCAGAGACCGAGTTATCTTCCTTGTCACCCTTCTGATCATCATCATTATCACTGTCGTCATTATCATCTTCATCAAAATCAGAGTAAGCGAATATAATTTTTTTATTCAAAGGCTTATTTGGTAACCCCAGCTGCTTTATATCTGAATCCTTCCCCTGAACAAGCTCTTCAAAAAAAGATTCAATAACGTTAATGGCTTCTTGAGAAGCTTGTCGTTCCCTCCCACCATCACAAGTGATAAAGAAGCCCTGTACCCCTGGCCTCAACGGGTACCCTCCCTTCTTAACCGCTTTATTGTAAGGTAGATAGCGCTTCCTCTTCTTGTTGTCCTTGTTGCTGTTGTTGTTGTTATTGTTGCCGTTGCCGCCGTTGCCCGCCATTACAGAGACTGTTTGTTGTTACTCCTCACTGGGTGTAAAATGGGTTTTTCTCGCCGGACCAGAACCGGCGGGGTCTCTCTTTCTCTCACACACACATACACATATTTAAATTTATGATTATCCCTATAAAGTTTTGTCAAACTTTGTACTGGAGTGCTACCTGGCCGAAGGAGGTTGAACAGCTTGCTACCAAAAGGGAATAGAACAAGGACACTTTGTCATAAGATACAACTAATAATAGGTTAGTCTAGAGTTAGTATCAGCCCAAGTGCTGCCATAAGATCCACATCTACTTTTACTCTTTGTTTGCAGTATCTTGAGGACTAAAAATAAATAAATAAAATTCTAATGTATGGTTTCCAATCGTAGAATTTCCTTGTCTTTGGGTAAAAGGATTGTAACAACTGTTTTATTTTTGTGATCATTTAATGCAGATTACAAAGTGTGGTGAAAATGAATTCACGGATCCAATTCCTAGTATTTAACAGGTTTGTCAATATTGTTATATTGCTGCTTCTTTCTAGTTCCCATATTCCTCTTTAACTTACCAAGATAACTGGTGATCTTCGCATAGAATTTTCGTACAGATTGTTAAATATACAGACTGTAGTAAGACTTATTGTAAGTTTCCTAGCTTTAACATTTTTACTTGCATGGAATTTCTTTTGGTTGAATTTGATTTTTGTTCTGCAATATATTTCTTAATTAATTCAGATTGGTCAAACTACTGGAGGATATTATGGATGGTAGTCGGATATTGATATTTATGGACACCAAAAAAGGGTGTGATCAAATTTTTTATAAAACTAACTTGTTTATGAATGGTGGTAGGCATGGATGGAGTCCTTCAAATCCCTCAAGTGAACCTAACGGGTCTTCCCAACTAAATCGCTCTAGTGAACCTGATGTGGCTTCTCAACGTCAAATGAATCACTCATCATCCATCGTTGGACGTCGAAGAATTCAGGTAATTCTCATTGGTACTTAAAGAAAACTAGTTACTTTAATGCATCATTGGTTGAGAGGTGTCAATTTATGTTATTTAGATTCATTTTAGTAGTTTGGGAAATTTAAATTGTACGCATCTTATAGGTATAGACCGATCACATAAACTAACTTGATTTAATGATATGGCCCACACCATCACATAAACTAACTTGATTTAATTGGAGATATAATTGTGGTCCTTTGCTTATCTTTACTTTATTTTTACTTTGGGTTTTCCCCTGGAATCTTATTAAGAACTGAAGAGGGCAAGAACTCAAGTATAGAGGTTTGTAAATGTTAATGGCCTAAGATTAATGTCTCCCTCTACTGGTAGATGGAAAATATCCTAGATGGGTCATGTGGATTTTTATGTTATAATTAGAAAAGTTATGTAGTACTACCTCCGCCCAAAATGAGTTTCATTTTGGTTCATGATCATGAAAAAGAAGTGACGCTTTTTTTGGAATGGAGGGAATACATAAAATGGGAATGTTCAAAGCTATAAAGATTGTTATTATACATAGGAAGTTTTCTATTTTTTGCAGGTTTTTTTATTGTGAAGATCCTATGCATATTTTTCTGGTGACTCAGATTTCTAGTTTTATGATTGTGCCTCTGTTGTCAGTATACATGTTCGTAAACATCACTTTTCAGTCCTTGAATTTCTTCTGCTGAGAGATTTTCTGCAAGGACCTGCAATGACTTGAAGACCATCCATCAATATTTGTTAGAAAAATGATCAATAGTAAAAGTAAATTGTTTTGACTGATGTTGCCATTGCAAGAGTCTAATAATTCCTTGTGCCTGCATGTTGGATAAATTTTAGATTAACAAAATCTAATACGCCTTTGGAATAAGTTTTTATTAAACATGGTCTTGGTGCTAGGAAAGTTAAGAATTTTTACTTGGTTAAAGCTTCCATCGCAATCGCACTACTTAACACAATTTATTGTCTTCTTTTATTTTTAGCAATGTGCTCTAATGAGTGTTTCCACCCTTTGATGCTCTGACAGTTTATTTATTCCTAGCCTTCCATACATTTTATTGATTTCTCTAAATTTAAATGAAAATGCAACTTTTAACAAGCAACTCAAGTCTACAAACTATCAGCTTTTACTTATCCTCCAATTGGCATAAGATTAGTCTTTTCCAATTTTAGCTATAGTGTTATTTGTTTATATTCTTTTAATTGGAAATCATTTATTTATGTTTTAGGGTGGTGCCATAGTATCTCTCAAGAGTTTAGTGAATCAATACCATGTCGTTGTAAAAGGAATCATCTCAAGTATTGATCCAAAGAACATAGGTCGTAATTAGTGTGAAGTACAAGTTCAAGTTGTGTGGAATGGGATGAGGAGTTAATCAGGTCGTATGGAATTTTCACTACCGTTGGAGATGAGATTGGAGTACCTATAGCTTGGCCTTTATCTTTGGTATGTTTGCATTACTTAAGCCAATAAGTCGTCATTTTTGTACTTCTACTAATTTTAATTTTGATATTTTGTAGGTAATACCGCTGGATTTTGACCAAAGCTAGTAGCAACTCCATGTTATTGAACATGAAGGATTTCATAGATTATTTATGGTGGATGGAAGGTGTTATCATTTATATCATTTCAGCCCAGCATTTTGATACAATGATTGCGCATATAATTGGTTTCAAATTGATATGAGTAGATTATCGAAAGACATGATTGAGACAATGTAATTAAATTGTTGGTGACTAATTTATGATAGCTTTTTGTGACTTGATTGAGACAATGTAATTAAATTGTTAGTGATTAATTTATGATAGCATTTTGTGACTACTTATGTTTGTCGTTGTACCCTTTACAATTTTTTAATATCTTGTACATGGATAAAACTACACAAGCATGAAACAAAATTGAGCAGCAACATGTAGAAGTTATTGACATTAGAAGGTTGTTTCCAAGTGCCTTGTTATTTCTGAATAGGGCATTTTTAAAGTGCCTTAATAGCAAGCCATAAAACAGCCTTCAGAGATTAGTTGTTGAGACACTTACAGGTGCTATTTTAATAGTTTTCTTGAGGCATTTGATGGTAGTTAAAATAGTTTAAATTTCTTTTAGAGGCACTTGCAATAGACATATTAGTTACCTTTTCATATTTCAAATTGCTTTATGGGACACTTGTAGGTGTCACTATAAAAAATATAGCTGAGGCTCGTACAAGTGTCACATAAAAGTCGTCACCTCTTAAATCACTTAAAAGAGCCTCAATAGTCTATTGGGGCTTCAATACAAAGGACACTTAGTCTAAGTGCCTCAAGGTTAAAAAGGCCTTAATAAGTAACCTATCGAGGCACTTTTAAGAGCCTCAATAGACATAATTTGTTGTAGTGATATTGCTTCTCATATTCTTTTGAAGGGCATTCTTATTGAAGGAGGCGAACCGAGAGAGTCCTTACTTTTTCTTACTACTTTAATTAAAGGAAACTACATGTTATACCGATATTAATAATCAAGTCAATTATTTTTTCTTAATCCGTGTGTCGAGTCAAACAAGACAATAATTTAGGAAACGATCGGAGGGAGTAGCTTTTATAATCTACAGCTATAGAATGAAACTAAAAAGACATGCAAACCAAAAGAAGTTATTGTTGAACATACCTGATGGATTGCTAGCTTAGCTTATAGGTTTCATCCAATAATAAGGGTACGCAAGTGCCAGATTTTGTCAAAGTCTTCTCCTTATATACTATTTATTGCTCCAACCCTATTTTGGAATTGCCGAGGCATCTACAGTATCTACAATGTTTTCAAATTGCGTGTAAATTTGTATCTAAGTTGGTCTTGAAGCATCTTCAAGTTGTTACATTCACGTATTTCTAGTTCTGATAGGTTTGAGTTGCTCAAAAATTGAGCCCTAGAGAGCATTCTAGTTGAGAGAAACATGTCGCAGAAAAAAAAACCATTTCCTTCCCTAGAAAATCAATAAATTTCAAAGCAAGAAGCTTCTCCAATATTTGGAAAGAGTCGTCCTCGATCGCATTCTGAATTATCTAACCTTATTTGAGTGAGGTTGTTTAGCTAATACAAACAATTATGGGTCTCATCAAAATTGAGTTTTGGTAACTTGCTATTATATGCCCAAAGGATCGAACAAAACACTCGTGCAAAATTGACGAACCTTCTTCCGAATGAAAATCATAGTCTTTAAAATAAAGACTAACACGATTGATGTGGTGTGAGGTGAGGTGTCTATGTTAGTTTATGAACCAGGCGGCATCCTTTAAATTAAGTACTACTCCCATTTATTAGTAGTTTAATAAATTGAAGGTTGACTAGTTTAGCAACATCTTACATTAAATTGACATATATCAATTCCTTGTGGTAACTCAAGTTAGCTTAGATCATCCAATCCTAACTTTTGATCTTTCTTTTCATTCGCGTTTGACGGGATCCTCCTAAATACATACAACGCGTGTCCTCTACGTCAGCCTCAGGTGGACCCTAAAGATCCCCGTTGGCAGTAAAGGCCTGGGTCCCAAGGCCGAGGTCGTCTAAGCCGCACCTCAAGATGATCCAACAATAACCACATGAATCGAGTGAGAATCTCTCATTCATTACGAGATAGGAAGGATTAACCGAGTAGTGCAAATGGCTCAGCTCAACACATGCATGCATGCCGCCATACTTAATGAGTACTTGTATGTGCTTTATAAGTGGGACTTGTGTGTGCCTTATAAGTGGCCACCCACTACCACCGGGCACCAATCTATCCATGGACTTTGGGTGGCTTTTGGTGAGCCGCTTAACCCAAGGTGCTTAGTGGGCCATGCTGGCTATGCGTGGCGGACCGGGCTTCGGGCTCGGGTCGTTACAAATGGTATTAGAGCGGGTCCCGGCCAGAAATGTGTAGGAACACATCGCCCGGGGTGCCGATCCTTTGGGCCTCCTTTGGATCTTGACGAGGAATTCAAGGATTCAAGTGGGGGAGATTGTGATATCCCACATCGGGTAGATGTGGGACTTGTGTGTGCCTTATAAGTGGCCACCCACTACCACTGGGCACTAACCTATCCATGGACTTTTGGGTGGCTTGTGGTGGGCCAGTTGACCCAAGGTGCTTAGTGGGCCAAGTGGGCTATGCGTGGCGGACCGCCGGCTCTGGTCGTTACAAATGGTATCAGAGCAAAGGTTTGCGGTCCTGTAGACTATAGAACTAAGATATTATTAGAATTAAGATATGATTGTAGAAATGAGGTTATTTATTTGTATGTGATACAGATAGAATAAGAAATGATCTTAGCTTTAAGCTATTACTATACACGTGAATAAAATTTTGATATTACTACCATAGGACTTACATACCTTTTGATTACGTATAGAACGGAAGATGCGGAATACGGTCATGTTGAAGACCCTATCGTTGCGGACCTTGTAGATTAGTAAATAGGAATTAGTACATTTGAGATTCTTTAAAAATTTGAATAATGATAAAACATCCTTATTACGATTATTAATGGGAAATGACATCTCCTATTTTGTGCTTTTTGAAATTGATATGAATTATGACTTGCGAATTGTGAAGTATGACGTTATGTCTAGCCAGGGTAATTATGCGCTTAGTTTACATGTTAATCATAGATATGACTGTGCATTTCTATAAGACCCCGTACCTTTTTATCTAAAGTTATTAAGTGTGTTAATACTTTAATTGGGTATTAGAATTATCCTAGATAATTTATGGACTGTTTAGGAATAAATTTGGACAAGCATCATAAGAGGATAAGAACGAAAGAAATGGATAAGGATAAGATTGGATAAGATCAATATTGGATAAGATCAAAGATTGGATAAGTATGAATTTGGATAAGTATGAAAGTGGATAAGAACGAACTAAGATAAGATCAAACGAGTGGATAAGATCAAGTTTGGATAAGGATGAAAAAAGGATAGACATGAAATTGGATAAGGATGATGAGTCATCATTTTGGTGGCGTTCTCATGTGTTGACACCTCGTGCTTGGGTGTTGACTCATCATTCATTTTGATGAGTCATCATTTGGTGTTTTCTCCTACGTCGCCACCTCGTGCTTGGATTGCTGACTCACCCGATGAGTTACTTAATGGCTAAGAAACCCTAGGCCTATAAATAGGCCTGATTTCCATGAGATTTTCATACAAAAAATTATACATCTGGCCCTCTCTACAATATTAAACCCGACACTTTATATTTTGGGTACGATGTCGATTTGGTTCGCGATGCTTGAGTGTTTTGACGAACCGATTCCGTAGGATCGACATGCTTGAGGTGTAGATCAACTTTATCGAGGAACATGACGTTGGAACGCTGATTTTCGGTATTGGGTTTTATCTCGATTTGATGTAAGGGAGACTATGCGATCGATTCCGAGTCGGTTTGATCACGTGATCGTCTTTCTAAAAATATCCGGTTTTTAAATATGAGTTATCTTTCCAAATGAATTTTGAAATAACTCGTTTATATTGATTTTGGGATTTATCATGTTTTTGTTAAAAGCATGATTATGTGGAATAGTTTAGTGATACTAGTCGGTATCTTCGGTCTCGGTGCCCCGCTACTATTGTTGTTGTTTGGTTGGTGGACTCAGAGAACTGAGTGCCAATAATTGATATGTATATGAGTTCCATGTTTGCCACTGAACCCGAGCCCGATAGTATACTAGACTATGATATATGATTGAGCAGTATGTTTTGATGCTTTGAGCATGTATACTATGTTTCGTTCTTTGAACGTTGATTTGCCAAGAGCATGATTTTATTGATTTATGAGTTATTGTCCATATTTTAACTTCATGGGCAAAGTGGTATTTGAATCATATGTCTTCGTTATATTCTGTGGTATTGTATATCCCCTCCCTTGCTGGGCTCACAAGCTCACCCCCCACCAGTTATTTGAGTTTTGCAGGTTAATTTGATCAGAGTGTGCAGTAGAAGCGTGGCTAGCTGCGAGGTGGGGTAGAGAGCGAGCCTAGTGTGGTTACTAGAAGTGGTTTTGTAATTTTTGGGTTTTAATTGAGTTGTTGTATCAAGGTTGATATTTATAAGATTGATGATTTTCGAGAATCTTGGTGTTATATATTTTTCGCTGCAAATTTGAGATACTTTGATAAGTTAGTATATGGATTTGGAAACAGGTGATGACTTCGGGTCGCTACAATTTCGCTTATTGAAACCATATGTTGGACACGATTTTCGTTATGTGCGGTGATGATTGGTTATCATTATTTCATATTAGATGGCGCGTGGAGGTCGAACAAGTACTCGGGGTCGTGGACGCGGAAGGAGGAACCAAAGGAATAGAATCATAGAAGACACAACGTCCGAAATCGCAGGAGCACACAATGAGCCACAATATAATGCGAACGTCAATGATTCTGCTACTGCAACGGCCCAGCAGAATGTGAATGCTAATGGTCCATCCCCTGTGGACCCTACACTCTTGGCACTACTACAGAGTTTGACACAAGCTCTAGTGGGAAACAGAACTGCTAACCCAAGAGCCACAAAGACACCCCACCAACGGTCAAGGATCCGTTGGAGAGCTTTCAGAAGAGGGACCCGATGAAGTTTTCTGGTGCACCTGGCATGGAGAAGCCAGAGGAGTGGCTAAGTAATATGAAGAAGATATTTGACACAATGACATGCACAAGCGAGCAAAAGGTCAAGCTCGCCACCTTTGTGTTTCAAGGAGAAGCTAGTCAGTGGTGGGATTCCGAAAAGATGGCAGCGGAGTCTCGAGGTTTTCAGGAAATCAGCTGGGACATGTTTTTGGAAGCATTTAACAAGAAGTATTTTCCACTAAGCCAACGAGACAGGAAGTTAGTAGAATTTATGAATCTGGAGCAAGGAAAGATGACTGTTGACGAGTACAACGCCAAATTTATAGAATTGTCTATGTTTGCCCCAGATCTTTTCAAGGATGAGTACCAAAAGGCGAGGAAGTTTGAAAGAGGCCTGAACGACTAGATTAGCTACAGATTGGAGGCTCTGCAACTGCCAACTTACACTGATGTACTGGATAGAGCTCGTGTGGTGGAGCTAGCATTGGCCGAGCATAGGAGAAAGAGGGATGAGAAGAAGAGAGGGTCGGAGGACAACTCGGGGAGGTATCTAGGTCAATCTAATAGTCACGGGAGTTCAGGGGATAGAAATTGTAACTAATGCATAGCAACAATATGAAGGAATGAAATTGAGAGAATCAAGGAGAGGGAGAAGAAGAAGAAGTCGAACAGAGAAAGAGAGAGAAAGCAGCTATCGTTTCTTATTATTTCATACGTATTAGGGTATAGTATATATATACTCTACTATACCCTATCAACACAATTACGTAACTACCCTTACTATCTAACAGAAATAAACGAAGGAACTTGGATGACGGACATAACGAAAGAATCGCACAACCGGCCCAAAATCAAAACCAGGGGCAGAATCAAGACGCTAATCCGATATGCCGCAAGTGTGGGGGTAAACATGTGACTGAATCTTGTCATTGGATTACGGGGGCCTGTTTCAATTGTGGGAAGGTGGGGCATAAAATCAGAGATTGCCCGGAACCGCACAAGAATATTTTTAACAAAGGTGCCGGTGGTGAGGACAAGGCAAAGCCCAAAGGACCAGGGAGAATTTTTGCAATGACTGGAAGAGATGCTTGAACAACGGACGAAAGGGTGTCAGGTACCGTACTATTTTTTTATATATATAATGCTATGTTTACGCTGTGGCTAATTTTGGAGTCTATCATGAGTTGCTCAAATAGTGTGTGATTCTATTCGTTGAGGATATACTGGTTAACCTAAGTTTTTGAGAAGAGCATGAGTACGACCTAGGTTATGATCTGTTCGAAAATTCGGATGCTAGCTAGTTACACAGTAGAAGCGTGATGTATAATCTTTGGGATTATAAAGGTTGGTAAATTTGGAGGACCAAATTGTTATGAGGTGGGAAAAAAAAAATCAAGCATATGAACCTTATTTATAAATGTTGAAGATAATAGTTTGGTATATGACTACTCCGTGGATAATTGAATATTTGAATAAGTTTTGGAATGTGTGATATTTTGTTAGTATTTTTGAGGCTACTTGGGAACTCGAGGAAGAGATGCGAGGTGCGTTAAGTTTAGAGGACTAATCTTCCTTTAAGGGGGTGAGAGTGTAATATTTCAAAAAAAAAACTTTGTTACTAATATTGAATTTCATAAATTAATATTATAATTGTTTTGGGCCAGTCGCACTTTTATTTCGATACTACAATTTTAAATTAGGTCAAAGTGTGATAATAAATTTACTTGTACATTTGGGCTTGGGCCACTTTTAGTAATAACATTAAGAATTATTAAGTAAATAATTAGTGCTTAAGTTTTTAACGGGCCAGTTTATATAGAATTTTATCAGGATTAGAAACCCTAGGATATTTAGTATAAATACGGTGGGAGAACAAACCACTTAAGGGTTTCGTACAAGGAGGTAAATTAAAAAGAATACGTAGAGAAAGAGAGAAATAGAGAGGGCGGCGGAGCAGTTAGGCAAAGACAGGGAACGGCAATTTGGTGAGTTCTTTTCTCAAATCTCTCTTCTTGATTTCTTAGGAGTAAATATGTCTACTTAATACTTGTTAGTACTAATAACTATACTTTAATTGAATATCATACTATGGTTGGGTGTGGGTATACATGTGGGTTGTATTAATTTTTTTTATAATAATAATAAAAAGGTGTGTGTTATGTGTGTTTGTGTGGGTGGTCAGTGTGTGTACTGTGGCGTGAGTTTTGTGTGTAGTCAATGTGTGTGTACTGTGGCGTGAGTGTTGTGTGTGTAGTCAGTGTATGTTTGCATGTGTGTGTGTGTGTCCGTGTGTGTGTGTGTCCGTGTGTGTGGCGTCGTGTGTGTTGTTGGGTGTGTGTGCGTGCTGTGTGTGTTTGTGTGTGTATGTGATTTATAATCATAGTATATGTTTATATATTATGTATGTTTGGGCTCGGGTCGTTACACAAACCAGCTATGGTGATGTTAGTCCAGATACTACACGTATTTTGCACAGATACTGCACGCATTCTACACAGATACTGCACGCATTCTACACAGATACTACCCTACCTTGTAATTTCAATCACATTACTTATTAGGAAGCTGCTTATTGTAGTACATGTAAGTGTCATGCTAATTAATTTCTGCAAATCAAATCAAAATCATGTGTTGAGCATAAGAAATATAAAGCACAAACATGAACCCAACAAAGGCACTAACCAACAAAAACAGAATTTCTAGACAGGGATATTGAACTATATATAATAAATGTCGTATCAAAGGAAATTGAAAAAAATGTGCTTACTACTCTTTCTAACCAGAGAATTGGTATCCGAGCAATGATCTTTGATAGCAATCTTTGAATTAGAGATATATGTTGTCATGCTTCTTATTGAATTCAATGGGAAGCATGACAGCATCTCTAATTCAAGAGAGATAATTGTCTAGTAATTGAAGGAAGGAATGCAAATTTTGAAATCAAGAGAGATAATTGTCTCTATTTAAAAAATCATTTAAAAGATAGAAAAAGAGATGTTATCATGCTTCTCATTATCTCTTTTGCATGCCTTAGAAAGTCTGATTATAAAATCTATAAATACCAAAGTTATTCCGGTCACCAAAGCAAATTCACACTATCATCCATCTCTTAGCAAAAACACATATAGCTGCTTTCGATGGCATGGTTGTGCGGTTCTTGTAGCTCAAAAAACGGACCATATAACATTAAGAAATCCCTTCATGAGGAAGGGGGGATTAGATTTAACGAAAAAGAAGAAAAGATAATATTTAAGCGATTTCATTTGGATCATGCTGAACAGCGTAAGGCAATATTTTATCAGATTTGGACAGTGGTCGATGACGACACTAAATCGGAGCATAGGCTACTATTTCAGAGGAAGAAAAGAGGGGGACCTTGTGGCTTCTTTGAAGATTGGAACAAAGAAGTTGCTGAACGAAGGAAGTTTAAGGGTGATGAACTGATTGGGTTTTATCTAGATGGGGCTCGTTTCCACTTTAAGGTATTGACGACGTAATATTTTATTTTTTCCTAGTGTGGGGATGCAAGAAATATTAATTACTTGCTAATGAAATGAAAATAAGTTGATTAATTTAGTGCAGTTACTAATTATGTGTTTTTACCTATTACTAGAAATAGTCTCTGGTTTTATAAGCTGCTGTTTCTATCTAAATTTTATCTTTGGCCATATATATGTATATTATGTACGGAAAATTGTTGGCCGATCGACTTTGTAAAGTTTTTATTCTCTCCAGTTCATCATTTTTTTTCTTAATCGTTAAAAGGCACTTTCAAGAAGTTGTTCTTAAAATATCCCTATGCAACGTGAACACTCCTATATTTTAGAAATTCGTTGAAAACTCAATCTAAAACAGTTCAAGTATTTTTTCCGTTCATTCTTCTCCTTCTTGTGTGTGCTCCCTTTTTTTTTTTTCCTGGTTCCTTTTCCTTCAATTACTTCTTAGATATTTTTGTGTTTAAGTCACAAACATGATCTTTTGTATACCTTTTGTTTAAATAAGTGGAAGTCTAAGCAAATACACTTCTTTAAATTGGACTAAACACATCTTTCTCTTTGTCTCTGATCATGGTAGGAGACACCTCACCTTTTTTGGTTCCAGGAGCCTCTCCCTATCTATTGCTGGAAGCACAAATCTTCATCAATCCTAAGTTTGCTATTTGTAGGATAGTTCGTTAATATCCTGCAGAAAATGTCTAGTTTGCTCAACTTTATTCGAGCCCTAAACTATTTTGGATACATTTTGCCTTACAGAGAAACTTGCTTGGGCACTGCATCCCGATGCTTAATTGTTACATTCCGATGCAATAATTGTTGCATCTCAAATTAAATTCCGATGCCCAAATTAATCTGAGAAAGTGGCATTGTATCCCGATGCAACCAAAAATTGTTGCATCTCAAATTGAATCCCGGTGCACAATTCTTGCATCCCGATGCCTAAATTAATCTGAGAAAGTGGCACTGCATCCCGATGCCTAATTGTTGCATCCGATGCAACAATTGTTGCATCTTAAATTGAATCCCAATGCACAATTCTTGCATCCCGATGCCCAAATTAATCTAAGAATGTAGCACTGCATGCTGATGCTCAATTGTTGCATCCTGATGCTCAATTTTTGCATCTTGATGCCTAATGCCAGATACAAGCGTATTTTTCTTTCATTAATGGCAAAATTGTTTTTTTACCTCAAAGGTGTCTTTTTCCGGTTTTAAAAAAAGTATGGTGAACTGGAGCGATTACAAATGTCCAAAAATGGACCTGCCTGTAATTCGCCATATTATGTATGTAGTTATTATTAAATAATTTTAGTCCCTTTTTCTTGGCCCATAATCAATTGAATTTGTTATATAATTTTATTATTGAATAAATTTAGATTGGGTTAAGATATGAGAGACACATATGTGATAGTATTAATAATCGTACATGTTTAACGGATCAATGTTGTATTTAATAAAATCATTTCAAAATTTATAATAAATTATTTTATTTATGTGATTTTTTATTATTAATTTTATTTTTCTTAATTTTTACACTTTAATTATTTTTTTATATCAAACACATAATATTTAATTGTTTATTTATTTTGCTTACATTAAATTTTTAAATATTTTATTTATATCTATAAAATCCATGTGCGATGCACAGTTGTTATACTAGCTAGTTAGTCTATATATATATAATAACAATTGAGTATATAAAAGGAAAATTTCAGCCAAAATTTACTTGCCAAAATTAGAACCCAATTTGTTTTGATGAAAACTTGTGCTTGCATTGAAAATATAAATTTCTAATTTTTAAGGTGGTCAACATAAAAACATCAAAAGTTAGTCTACAACATAATGATGATTTCAATTCTCAATTCAATGAATGTTCTTTTGCAAATGATTTCTTACGAGACTTTTAAGCTTTTGAGTTTATAGGTTCAGCAAATTAATATTAACAAAATAATTCATCGTAAGAAACTTTTAACGAAAATTATATAGTCCTACAAATTTTGTCTATTTCATTTGATCTGGAGTTATTATAACAAAAAATATTCACATAATTAGTATGCAAAAGGCATTATATCGATAAAATATTCAAATCATATATTTTAAGATACAATAAAATAAAATAAATAAATAAACACATTTATTTTACGTCAAAATAAAAAATATATATTCAAATTATATATTTTAAGATACAATAAAATAAAATAAATAAATAAACACATTTATTTTACGTCAAAATAAAAAAATATATATTCAAATTATATATTTTAAGATACAATAAAATAAAATAAATAAATAAACACATTTATTTTACGTCAAAATAAAAAATCGATCGATTATGAATATGTTAAGGTCAAAGTTGATAAATTTTGGACTTACCTTGAGGAAGTCAAGCAAATTTTTAAGAAAGAAATACGGGTTTAAAATTTTGTTTTTGGTTCCTTTCTAAAAATTTGAAGCGGGGTATAAGAAAACAAATGTCAAGTGATCGGTAAATAATCAAAAAATATAGGTAATTTTATATACCCTTAAAGCTTCATTTAATATAGCATATCCTAGAGAAACCTAATTTTTTTAGAAACGTTAAACTCAATTAATGTTCATGGGTATTATTGTCAGAACAAATTTTACAACATATCATTAATTATGTTTCTTAATTCCTGTGTTTTATCAACTAGGAACATTTATTCGGGACAGAGGGAGTATCTAAAATATTGAAGTTCATTTCTATAGATTCAAAATATTTATAACAAAAAAATATGAAAAATACACATAAGCTTTAAGTGAAACCATTCGATTGGTAAAAAATTCAGATCAATCAGAAAAAAAAATAGATGAAATTTTTTTTTGGTTTTTTTCATCAAATCTAAAGCAAGTATAAGTAAAACCCTAGGAAATTATATTAGAAAATGGAAAAAAAAATTGTAATTTTTTTCCGAAAATGTAAATTATTTATAATGTTAATGTAAGGTGTATGTGGAATATTTTTATTTTTATTTTTACAATTGTGTCTTATGCAATGTCTATCAACCAAAATCTGGAGTAATCTTTTTATATTTACTTTTGATTATTTTTTAATTTTTATACATTGCACTCACTAAAATATTAAATTTTTATACATTGCACTGACTAAAATATTAAATTTTTATATTAATATAGATTTCATGCATTGCAGAGGTGGAATCATCCCTTAATTGGTATCAAAGCTTAACTATTTTATATCTAAGCCTGCAAATTGACTATTTTATTGGTATCAAAGCATTAGTTGTTTTAATTGGTATTAGAGCTTAATTATTGTATCTCTAAGTTTCGTAATACTCATTGAGACCCGGATATCTTCAGAATTATTTCTAATTTTATAATTACAAATTATTTTATTTATGTGATTCTCTTTTATTAATTTTATTTTAACTTTCACATTTTAATTATTTGTTTACATTAACTTATAATATTTATAGTATAATTATTTATTTATTTTGTTAACATTAAACTTTTTAAATATTTTATTTATATCTATAAAATCCCCGTGCATCGCACGCACGGGTGTTATACTAGTTGATGATAAAAGCAAGTGTGATTGCTGATTATAACAGAGTAACTGATCACCAACAAAGTTATAAAACTCCACCAATACAAAGATATGACATGTAAGTTTATGATACTCAAAAAAGATTGGTCGAGGGAAAAGCATTTATTAAGCACTGAAAATTAAAAATCATGAATCTCATATTAAGTGATAATGTAAAAACTTGGACAATGTCGACTTACAATACTGACGTACGTTCATATATAATCATGCAACCCTTTGGTTAGAATTAATGCTCAAGTATATATAATGGACTGATATAAGTAACAACATCGGTCTTTTATCCCTTCCCCGGCCGGCCGCCACTTCTCGAAAGAGATGCATGGCTTCATCCATCTTCATCGTGCGATGAAATCCATGCATTAGAATGTTATAGTTAAAAAAATGATCATGGACAGGTCCCCTCTGCACAATGGATTCAAAATTTTAGGTAACCTCAGTCGTCATTTGCCCTTGCCAGAAATATTCATCAATCGGTAACATTTGTTCCTCTGGATTCTCACATTTTGAATCGTTATTTGGACAGCAACGATCAAGGTGAGAATCCAGATGTTAACATATCGTCTACATATATATATATATAATCACTGTATTCAATAAGTGGGTTAAAATCAATTAATATACTTAAAAAGTATGTATGTCTATCTATACTACTAGGAAATTAAGGGGCCGGGCCGGGTGAATCAAGATTTTTCAAAATATATGTGAAACATAAAACCAAAAATATGTTGTCATTATTCGGCATGCAGCATTACACTACCTGCTCAGAATGCCCTGTTTGATCATTGAAAAAGCCAGTAAACAATGGTTTTCACATCCGGAATTGAAAATTAGTATTTTATCCCACCGAATACAGACAAGTATGCATGCAAGTCTGGATTTCTATAGCATATTCTTCGAATTCAATTCTCATGCAATGTTACTCAGCATAGCAGAAACATCTCGTGACTTGGCAAACTACTGGTGAGCACGGAGACACATGTTTTTCCAGTCTAGGAAAGTCCATATTAGATGCATGTTGGACACAGGTTCTCAGTTTCATGCTTGGGTTTAAACTTAAGGATCATATTAAGATTTTGACCTTTGGCTGGGAGTATATCTAGCAACATTGAAACTGATCAAGATGAATCAGGTGAGAAGACCAATGTCCTTTACAAGTATTGCTGCCTTGAAAAAGTCGTTGGAACATAAGAGTGTAATTGACACTATATGGTAAGCAACCATTCTCTTCCATTTTTGATAGGCAACTCTTTTGCTTCTTCCACAAGCAGCCTTTCTTGACAAAGCCCATTTATCTTTATAATGTACTCCCTGAGTTTCGGGCAAAGTCACTATTTAATTTTGGGATGTTTCATTTAAAATAGTTCACTTTCAAAAAATTATATATAATTTTCATAGAAAAAAAAAATTCCCTCCACTTATGTTGTAAACATCTTGGTTGTATTTAAATATTTTTGTAATTATGACAAACTTCAATGACATTAATATATCTCACTTTTCAAACATGGACTCTTTATGTGAAACGGAAAGAGTATCTCGTAACATCATCTAGTTGCAGACTTTTGGAGCAAAGGTTGGTGAAAAGATCGCTAGCTAGCGTTATTAGTTTCCCACACTTATTGAGACAAGTTTCCATGCCAACGGAACAATTAAAGGCAGGGCCTCAGAAATCTCATTGTACGTATTTGCAAAGGCCGTCTAAGAGTTATGCCCTCAACTTAAGTTCGGTCTTATGTACTAAATATACAAAAAGACAATCACAACAACACGATATGCACATAGTATTATTGTACCAATCATAGTATTATTGTACACATCATGTTACAACTGTTTCGTATTTTAAAAATTAAAAAATAAAAATAAAAGATTGTTTTTTCCCCTTCTAGAAAGGGTGAAACCGTGTCATTATGGGTGACTTGACTCTTGAGCCCTTCCCATCAATCTTCTTTCACCTGTCTTATTCTACCCTTTTCCATTAACAATACTTTTCTAAATTTCCCTTTCACCACTCCCAATCATCAACAAGCCGTTACCCCAACGTTACACGCACAAACACACACACACTCTCTCTCTCTCTCTCCTCCAAAACTTGGGTATATATACTATTTTTGCTCCTTGACGTTTCTTCACACCATAGTTGGTTCAATTCAAGTTTAACGAACATCACAATGGAAAACAAAAACGACACCGCTTTTGACGACTCCGACGACACACTCTCCCTCCGGGACCTCCCAATTTACAACGACACCACCGCCGCCAACTCCCTCCGCAGCAGCCCTAGAACCTCCACCTCCGCGCAAGACCAATTCGAATTCTTCTCCGGCATCGACCCGTACCCGACCTTCCCCGACATCATCTGCTGTGGTCAAATCATCCCTTACGAATACGAGGAAAACGACAACGAGAATCAAAAGCGTGACTACCTCGCCTTAACCAAATCGACGTCATTTCGATTTCGCAGGCCTGAACGCTCCTTCTCCGACCGTGTTTCAGGATCCGAACCGTCTCCGGTGAAGTTTTCTACTTCCGTTAAGAAGGTGAATATTACGTCCTTGACAACGATGTCGGCGAAATCGAGGCGGCGGATGTTCATGTTCGGACCGGTGAAGTTTAAGCCGGAGATGGAGCTGAGCGCGATAAGAGAGAGACAGGGACGCCGTGCTCCGTTGCCGATGTTCCCGGCGGTGGTAGGTGGCGAGATGGTGGGAAGCGGCGGTGGGAAAGGGAGGTGTTCGCATAGCAGTCATTGGGGGATTGTGAGGACGCTGAGGTGTAGGGCCCAACGGGATTACCTGAGTACTGTGTTGGCAAGGTCGTTGGGTTGCATTCCAACTCATTGACTGTACAAACATAGACGATAGAACCATAGCTTGTCCGTTGTGACATGTGTGTGTGTGTGTGTGTGTTTTCCTTACTTTTTTGGATTTGTATGAAAAATATTTGCGACTTGCTTTTTGTCAATAGTCAAGACCTTTGTTTAAATGGAGTAATAATTTGGGTAAATTGACAAAGAAGGAGAATATAAGACAAAAACAAATAAAATTGTACAAATACATTTTGTTTTAAAACGATATTGGTCACAAAACGAGCTTGGGTGTGAAAATAATTAGGTATTAATGAGGTGTATCTCAACAGGCATTGTTCATTTTACTTAACAGAGAGGTCGAGTGTTAGTTTAGTTACTACTGGTATTGATGGGATCCTCCCAAACACCTATTTTAGGTGTTTTTCATGTCAGTCTCAAGTGGGTCCCAAGATCCACGTCGACAATGGCAATCCGGTCTTCGGACCAGCCGAGGTTCCCAGCTATAAGTCTACTACCAAGGATTCTAACCGAGGTTATCGTCCGAGCTTGACCTCGACACAGCTCAATAAATGTCCTTGCCAATAAAGGGAAGTACCTCTCAGCAGCCAATATATGCTTCCTCGGCGAGGGTCAACATCAAGCATCCAATGCTCACCGCTTGTCAGCACATAACCCAGAAGAAGCCAGACATTCTCATTGGAAGAAGAGTTTTCTTTCCAACGAAGTGACGGCGGCATTTATGGCTTCTTCTTATTCCCAGAACAGAAGCTTCTATTCTCTTCCTCTGGACTGACAGAAGGCATGGGTTCATTGATGAGCATTAACTCCCAAGCATCCAGGTGGCTAAATTCTAATTCTCCTACACGCCACCTTCAACTATAAATAACAAGGTATTACCTTTATTTATGGTTAAGCTACATTTTACTCTCAATAACTCACCAAAGTACTGTCAAATTGCATTTACTCACTAACCTTTAATACACCTTCATTCATTACCTGTTGGAGATCCTTAGAAGTCAGTGAGCATTAAACATAAATTGCTTTCACATTTACTCCGGTACTGATTCTCACACCTGAGGGCATAAGTAGGTTAAAACCCCTGACACCCCTAACCATGTTTTCATTGCTATACAGTTGAAGGTCCAGCTCAATCCTAAAAGTCCGGTCCCGACTAGTGATGCCTTTTGAGAGCCGAGGCATACTGACCAGAGACTAGTTATCTACGTGGATCCAACGTGGTCACAAAAATCTTTTTGGCGTGATCAGGTATCATCATTCTACTCAATATTTCCACATGATTTGAACTTTTTCACTCTTTGGACTATAGGTTTCTCTTTTATCACTTTCCTACTTTTTTTTTCAATGGATACAAAATAAAACCCAAAGTCCAAAATGAAGTTAATAAATCGTGAAGTCAAACGCACCAATAGAGAATGATTCTGAAATAATTTGCAACAAATGTAATGAGTGGTTTGAAAGCTTCAAATCTCATTTAATGTTTGATTAGATAAATTTAAATATGATTGATTGGTTGGTATAAAATTGAAATTATTTTCGAGCATTCAGATGGTAAGTGTAATTAGGATTGTAAAAAGTTCGGTCAAACCATAGACTAAACTGCTCTCATCGATTCGAAATTTATCCAAATCGGAATGAACTGATTGTATCGCTAAACTGAAATGATCATAGTATTAAAGATATCCAACACTGTCATTTTGATCAACTCACATATATTGTATTACTCCACGAAACACTACAAAATACGTAAATTTCAGTAAGTTTAGATGTTATTTTTTCTTTAAAAGAAGAATGTTGGAATAGTATTTTTAATACAATTATAGCAATATAACTAACAGTTTGACACCATACACTTTGAATGAACATGAGATCTTTTCATATACTAATTATGCTTTGCTTCAATGGAAAACTTGTGACCCCTCTGTCACAAAAGTTTGTATATATATAACTGCCTATTCTTTGAAACCTTTGGTGAAGCAAATGGAATTAAGGAACTATAAGAGAAAAGTAAAGCTTTTGTCCCCTCCCACATCTCACTTACCCCACACACACACACACTAAAATAACAGAGTTGTTGTGTAAGTAGTATGTGAGAATTGGAGGAAGCTAAACAATTCGCTACTAAAACTGTAGTTGAAATTTGTTTAGTTTCCTCCAATATCTCATCTGCTACTTCTTAACACACAAACATACATGTTAAGGTAGATTAGACTCTAGAGGTGTTCAAGTTGTAGGCGAGAAACAAACATACATGTTAAGGTAGATTAGACTCTAGAGGTGTTCAAGTTGTAGGCGAGAATTGGTGGAAGCTAAACAAATTTGTTATGATACATTAGTTGGTTTAGTTTTCTCCAATAGCTTGTCTCCAGCTTTAGAACAAGTGTGGCTGCAAACCTGGCTTTGTTTAAGTTTCAAGTGAGAATTGAAGGAAGCTAAACAAATTTGGTAGTAATTAAATAGTACTACCGTAAACAAAGTTTAGTCTCCTCCAATATCTCATCTCCAACTTTTGCACAGATTAAACATTTACACTGAGTTCAAGGGGTTCCTTGTAGCATATTGTTCATCACTTCTTCCCTCCTTACTCTGATATATTCTTAAGTTTGTTCTGAAATCAAGGCATGAAGGTCTATAAGCAGCCCTACTCCTATATCGGACTCTGTGTGTGTGTGTGTGTTGTGAGAGAGAGAGAGAGAGAGAGAGAGAGAGAGAAAGAAATGTCCATGTCCACTAAAGCAAACACAAAGTGAAGAAATTCAAAGGATCGACTTTGGTCTTTACCTCGACCAACCTCTTAAAGTTTTTGTTGAAGTAACTATAGCCCCAAATGCTTGCTTCTTTGTAGCTTCCAGTAGTGCCTACACCCAAATCATGATCATTAAAGTTGACACATGCCCTTCTAGGAGAGCTGGAAACGTATCTAGCTAGGTAACGATACATACATTTCATGTCGTCTAGTGATGGTCTAACGCTCTCTAGTAACATAAACAGGTTAGGTTCCCTTATATTTGGGAAGGGAACTCCCGACTCTGGAATTACGTTCATCCTTCCGCCATAAGGATTCAAAATAAAGTTGTCCGACACATCATTTTTGTATAACATTTTGCAGATCTCTTCTAACTTCTAATCCATTCATAAGGATTGGCTTTCGCACATAATCTGATTTGCCTTCTATATATAGCAAGCCGAGAGTTCATTATCTAATGGATTGTGGACAACTTTTTGAGTTAATTTGATTTATTAATTTCCTTTTGGATAAATGAAAATTAAACAATGACCATAAAAGTAAATATGTTGTTGCTTTTAAATTTAGCGACCAAGAGAAAATATTGTATAGATGAACAAAGTAGTTGCTTTTATACAAGATACATTTGACTTGGGAAAGTTTAAACTGTTCTCTCTGCATATAAAGAGCAAAAGCCAAGATATAATAGCTTTGTAAGGAATGCATTAGCCATTTCAAATTCAACAATTGTCCGTTGAATCAACGACCACCTCCCACGCATGTCCGCTTTTCTCGCAACAACAATAGAGAACAAAGCCAAACATGGACACGGCAACCTCCATTTTCACATATTCAGTCAGAACCACATCGATCGAGAAAATATCAGCCAATTCGTGCAAGTCTGAAGTTACAGCGCTAGTAATGAAAACCAACGAAAACCAGTGGGTGTGAGATGCTCCAAGGTCCTACAACTTATCGGGCTCAAAAATACGGTTGGCAATGTCAGGAAATGGGATGATTCTCCTTTCCTTTTAGATTACATATCTTCTCCAGATATTATGGAATACAGCTCTTTAGCTGTCCATGTTGCTTCTGAAAGCCCTCGGAGAGAAACTGCTATCTCCTTGGCAATTTTCATCAGGAGGACCCTGCATTCTGTCGCCAAGAGAAAAAAATATGACAGCAGAGCTTCAGATATCAAATGAAACTATTTATGCATGCATTATGTTGCAGGAAGTATTCAATTTACAACAAATAGTATTGCAAAAATTCTCCCTTTTTTCTTTTTACATCAAGTAGTACTCGTTGCAAGCACATACGTTGCATGTGGATGTAAGCTTCTAGAAATTAATTTCTTACAAAAAAGATTTGAGGAATATTAAGATCAAAAGGTTACCATAGTATGTAACGATTCTTTTTTAGTTCCAAGTCTTATCGAGGAGTGCACAACTCCTATTGTGTTGTTTCTATTGACAAACCTAGCAGTGCTTATTCACCAATTCAAAATATTACAAGGCCAATCTTTTTGGTCTTACTATAATTATATTTGTTGAAAAGTTACAATTATGGCTTCCCCTACGGTGACCACCATAGAAGGGGGAACTTTACGTTCAATTTACTATCAACTTAATACTACTACAAGAATTTGCTGACCATCCCTTAATTTCAGAAACAGTCTCTCTAAAAGAAGATAACAACTATCCTTTAAATACAACACTAAAATCAAGCACCATTATTAATCACACCAAATTTGTTGAAATACAAAAATAGTAAATGAAGTCAAAGAATAAAGGAAGTGTGGCACTGCCATCTGCAAGCAACAATCTTCCACAAGTAATCATTTTCAAGGAAATGAAATAATCCCTCGCTCTTTAGTTCTACTATCAAAAACTATAAGCAATCCCAGTAACTTCTCATATTTTAGGAGTCCTTGATTAACTCCAGGTGCTGCTAATTATCAAATGATTGCTTTCACTGCATTTTCTCTTCAACAATATCAAAGTAACGGGTACTAAAGCATTGCCGTAAATGACATAAGATTTTGAAGAGAGACATTATGAGAAGAGACCTCTCTTGAAGTGATTGGGATAGAAGAAATGAGAAGAAAAATAATAGATAGATAATTGATTGGTAAACCAGAGATCAGATTTAAAGGGTTTAATTTAAGTAGGAGGGAGGAAAAGGTGACCGATCACTTTGCTCTGAATTTTGAAAATTCAATGTATGCAAACTAGGCTTTAGTTTCAACCGTCATAATAGGGAAATAATATTGGAGATGAATGTATCTTAGGAAGGACAAGAGGCATTATAAAAACCTTTTGGATTTCTTGAATGGAATATGAAGTAGGGGACATACAAGTAATATGTTAGATTGTTTGGATACTATTCGTCCAATAAAAGATTTTCAGTTTTCACACTTTTAATAGTATAGATATGCTGAAAAGACGGGACTATAGACTTCAGCCATCTTTAAAGAAAGCTCTCCGAAAAATGAACAATTAAGTTATGATTTTTAACTAGTTGATCAGGTGAAACGTAAGGAACAAATTTTTTAGGGCTAATTGCATTTTAGAGACCGAAGTTTACCTTAGTTTTTGATATTTAGGGTCCACAGTCCAACTGTAGTTAAATGGAGCCCAATCTTCCATTTTCATATCAAAATGGGATCTCTATCATAAGTATATTTGAGTTAACTTTTGCCTTTACATGCATTTTCTTTTTGTCCTAATGTGTGTTACTAGGCAACACATGTTTCGACAGACCCCTTTTGAAGACAAATGGAAGTTTAGACCCCGGTTGACTAAATTTGTGACTTTGGACCCTAATGCAATAGTGGGGTAAACTTCCAACTGTAAAATGGAATAGGCCCCAAAAAAAATTCATAAGAGGATAAAAAGAAAAGAAAAGTGAAAGGAAAGGGAAGGGAAGAGAAAAAGGCAAGGATGAATAAGGTAAAGGCAGGATACAGCGTCATGTTTTCTCAATGTTATATTTAGGAAATAAACATTTTTCTTCAACTCGAACTTTGGAAATCTAGTTTCCTCATCTACGATGAATATAGTTTAACCCACACAAATAATACACAGCATTCCAAAAAGGAAACACCCAAATGATTGGCTAGATTTCAGCTCCTCCCCCCTAATGGCCAAATCACAGCCCCAACCCCATCGTCTAGGAGTCTCCTCTTCTACTACGCTCTGTCAGAATAAGCCCTTAAATGGAGGTACATAGTCATTTTGCCATCAGTTTAAACAAACAAACAAAAAAAGGATTGGATCAACTGTCAGTTGCCTAGACCATAGGTCCTACTGCAAATCCCTTTCTCCTTTCCAGTCCAACAGTACCCATCAAAACTTTATCTTGCTCACATAGGCAATCAGATATGACGCAAAAAGGAATCAAGATAGGAAGCTTACATAGATGAAGACAGTGAGGAAGCTTGAAACCAAAATATTACTGGGGTCAAGATCTATGAAATGCCGATTAAAAAGGCCTGCCTCCTTCCCTCCCTCATTAAGCAGCTCATAAACCAGAGTTGTTCAGTCGAGAATCTATGGGCTTTAGCAAATTAAGTGAAAAACCTTATAAATATATCGGAATTTACTGGTTGAGAGAACAAATACTTTGATTTAACTCCTGTTTATGCTTTCCAAATGTTTTTCCATAAACTGTATGTATGAGTTGATCCTTCCATTGATGTTGGTGCTTATTGAATAAGAAAAAGTTCGAGTTAATACGGGGAAGACGAAAATCTTTGATGGTCAATGAAAAGATAAAGTCAAAAAATGACGTGGAATTTCAGTATTATATGGATTTGACAAATTTAGATCACACAAGAACAGCCATAGGGATCACGATGCTTGACCACACATCATCATCACTATTGCCTCCTTCCACCCATCACCGCTGCCAATGGCTACGACACTCCACGAAGGATCACCGATCCCCACCACTGGCAAACCTCGCTTCCACGACACAAGTTGTGACATCTTTTGTCGTGGGCCACAACAAACACCTCTGTCATTGAAGTCAAATCAAGGCTTCAAGACTTTTACTGTGTAAATTTGATTGTCAATAGAGCTCAACCATTGGGTACTTCTTTGGTTGAATGTATGCATATGCATATACATACATTCCCACAAACGCACAGTGTTATATTCAAGAGGCAGTTTATTCTTGGTGGCCATGGCTTCCATGATTGGGGCTTGTGAATGTTGACTGAGAGAGGGTCAGGGCATTAAATCATTTGAACATTTTGCGTGGTACACGGTCTATCTATTGCAATGAAGGGTGTAATAGTCCTTTACATTGGTCAAACCAGTCAGGTCAAAGTAACATGTTCCTCGAAGGAACCTAATAGAAGGGATGACATTAAGATGATTTCAATCCGGGTGGGGTTGGCACTAGGATTTGGTCAAGCCACCATGTGTTGGAATTTATCAACCAAATAATTTGGAAAAACAACATTGCTAGGTTTACAACTAGTTCTACCACTATAGTAACAACACTTCCTTAAAAATACACATGCACCTTGCATGAACTTTGCCTTCAAGGCAAAGTTGTTACCAAAGTTGTAGAAGTAATTGTAAACCTAGCATTTTTGTTGGAAAAATAAGAGGGCTTGACTGAAGTGAACTAATAGGGCCTCCAAAGAAGTTGGAGAGTGAACTAATCTCTTTTCTCCTTAGGAATCTACTTTCTGGCACAGTTGTTACCTATAAGATGTTGTAATAATGAACAAAGCATATATATCTATCACTTTTGAATCGAATGTAAAATAAAAATGGTCATACACCAAGGAAGTCGCTAACCTGGAATTTTGCTGAAATTAAGCATAGACATTGAAGCAAGAATTTTGTGCTCAACTCGAGAACCATTTTCAAGGTTTTCTTTTAGTGGGGAGATGAGAGCTGAGAAGGCAGATAGCTGTAACTCAGAATCAGGTAATGAAGCCAGCGTGGAGCTCAACCATGCTACTGTTGTCAGGCTCACCCTCACCAAATCCACATTTCCAGAACCTAAGCACATGGAAAGAGTCTCCACAAAAGATTTTTTCCCATCATCAAGAAGTGATACCGACACTTTTATCAACCAGTCTTCCATAGCCTCTTCCTCACCTGCATCCTATAATTAGTGACAGAATGTCAGACATGCGTCACTTCAATGAATTAATATATAAAACTGAAATCAAAATTGACAGTGCAGCAAGTCATGGGCTGTCATAGTCAACACTGCCACATTCACCCTACAGTTGGGAGTGGAGTGAATGGAGTGTTGAAGATGAGCAAACTTGAATGAAAATTGGAATCTATTTCCTTTTTCTTTCTTGATCCTAAGGGACAAAAGGTTCAAATATAAAATTCTGGAATACCAAAACTCTCTCCAATGGAAGGTGGTCAGGAAGCTAGTTGAGCAATTGTCATGCTCTTCAATATAATGTGGAGCATCTAAACAAAGGGACTAGCTTAGTTGCTAAGCAGGATACCGGTTACAATCGTAGAGCTTGTGAGTTTGAATTATATGTAAGAGAACAGAATGGGGCATATATAAAGTAGGAATTACTATAAATGTATCTTTCTTGCCTCGTACTAGGACAACTAAAATAATAAATGTAAGTGATGTAGAAGAACTGTAGAAGCTAAACACATGGATTTCAAAGAAAGAGGTAATTATAATTAGGCGTAATGTCATTTACAACTACCGTACTTTGAGTCATGTTCACTTTGACCAATATACTTCGTTTTGCTACTTTCGCTATTGTACTTGATTTTCTCTTTCTATCTTAACTCAAAATGCTGACATGCCGTACTTTAATAAATTATGACAGAGTTTAGCAACACGTGGTAAAAGTGAAACTCAACTCAAATACAAGTTCTTGAATTTTGTTTTCAAATGTAAAATCCAATGAAATTAATCAGTGAGATTGGCACTAAGTCTGAGTAGTTACATAAAGGTCAAGGGTGTCAGTAGTATATATCATTCCGCAGCTTCATAATACCATCATATAAAGAGCATCAAAGAACAATAAAGGTCGACATGGGGAGGGCCAACCACAAGTATGGTTGGTCAGAACCAACTATTTGGGCACCTCTTCCATCCTTTTGTTGATAGTATCCCCACATGCCACCACCACTTATGATGCTAATTTCACAAACGTCACCACAATTTCAATCTAACTGAAGGACTAAATCTGTCCATGGGCAGATAAATATGCTCCATCCCTTCCTCCAACTCTTAGCATCCCTGGATGCCGCTGCCACCCATGATGCTAATTTTTACAAACTTCACCATAATTTCAATAAGGTCTCTCTCTCTCTCTCTCTCTCTCTCTCTCTCTCTCTCTCTCTCTCTCTCTCCCGCTGCCACCTATGATGCTAATTTTACAGATTTCACCATAACTTCAATAACTAAAGAGCTGCAGGAACTAGTATGTTGTATACCACCCTCTCTGCTCACAGTCTTGCTGGGATACTTACTTTCAACAAAAAGAAAAAAAAATTGCTCCTCTACAGGATTGTATAACTATCTTGAGGTCTATTATTACACTCTCCTCCAGCCTAAGCAGCAGGATTCCAATATCTATTAGCTGTTTTAGTGCGACAAATGTGATGTTGCATGCCTTGCTTCTCTTAGTCAATCAGCCTGGGTTAATAAATGTGGATATATATGACTGGCCACTCGTATTTCTAGATGGATACTGTTACAACTAGGTCTTTTAGCCTTTGTAACAGTAAGCTAAGTTTTTTACTACTCTTATTGATAGTATTACTGTATTAATAGTTATGACTTAAGAGACTGGCCTCATTTTCGAACATATGTGCTCTTCTTATTAACGCACATATAAATTTTTTGTTCCTCATTTTCTGTCTAATATGCTTTCTGTTATAATTCAATTATAGCCTTAGATTGTTGAATGATGTGTTGTTACTCACATGTGTTTTATGATTCCCAAATAAAAAATATGATTGATCAAGGTTGTGAGCAAGTTATGATTTACTATTTAAACTAATTTACAGCTAGTATCTACTGACCTAGACAGAGAATGAGAAATAGATGAATGAAAGAAGATAACTTGGTGTAGTAGGGGTTGTGCCACGTCACTTATTGCCACGTAATCACCCAATCTTCCCCGAACTAAGACCTAGCGTACGGGAACATACTAGGCTTCGGGAGAAAACCCAAAGGGGGTCGAGATTGAGTGTTTTAACCCAAGGGTGATGACACCCAGATCTCTACGGCTGCACCTGGCTCTATAAATAGTATCCACGAGCAAGCTGGCTGAAGGTTAAAATGCTCTGTCGAAGGAGTTCTTGTCTGACCCTATGAGATCGAGCTACCCAAAGCCCTGATCCCGTTCCAAGGAATCAACTCTATGCCTAAGGAAAGGGGCAACAACTTACCGCTAGCACTGACATCCACATCCTTAGGGATGACCCAATTTACGGCACTACCGGGCGATCTACTCTAAGTGTAACGGCCGGCCTAGGGTCCCTGAACCCCCAAGAGGCTGATCCAATTTTGGGAACTTCAAGAGTTATTGGTTTGGCGGCAGAAATCAAGAGAAAGTTTCACCCGTTGTACGCATGCGATACCACACATGTGCGACGTGTACAACCTGATTACCAAGGAGAGAAAGAGTTGATTATGGTCCCCGCTTACAAGACACTTGTCCTATGATCATTAAATGGTCAATAGGATAATGACACCTAACATGGAATCTTGGAATATTCCTTGTGTCATCTCACACTCACGATAAATTGAGGTCACAAACCTCACTTTACAGTTAATCGATAATCTGAACCAAGTTTGTAACTTGAGACTTGAGAGCTAGTGAGTACTAGAGAGCACTCTCTCTATCAGCCTTTGCTCTCTTTCTCTTTACCTAATCGGTCTTTACTTCCACCCCGACCTTTACTCTTTGAGGCTCTTTGATAGAGACGTGTCACGCCAAGCACTTTACCCATTCTACACTTAGAAAGAGAAAAAACATACCAGTGGGAGATTTTCACCAAGAATTGCATTTTCATCTTCGTTAAGCAACATTTCTGATTCAGGTCCATCAAGAAAACCAGCCTGCTTTAGGATCCAATCTTCTGTCATTATCTTACCACAGAAAGAGATACGCCCTCCCAGGATAAGAAGTGCTCTGCAACACGTGTCTCTGACCTTCTCATTAGAAAGGCTGCTGTATAAAGCATCCGTAATAACATTAACAGCTTCCTCTCTATAAACACTGTATTTTTGAGGTTCAACCTGCAAGTTGCAGCATAATGTCAGCAAGCTCAAAACCCTGACATGACCTTTAATATGTACAGAAAGTGAGTTCATTTGTTTCAATATAAGTTAATTGGAGAAAATCATCATAAATGGTTTGGACACATACAAAGTAGACTAGCAAGTAACCTAGTAAGGAATGGCAATGTGATCAATATAAAAAGTAAAGTGAAAGTAGGAGAAACCGAAGATTAACTTTGATGAGAGATAATGATTTCATTTAGTCCTCCGAGTAAACTCTCATAGGAACCTCCCAAACAGTCCCTCACCTTCAGATCACTTACCGTATCCACATCAAAACAGCACCCACCATGATCACCTTCAGTGGTCCACCTAAGCATCGCCACCACCACCTCCCCTTCATACCATTGACCACCAATGTTCATAGTATCTAGTCCTCCACCTATCACAGCCAACAAACTCTCTCTATAGGCAGACTCGCTACAGAGTACCAACCCACAGAGTACCCTCACAGTCCATTCCTACCACAAGAATCCCAAATCTGGCGGAGGAGATAATAATGTTGTATGTAAGATCGGTGGATGGAGTGGCCAACTGCTTGTGTTAATCAGAGGTGGCCATGATGGAGGTAATGCCTGCAGCAACTGATTTTTTATTAATTTTTCAGCATGAAATTCTGATTTTGTTGCTGACTAAAATAAACACCTGACTTAGGTTCTTTTTTCTTTTTCCTTCTCTTTTTCTTGTATGTGTGAACCTGACTTTGTTGGTCCTTTTCTGTCTACGACAAACTTTGCACGGATTTAAGAGGAAAATTTCAGGTAGTTGTCAAGAGAATTTAACAGGACTCTAACAGGGTTTTGATGAATTAGAAAACCAGTAAGGATTTGTTTTCACTGGAGCTGATACTGCGTGCAGGAAAAACTGGCTGCTATTTATCTGTTACTCCCTCCTTCCCAAATGAGTGTCCATTTTTAGATTTTCACTAAAATTCAGCAAGTTGACTTTTGGGCAATTTTAGTAGCACATATACATTAATGCCCTTAGTGTCCACATGTAACATTGCAAGTCCACACTAGGATATGATAAGTGCCGAAGATGAAATTAGTAAATTTATACAAAAATTGACACTCATTTTGGAACAAGAAAATTTTTAAAATGGACACTCATTTTGGGACAAACGGAGTAATTTTTATTGAGTAATTGAGAAAGAGAGAGAGAGTTTGCGAATTGGTTGAAAGACAGTGAGATGGGGTCCTCGAAGCTGAGGTGGTAGGAATTCGTGGAGGGAGAATGCAGGGAGGAGGGCAGAAAGGCACGCTAATGAGTCGAGTTCGATCGGAATGCGCTCTAGATTATCAGATTTGGTATTGATTTTTCAGTCGGGTATCTGAATTCAAATTTGATGCGACCCGGTTTAACCTGCATCATAATGGACTGAATTTGTATATGGCCATCCCATCCTTTATGAAAGCTCTTGTATCATTAGTCATTTTTTTCATTTTACAATGTATCTATGCATCATACTGATATAAATACAAAGGTTGATTATAATAAAAAATCTCAAAAATATGTTTCTTAACCAGGGAAAAGAAAGGCTCAATTAACTTAAAATCAGATTGGCTAGATTTTTTTCAGATGATTTGAGCACCCAACAAATTTGGATATGGAATACCTTTCTCATATCCCTCGGATTATTGGTTTGAAATAGGATTTGAGAGCATCCAATTTATACTCGATTGACATGCTGACGGCAGAGAGAACAAAAAAGGGAGAATGAAGAGAGGATTCGTTTTGGTGTTCTAAAGTTAGCATTTGAGCCTTTGAGTAAATAAGAACTCTACTTTCAGGGCTTTCTTATCAATTTACCAAGTTGCAGTGTTACTATGAGTGTGTTTCCGAGTGAGTGAATGTGTTTGTGTGTGTGTATATGCATTGTGCATAATTAGTCCCTGTTATCAATTGACTGAAGACAACCTTTTCATTTTAAACTCATTTGGACAAATGACATGCACTTAGGGAGGGGCCAACATGAAAGGAAATACCTAAGTTCAGTGAAAATACTACGAAATGTTAAAGTATCGTGGCCATTCTACAAAAAAGTGCAGAGTTTATGGGAAGAAGATGTCTTACCAAACATTCACATTGATTTTAGGGACACATTGCTAAAGGAGGAAACTCTTTCACATACCATAGTGCCGTAAAGCGTCATGTCAAGGTTTCAACAAGTTTAGTCCAAACTAAAACCTCCACACACTCCTCCACCCGCCCCACCCCCCAGCACCAGAAGAGAGGGAGAGAGAGAAACAAAATGCCTATTAGTTTACCTTACGGTCACTACAAAGCATCACTTGCTTGACTAAATATTTCTTGCAGTCATTTATGCTTCCAAACAAAGTACACTTCTTCTATAACCCGTTTAATTAATGAAACGGGCTATTGGTTGGTCGCTTGATCCATTAAAATGCTAGGTTGAATAATTTTATGAAATAGTATACATACAACTCAATGTTTTTATAGGCAAAAACAAATCCTTTGGAACAGCTGTCATCACCTTTTCTAAACAAACAGTTTTATCAGTTAGATGTCTTGTTCTAGGTAAATAGTATAAAATGTCAAAATAAAGGAGGTAATATTGACCTCTCTATAAATTATAAAAGGATGTTATATAACTTGAAAATAATATACCAGAAGATCCATATATAACAGGAGAACAGCAACCAAGGGTCTTTGCTCTGGTGGACAATTCTGTAGAAAGACTAGCAAAACATGCATTGAGCTCACTATGCCTTCCTTTTTCAAGCCACTTAAGAAAAAGTTTGCATCTATCCTCCTGAAAAGACAGACAAATAGAAATGATTGACGCAAAATAAATCAGCAACAATAACAGCTTGAAGACAGATCATGTCATTTTGACACCCAGTTTAGTTCCACATGTTTATTTCAAATACCCCAAATATTTTAGGGGGGCGCTAAAACACATACTCATTTACCATTACTTTTTTTCTGCTTTACCCTCCATCTAGTGTTGGATTGAACAATAAGCATGTGCTGGACATCATTTTGGAAAGTAACAAGGATTAAAATCACCTCCAGATAAGTGTTTCTGTGATTTATGAGAATGAACAAGAGCTGATTTGAGCATGCTAAACAAACAGGGACTAGGTTTTACGAGAAAAACACCACAGCTATTGCCTGCCTACTACATTTCTACACATGTACAGACACACTAAGATCGTGGGATAACAAAATTATATGAGTCAATTGCTCAGTGAGCCTAAAAATATTGTGCTCGTAAAAGAAAGAGAAACAAGCCCCAATAAGACATACTCCCTTCGTATAAATACTACGAATTACGTGTTTTATGATTTTAGAAAAAATAAAATAACATACGTCAAATTTGCATTTGAAAAACAACTTGTTTGACAAAAAAAAGTCAAACTGGACGAAAAGTTAGGAACGGAGGGAGTAACATAAAGGTCATTCTAACGAAATGCCCAGTGGATTGCAGACCACAAGTCCAGTGCACGACTTCAGGCATATGAAGATGACCTAAATTTGGTACCTGTTTCATGAGCGGTACTTCTTGGTCAAGGAATTTTTCCACTACCATTTTTTACAAAACTCAGCATTTTCAATTGAATATCGTCCAAGACAGAAAAGGTTCCTGGTAATTATAATGGTGGGGCAGTATCTTCAGGTACCCCGTGGTTGCCTGCTTCCCAGCTTCAACTCTCACCCTCAAAGGGGGAAGGAAAAAGAGGAAATAAGTTCATGTTAGAGAATCAGAGAAGGAAGCCCCTGAACTCACTTTAGAAGAATAGTGACATTTTGTCATAAACAGAATCCTGTTCTCGAGGCCATCCTTGTTCTTAGATATTAAGAATTTCACAAGTAGACGACTTGAGTTTTCTGAGTTGCATTATCAGAGGAAATAAGGAGAAGAAAACAAAAAAAAAAAAATAGCAGCACCCATTGTAAAAGGGAAGCACAATGTTCATTATTTCATATTTCTTACGATATGACATGATGGCACAGGTAGGCGTTGTACATAACAGATGGGAACTTACTGTGACAAAAGAAGAAAACTAGAATTGAGAAAGGAAAAAAAAACCTTGAAGATCAATTACCTGTTCAGGCAAAGCAATTCAAATAGCAGCAACACCACATTTGCTCTCGACTTTACCTGCTTGCACTGAAGTAGCTCAAGAAGGCAATGTTTGTCAATATTTCTAGCAATGACTTTTCTGCAATCAGAGTCTGCTTCAATGCAGCAGGATAATAACGCCACCACACGTGTCTTCTCCTCCAAATCTCCATACGTAAACCTTTGCATGAGAAACTGCAAGCCTCCTAGAGCAATAAGGTGATTGGCATTTGTTATCCTTTCCTCTTCGCCAAAAACAGTGAGAAGATGATCTAATATGAACACCGCTGCTTCATCCTTGTATTTTTGTTCCCTAGAGGTCCCTGCCACCAGAGAAGCAGACGCCAGGATATTCTTACAATGTTCTGATTTCCAGCCATCAATGATACGCTTCAAGATGAAGTTGGTGAGAGGTACAGCTTGGCGTTCCAGTGCCTTTCCTGTTACAGGACATGTATTTTTGCCTTGAACGAACCATCTCATGATAGCCGAGCGCTCATAGGTTTGACCACTCTCTAAAGTCACTGGATCTATGAAAAGAACTCCAGTTAGAGGACATATATAATCCTGGGGAATGCTCGGAAAAAAGCGTGCTCCATCAACATATTTGTCTGCACTAGGAAAACGAAAATATAAGCAAGCAAGCAACTGCCATCTAGAAAGGTGAACAATTCTCTAAAGGCACTACTGATTACCCACCTTCACCTATGGACCATGTTCCAGTTGGCTGCATTTCAAAATATAAAAAGGACACAATTAGAAAAAAGGAACTGTATACGTAAGAACTATGTAAGTTAAGAATGCAGTAGAAAAGATTCAGTACAGTTACCGAAAAATCAGGATATGGTGCATCACCATAGTTTGGCACAAAAGTAGAATCAATTTGAGCAGCAGCTGGTCTGCCCGTCTGTTGCATTTCAAAAACAGATTTTGCTAGTGTCTTGAGAGTAAGCTCATTCACTTGTGCACTTGAAAGTGCATCTACTGTATGGCCATTCTTTAAATCTTCTTCCCATGGAAGAGAGTTGCCAATTACGTCTTTCTGATCTTTTTCTCCTAGAGCATTCGATCTAGGCAACCTCTGTGCTTCCTCAGCTGTTATTTCATCTTGCTACATCATATCAAAAATGATAACTGAGAGGAGACCCATATCCTCGCATAAGCTAAAATGAGAATTCACACTTATTTGCAGGATAAATCAACTTGATTAATAAATGCCTTAACGACAAGGGATTGGGGAACAGAGATTGCCTATATCTAAACCTCCTCCGTATTCACGATATGGACAAAAGAATTTTGACCAGCAGAGAATAGAGAAATTAATTCCAAACATATCATCACTCGAAAGAGAGATCCATTACTCTCGCAACTTTTAAGAAAATTTATCAAAAGGATGCTTTCTCAGAAGCACGTCAAACTGTTGTAGTTCTGATGTAAATGCAGAAACAAAGGATGCCCTTTCCGGACCTGCAAATAATTTCCCTATAAAAGAACTTCGATACTAAGGAAGAAAACAGAGATTAAGAAATAAGTTATATGCATGAATCATAAATTCTACTTCTGAAAGAAACTCATTCAGCTAGCACTGTTCAACTGTGACGAAGCAAAAAGAATGGAAGATCTAAACTCTGACTAGTAATACACATACGCCTTAAACACAAGACCAAATAAGATACTTGGTTTTGAATAGGCGGTTCGATCAATATGAAGGGCTTTCAGAAAGAGTATTATCACCAAATTAAGGACATGCAGCAGAATATATTTAGCTAGATTTTTGAGCAATGCAGCAATCAACTTTACTGAGTTGACAAATGGACGAAGAGTAAGAAACCAATATCTTGTAACGTTGATGGTTTAACTTCTGACCCTTAGTCATTTGAGTAGACACCCATAATTAACTATGAAAACTGCATGCAATATCAGCTTAGGTAGCTGCTGCCGTAACTCAAGAGCAATCCCAACTCTGTAAATTAACGGGTGCTCAGTACCCCAACACGGGTCAAGAATAACAATTTATTATGCAGTACTACTTACCGAAGGGGATGCCCCATCTCTTTCAGTATCTAGATCCTTATTCTTAACTGCTTCCAAGGAGTACGTCAATGTCCTTTTATCTTCAACCACAGAACCATCAGAGCTTTGTATACTTTGATCGAAGTTCTCTGCGTCTCTATAGTCTTCCTCTCCACAGCTCCTGGTTTGTGTAGACGACCAAATACAGAATCATATAATCTTTTACTAACCATGGGCTGAGGTGAGAATGGATTGAGAGGACTACCCAAATCTGAAGACTGTCTGTTCAATTCTCTATTCTGAATTGCCTGAACAGGAATTGAAGGAATATGGATGGAAGGAATAGAAGGAGCTTCAACCCCTCTGTCAGCCAGTCCTTGTAGTAAACTGCAAATTGATAAGTACCGGAGTCCAGAATTTCATCATAAACTTTCTTTAGTTGCTTTAGTTTCCTCGCCTTGCTAGGTGTATCTGCTAGGGAATCAGCTTCCTGAATGTACCACACCTCCAATTGAGAAAGATGGGGATGAAATATATACTCCCACAACTCAGGCAACAACATAGTTCGAGCCTGGAAGGGTGAATCACAAAAACTTGCAGAAGATGCTTTGCTGCTACCCTGTCTTTCTTCTGTAGCTTATATATCACACTTAAATAGAGATGGCCACAAGCTGACAACTTGGAATTGGGAATCCCAGATGTAAAGCCATCTTTCAAATCATTTGCATTTAAACCGGTAATCACACTGAGCTGCAAAGAAGCTTTTTCAACTCTTTTGCACTTGCACGTTGCTCTGCAGCACTTTCAACTGTTTCTATAGCTTGCTCGAGGTTGGCTATGACTTTGCTTTCAGTGAGACCTTCTTCTAACTCGGAAATATTAAGGAGGCAAAACAGCTGTGATGCAGTGACGTCCTAAAGTCCTCATCTTTAAGAAAGCATTTGATATAACCACACAAAATAGATATCACGGCTTTAATAGCAGCTTCATCGAGAGCTGGTGTATCAACAGATTGCTCAATTTCAACTCTCCTTCGACTCCTACTACTTTCGTCAAAGCTTTTGCTGTTATTTGAACTTTTATTTGATGTGCTGGAAGAGGACTCAGGTTCTTTCGCAGCTTTAGAATAAGTATCATTAGAATTACTGCGCCCGAGCAGATTTTTATTAGAGATGTTACCATGCCTTTTATCTGTGGGTATATCCTTCCTTGAATTCATCCCGTACCTTTCCCTGTCTCCAGTTCCATTGGACTGTTTACCCTTACTTATGGCAGGGCTATATGCGTCATTTAGATATATATCTTTATATCTCCCATAATCTTTCATTCCAGCTTTAACTCTCCGATTCCCCTGTTGAACCTCAACTATCTCATTACCTGGAAAATGTCCTGATGAGCCATCGCTGGACCTACTAACATCTCGCAAATCTAGAGAATTCCGTCTGTCAAGCTTCTCCCTAGATCCATTATTTGCACCTCTATACATTTTCTCCCTTCTTATAAGATTATCTCTTGGCCTGACGTCCTTCCTTTTATCAATTGTTGGAGATTCGCTTCTGAAATCGTAACGCACTACATCAGAATTTCTCCTTTCTGTCCTTCCAAGGTGAGATGAAGAACCAGATTTACGTTGGTCTCGGGACGGGTAAACTGGTATACTTCCAGCCACTGATCCAGAAGAAGTTCTACTCATTGTCTTTGAGCTCCTACCTTTGAAGCCTTCTTTGGTAAGAAGATCCTCCAACGACATAGCCATTTTGGCCTCACAAGAGATTGAACTCCACGTTGAAATCCTGTTCCAGTGGCTAAAAAGTTATTAAAATCTTTCAAAACAAAAACCTAATTAATTCATTTTTTGGAAACGACAGCAGATCAGCTCAAGTTTACGCAAAATCCTGTAGTACAAAATTGTGCATAAAATTACGCGAAAGCTACTATCAGCCTGATTCAGACTTACTATCATGATCCTTTTATGATCACATTTGTCCATTATAATAACTATCCTAGGATGGGAAGCGGAGTACATTACACAAACTAGTTATTTGAAGCTTCAATCAACTTTTTCACCAGCTCTGCAACAATTTTATTCAGCTTTCACAGTCCAATGTCATTTGAATCTTAAAACCACAAAAATCTGAAGATCCCTAGTAAAGAATAGTAACAAATGAAGAGAATATCAACATTACTGCCTTCTCAAAGTCCTTCAAACTACAACAAACGGTGAAGTAACAGAAACTTTGACCCAAATGGCTATCTTGAATTCGCTTTCATACATTCAAACATCAATATGAACCTATTTATTTTGTTTCCCATGTATGTCCAAACAACCCATCTCAAGTCTAAGCTAAAATATGATATATATATATATATATATATATATATATATATATAGGGTAGAAAGAAAGAGAAAAATACTCCTACAACTTGTTTACAATGATTGAACTTAAATAAGGGTACATATTCTTTCCAATGTACTCTTCAAATGATTGAATAGCAGACCATCCCAAGGGTCAGTCTTTTTAAAGCTTCATTAATCTGTGTGTCAATTGCTAAAACGACAATTATTTTTGGGACGGAGTTAGTATATTCAGGATATGTATCTATCTAAATGTAAACAAATATAAGCATCACATTCACTCACTTCTTGAACTCCAGAACAACAATCAAAATTTACTTAAACCTGTTTATTACAGTGTAAACAATTTTGTTGAAAATATATTTCATTCTATTGAAAGAATCTAAAAATAAACCATTCTACACGTAATAACTGACTTGCATCATGGTAAATGAGTCATTACATTGTTTGCGCGATAGAAAATAGAAACATTTTCATACAATCATTATTTATACATCTTCCAAGTAATGTTTTACATCAAAATAAACAGAGTTTGAGTTACTTCCTATTAGTTTCATACAATCAATTATGCAAACACTTGGTGAGCAAGTAACAACAAATAAAGAAAGAAAAGAACAAATACCTTGCTTAAGAAATTTTCATGCCCTTGAACCAAGAATTATACAGAAACAACAAGTCTTTACAGTAATAAACAAGCAAAACCAAATGGGTTTTGATGTTTGCTCGAGAATATGGAAAGAGGGTATGATTTAGAGGACAATAGAATGTTGGAAAGTGAAAGAATAAGAATAATTGAGATGCTAAGAAAGAGAAAGCCATTGGTGGACTGTTTATTAAGAAAATAAAAAACAGAGAGTGATGAAGATGGAGGAAAGGTACAGGAGGCAGGAACGGATTGAGGAAATGGAGACGGCGACAAATGGAAGATGACAAGGAGGAGAGCAACAGCAGATTTGATTTACTTTGCGCATTAAAAATCGTACAGAACCGTATATTAATATTATAAGACATTCGTAATCTAGTTCTTATGATAGTATAGGAGTACTCATAATTTGGTTTGGCATGTAAGTGTGTGACTGATTTGCTTCTTCCTAATTCCTAAATACAAAAACCGTTTCTAAGAGATGGATTAATTTAAGTTTTCCCGAACTAGACTACCTCTACTAATAAGAGTGTGTGTGTTTATGGGTTTAATTATGTTAGTTAATCTAAAAGATAGCTAGGTTTGCTCAAAATTACGTTCAATCGAGATGATTTCTATTCTCAAATACATGTGACAAGTGTGCGGGTATAACATTAACACGGTCCAGAAAGATTGATTTAATTGGCACGTGGATAAAATTGATTTGAGCAAACCACCATATCGACTAAACCATATATATATATATATATATATATATATATTACATGAGATCGCGGCACACAAGATGTGTGTGTACACGATTATATTTAATGTGGTTCATAATTCCAAGCATTATTAAAAAGAAAATTAAAACAAATACATGTTAAATAGGGAAAATTGTAGATTATTGAATGAGGTTAGTGGAGTAAGTTAGTGAAAGTGGTGGTTTCTAAAGGATAAAATACGAAGAGGGCAATAGACTAAAATGTTCAAGAGTCTACTCACCCCTTTTTCAGTTATATATAGTATAGATACAAGCGATCGTGGCACACACTATGGGTGTGCATTTATACACAAATATACTTTATATCATTCATAATTTTTCAAACTTTATTAAATTTTTTAAGCAAATACATAGAATAGGAAAAGTTGCAGTTTATTGAATAACCAAAGTTAGTGAAAGTAGAGGTTATTAAGGGGTAAAATAGGAAGAGAAAAAATCAGCAAGGAATCCAAGAGTAGGATGAAGTCCTCACCCTCTATATATATATAATACTTATATAGATATATACACTATTTATTTATGAGTTGAATGAGTTATGTGGCAAATAAAATAAAATAAAAAATTGGGAAATGTGTGTAAAAACTATTTTGCCGGCCTTGGGATATTGGTGACTGAGGTTGTTATAAACCGTTTCAACGGCCGCCTTCCCTCGGTTTTTATAAATGGACTTGTGTCTATGTTTTACTAGTTTTTATCGTTATTATGCTTCGAATGTGTCTTGTCTATGTAACCCCTTCAATTCCCATGGCATGTCCTCTGGATACATCGTATCTGTCAAACTATATTAGATGCACTTTTGTTTTTTAACACTTAAAACTCTCTCATGAACCAATTCTGCATTTATTACTATTAAAATGAATGTAACAAACTAGCTGGAACTCTCAAATGACTCGATCGTTTCGACCATTCGCACAAATATATCATCGTATTCACGGAGAATATTACCGACATCAACGTTAATTCCTACAATTTATTTGGTTGAGAGCGATGTCAAGATTTTTTTCATAAATTTTGTGATAAGGTTGAAGTTTGGAGAAGCTTCTAATTTCCATACAACTTTTTGAAGTAACAAAATATATTGCAATAGTAACTCTAAAATCAAATGTGTAGCTGGCTTAGTTTGTGGTATAAGATTAAAATAAATACAGCTTTGGCAATCAATATGATTGCTATCAAATACAAGCAGTGGTGTGGATCTAGAATTTTGACTAAGGAGGGTACAAATTAAATAAATTACTATATATATACAGTTGTTCAAAAATATATAAATAAACAAACATCTTTAAAATCTAGATAAACACAATACATAGATATAAACTCAATTCATACTCATAGAGTTGTCGTTCAATTGATATTTACTTGATAAAATTATTTCTTGATGGATTCTCATCAAAACCAAAGTTCGGAGACTTGTCAAAATATTTCAGTTATTGTTGCCTCGAAAAAATTCTAAGGAAAGGGGTTGATCTTTGTAGTTCTTGTAGCTACGTAATCAGGAAAGAAGTACTTATAATATAGGTGGCCATAGCTTTTTAAGACATTTATTAGGAAGAAATTAAGATTCCTCTGAGGTTGCTGATTAGAAATTGAATCTAACTTGTTGCTGATTTTATGTCACTATGAATGGAGAAAAACTTAAATATATTTTCTAGAGATCTAAACAATAGGAAGAGATGATTCGTTAGAGAAGACGAAAAGGGTGACAGTGAGTGCATTGGTAGTATGTACCCCAATGTAAACGTATAAGTCACCATCAACAACCAGCAAAAATGAATAAGCGTGGACTTTTGGGTGGGCGTATAGTAGGAACGCTCGTAGCCAGGTACTCGATAGGTTAGTAAGTGTGTATACATCTCAAATCGGGTTTTTGGACTCCTATCATGATATAACTGTAGCAGAGCTGAGCAAAAAATGTAATAACAAAGTGTTTTACGAGATAATATTGAGAGTTACCTCTTGAATTCTACATTGCCCAACTGAGAATACAATCTCAATACCTGCTCGTTCATGACAATAAAGTCAATAATTTTAGTGTGAGATTATTTTACCCTAATATAGGCTTATAGATAGCCACCTACCAGTCACCAACAATTATTCATAAAAAAAAAAAATTGGGTTTACCATTGATGCATCTACGGGTTTGGGGCGAGATGGTTCTTATTTCTTTTAATTTTAAAATTAATTAATTATTTATAAAGTGATACATTTGCCTTTCATATATGATCACATGTTTGCCAAGTAGCTGCTTGACAATGTGGTATTAGTCAAGTATAGCCATTTGACCCATAAATTATGTTTTATGGCCTTTGACCAATTTTTTGTTAACTTCCCAAATAGCCCAAACTCTTCCCCAAACCTAACTACTCTTAACCTTCCCTCTGCGATGTCTTCTCTCTCTTCATCTCCTCTCACCGTCATTCTCTCCCGCCATTCTCGTCGCCTTCTCCTCGCCATATCCCCGCCGTCATCCTTTATCTCAACCACGCGTTCTACGCCTCCTTCGTCACTACCATCGAGGTACTCGTCTCTCTCTCTCTCCTTCCTCGTCTCTCTGTCTCCTTCTGTCTCTTCTTTTAGGTCGATTAATCGACCTATGGGTTGATCATGGGTCGATTAATCGACCTATGGGTGTCGATTATGGGTCGATTACCTCGACTCAAGTTTGTTTTGATCGACCTATGGGTGAGTCGATTAATCGACCTATGGGTCGATTAATCGACCTATGGTCGATTATGGGTCGATTACCTCGACTCAAGGTTGTTTTGATCGACCTATGAGTTGATTAATTGACTCACGGTTGTTTTAATCAACCCATGGGTCGATTAATCGACTCAGTAAGGCTATTTTAGGGTTTTTGGATGAAAAGTGGTCATAAAAGATGTTTTTGAATAAGTGTGGCTCTTTATGAATTTGACATCTTTGACATGGCCATTTATGAAGAAACCCCTTGACAATTGATATTTTAATGAAATACAAGTCATGATAACGTATTCTTTCCGTGTGCACTAAAACAACATAGTATAATTTTTAATTAAACAACATAGTATACTCGTGGATTAAAATCTTTTACCATGCCCAATCACACTCTATGTTCTATTGAATTTTAGTTTTATATGTGTTCTTATTATTTTACCCAATTTTTTTTTGTAAGGATATACGTAGGACTAAGATTTGATGAAATAAGGAGTGACAGGGGGTGAGATAAAAGATTCCAAGCCGTATACTCTGTTGCTTAAAATGGAAGAAAATCCTCTATTCTAAAAAGATATTTCATCTCATATTCCAACCGTCGGATCTTTGCCACATGTGTATGAGAATAAACAATACTCTATTAATTAACCGGTAATTTTTATGGATGGCAAAAATTTGACGATTAAAATAAAAATAGCACATTTTTAAAATAGAGGATCCTATTCTAAAAAATGATCTTTTTCCATATCCCTAATTTTTCTGACTTTCTATCTCCTCATCTACATATGTATCTCATATTTTTTTTCTCTCCAATTTTTTCTTCCCATTTCAATAGTCCGTTTCTTCTTCTTCTTCTTCATTTTTTATAATTTTACCTTTTCCTCTCTCTCCATCTCTCTTTACCATGTCCACGTGGCACTTAATGCGACAGTTGTCGAAGATGACTAAAGATGTTAAAAGGGCCACGATCCATAGAGCTGACTCGTTTAAACCAAAAAAATAAGATTATGGTTAAATATTTTTGGAGTAATGCTATGGGTACCTAATGAGTACTAATTTTTTTACACCAAATGATATGTCAGTTGATGTGGCAGCTGATGTAATGCATTAATTATAATTATTAATTTTGTTTTTTGTACCACATCAGTTGACACATCATTTGGTGCCAAAAATTTGATATTCTTTAGGTACACATAACATTACTTATATTTTTGACCCATTTAAAATCAGGACTTTTGGACTCGGACCGTGTAACCCACGACCGATTTTTTCAGGGCTGACCCGTGTAATATTAATCAGGCCATAAAAAGTTTAGGATATACGTAAAACAACTACCAAGAGAATAAAACCAACAACCTTCTAGTCTAAAGTCAAACACATTTATCCTCTGTATTACATGTCTTCTTTGTCTACTTGTGAATAAATACTGAAATATGAACAAATATTTTGGAAAGAACGGCTAAATAGAGCAATTACAATATTTATTTTATGAAAAATATAATAAGCTATCTAAGTTATGGAAGGTTTATCGATTCACTATTTCTATATTGTTATATTATATCTTTAGTCGTGGCCCGATAGTGACTCATTTAGCCTGAAGCCCGTTATGGATAGGGTTAGGTCCGCAATATTAGTGGTCCAAAAAAACTGGACCGTTTAGCTCACAGTCCGTTAGGACTAGCCCATTTAATATCTCTAATGACGATTTTGCCTTTTTCATTAATAGATACTACATTCGTCCCAAAATCGTTGTCTTTTTAACAAAAAAAATTTGTTTCAAAATAATTATCGTTATAAAATTTCAAGAAACATTTGCTCATATTTTGCTAAATTGCCCTTCTTTATTACTCTCATTAAACATGATTGGTAAGGAGAAAGAGAAAAATACTCCTACAACTTATTTACAACAATTGAACTTAAATAAGGGTAGATCAGTCTTTTGAAAGTTTCTTTAATCTGTGTGTAAATTACTAAAATAATAATTATTTTGAGACGGAGGTAGTAATGTAGATGAAAGAAGGATGAAAATGGAGCAAATATTCAAGGATGTGTAAAAAAACTTGATATACAATGTTGTTCATGGAATGAATTATGTAATCGAGCTAAAGTACTACATGGATGATCGGTGTGATTAACCCAAAAGGAAACGAGACTCTCTTGACATCCAAAATAAAATAAGGGATTGAGATGGAGGAATAACTTGCATTTGAATGTTAAAAAATTATGAAAAAAGTAAACAAAAATGTTAAACACTATTTTTAATTTTTTTTTTTATTTTATCTATTTTTTTGAATGATGTAGGAAAAATTGGCAATCGGCATATTGTAACTATTTTTATACAGAAAAAACTTTTTGTAAATCACGACTTGCACTTTTAATAGGATTTTGTACACTAGAAAGTTTAGGGTTAAATTTACTCGTAACTTTAATATTGAAGAAACACATAAAAAAAATATATATTTTCATTCATTACCTTTTCTTTACTTCATTTCACCATATTTTTCTAGAGAATCATTTTCCCACACAATCTTCAACATCTGACGGAGCGTAGGTTAAGAAATTTTTGTTATAGATTTTAAATTTATTTTAAGAAATTGGTAACATATGATCTGAAAGCATGGTTTAAATAACAAGGAAAATTTGATAAACTGTATTAGGACCTAGATTCTTAGGGTTTTAATGTTGCAAAACTAAATTAGTATAATTTCTCACAAAACAGATTATTAAGCTTAATGTACGAAGAGTTATTGTCCAAAAAAATAAAAACAACGAAGAAGAATCTGATATATAGAACACAAACAGTCAAGATATGATTTTACAGCTTAACTGTTTTAATAAATAGTTAATATATCATAACAATGATTGTCTCAATGATACGACACACACTCTCATTGGAGGAAAACCTAATGTGACAAACCTTAAAAGAATGTTTCAAACCCTAAATGTATATTTTTTAAGCTGGCAGCAAGTTGCATGCCTCATAGACTGCACTTGAGTTGTAAATAGCTCATCTAGCCGTTGTATAATGACTAGAATGCAACAGAAACTTTTCAATCATCGTCTAAATAAAGGAAAGTTCTCTACATCACAAAGTGTCTCTGAGAGAATGATTAGGATGGTATAACTAACACAAAGATATATCAGAGGAAAAATACGAAACAAGAGAGATTAGAGTTCAAGAAATTCTATAGCACTAAACAGCTAAGTATAGTCTGTGAAGAATAGTCTTGGATATTTGATATCCAATATATACAAGCATCAACCATCTCATAACAATCAACAACCACTCACAAACTGTCATATCAAGCAACACAATAGTTAAACTGTTTCATAAGACAGTTGCATGCACAACAAGCAGTAGTCACATAGTGACATCGAGCCTACAATAGAAACTTCATTTGACTATTTAGAGTCTTTGTATTAGGAAGCATCTCCCTTGTGTATTGTGTAGAAAACCTAGTTAGGGAGTCAACTAGTTGAGAATGAATTGAGATTTTTCCTTCGACTCTCAATAATTTGTGTAATTAAGAGAGTTATAGTAGATTATTGCCTCATAGAGCCAAAAGGGTTGTGAAGAGTGGATGTAGGATAAGAGATACTAACTACGTAAATCATTGTGTTAATTTTTCTATCCTTAAACTCTTTATATTTTTGTATTTTATTTACAGCCTTGTGTTTGAACTAAACTGTTTATATTATTAAGTTCAATCAATCATCAAACTGTGCTCATATTGTTTGTAATCATCAAGACATTACACACACATAAGATAAGATTATAACTTGTCTTATGATCACTGCTTAAATTAATTTTGCCGTGCACAACTATACTTTACAATCTAAGCTGTTTGATTTAATTTCAACTGTTTTCACCTTTCATCAAACAACTGTTCTTATTTTCGAGTTAATCTATCCGAATGATCTTTATATAGTGTGTATTGACATTTTACATTAAAGGTTTGATCATTACAATAGAAAACTGCATTCTGTCAATATATTTAAAGGCAAGTTTGTATCAAACTTATTAAACTATTCAACCTGCAAACATCTTACTTTTAGTTGATAACAAATCTTAACTGTTTTACCAATACACTAGTTGTATTAATCTGGGAAGTGAACTTTCAATTGGTATCAGAGCTTAGCTATTTTGGTTAAGCATCTTGATCCAATCTTTTGGTTCTTTCATTTGGTATCAAAGCTGTATGATTTATTTTTTTTACACAAGCGGCCTTAAATCTTGTTCGATTTGATATCAAACATTAGGAAGCGACTTACACATTGTTTCATTATCGTATATTACACATATCTAAAAGTTTTTATAGAAAAGTTCTAAGTTTTCATGTTCCATTGATAAAGTTTTTGTTTCAAGTCACTTGATTGAGCAATAATTAAAATTTATTTAAAAGACATCAATACACCTCTTTTAAGATCTAAAAAGCACATAAAAATTCAATTACTACAATGTCTATTATGTGACGCCCGAGTTCGGGATTCGATATTAAACCCCAACTCGGCGCGCCGAACTAAATGAAATAACTAAATTCCACATAAGTGAACGAGTTACACAAGCTCAAAACCAAAACTATGCAACGGAAAACCACACTAAATAAAACCGGAGTTTCAAAACTTAAATAACAAAACTATAACTAGAAAACCTCCATGGCTAAACACAAGCCCGAGAAACGATACTAGCATAATCCCAACAATAAACCTCGACGGCTAAATACAAAGCCGGAGAAACAACAACACTAAATACTCACGAGCTAACATGCTCGAAAAGATTACAATAACAAACGGCTCGACATCGAATGTCGGGTCTAAAAATATACATCAATAAAAAGAGTTACAAAATAATGCTACCCATAAGTAAAGTTTACATAACTTTACATCAACCATCGTTCTCACTAAACTAAGAAATTAAGAAGCATAATTATACACAAGCTCCGGAGAGCAACTACCCAAAGATCATTCTGCAAAGACCCGCAAGTCTCACCGATCGCACTATGTCGTCCTTCGATTGCAATCTAAAAGAGTTAACACAACAAGAGTGAGTCTAAAAGACCCCGTAAGCCACTACAATGTATTGTATGCTATGAGAATGAATGCAACAAGAAACCAAACTCTACATGTAGCTAGTCTATGTAGCACTTCCGGCTTACCTAACATTTCAACCACAAACCGGTAAGTCAAGGGACTATTCTAACTTGACCAACCATCGGCAACTATCACATACAACTAGATGACATGGCATGATGCTCAACGCTAAGAATAACATGGTAATAACATTTATATACCATAATGATCATGTATCATATTAAAAGTATACAAGTCACATAATTCACTTAGCACTTGGTGTTCACATAAGTGCAACTTAATTAAACCACATCATGAAGGATATTATTTCTCTTGCTTCCAACTTCGCGTTGCTCTGCAATACACGAGAAAACATATGTGCCTCGATACCCGTGTACGTAGTATCGACGTCCCGACACAATCCCGTCGAGTTCAACATAGCAAACCAAAGTCGCGCGTATTGCTACAACAATGGGGCTACATCCGCTGCGGCCAACAGCGAGGGTGTGTGCAAACCGGCACGGCGACTTATAGCGATTACGAATCCCATTCGTAAAGACTATAGGTCGTCCCACCATGACATTAACAACAACGACGCCAGCTGGACTCAATGCAATGCACAAGTAAATATTTACTCGTCATTCTCAACATATCATCATGTGTTCTTTGAATCACATATCAAATCAACTCAATGTGCTAGTACATACTATACACAAAATCAATCATCAAAGTAGGATGATTGTCCTACGATCAATCATCAAAGTAGGATGATTGTCCTATCTCACACTAGAACAATCACAATCATGTCCGAAATTATTGAACAGATAGACAAAACAAGGCAAGAGGCAAAGTAGGCTCATTGTACAACTCAATCACTAAACAATGCGTGATAGCTAGACATATACATAAACTCCAATGTAAGGTATTTATACCTTATAATCAATCGACAAACAAGGTCCATAATGTGGAACCTATATAACACGAGGATAGGTTATTCATCCTAATCCCAAAATAAGGTAACATGTTTCTCACATGTACGCAAACTCATAACCCCACGTAAGTAAGTCTACTAGTACTCACAACCATCAATTAAGGCGCCATAGCTACGCTAAACTAAGGATCTCTAAGCATCCTATCGTCACACAATATCTTTTATCTCATACGCATCATAATATATTACATATTCTTATCGACGCATACTTCAACTTTATTCGATTTAACTCGTAGTCGCCTAATATTTGACTAAGTCAACCAAGGTCAACGTTTCACTAAGTCATGAACCCGTCAATTCGTCATCCCACATGGTAGGAATTAATATATATCATATAGGCGTTACTACTACCCATTTCTCAACTCCGTAGAGTCAACTATACATTAATGAAATTACTACAATAATCGACGTTTACTTATTACGTCCTATTCGACTTTGCGAGTCAGTCACGACTAGTGTATATCTCATAATGACTCCGCTAGAGTCGTTACCAATATCAAGATATCGGGACAAACCGTAGTATCGTCCCCTATAAACTCCTATCGTTTGCAATGCCCAACGCACAAAGAGTCTACTACTGTAACGATTTCATAAGGTCTCCGCTAGTGCGTAAACGGTAAAACTTCAATGATTCGGTATACTCAAACTTAAGATTAACGTAATGAAGTATAATTAATTTAAACAAGTCTTCGGCGACATTGCGGCGGAACCCAACTAATAATACACAAGCATAATTTAACCTTAATGAGTTTCTATTACTCGGCACAATAGTTACTAGGACAACCGCAACAACACAACAACCACGACAATAATACCAACAACATCAAGCTCTCCGAGTCTCTATTACTCAAAGTCCACGAACTCAACAATAATTCATCAATTCTATCTTTATTCGAAATACTTAAATCGAACAAGTAACGGAATATAACCTAACATCATTCGTAGGGACAATTATATATATATATATATATATCTCCCAATAAAAGTCACGAATATCATCGCTAACACACCCTACATGCTTTACTCTTCCAATTCAACTCGTAAAACACACAAAGCATTATAGTTACTTACCTTCACCGCAAATCCTCCACGAAATCAAGGGCTTATGGTGAAAACGTACTCCTCGACGACCTCTACGCCGCCACGGAGTCAAATCAATGATCCCAAACTCGAACCAAGCTCGAATCAAACTTCCTCTCTCTAACACCACTTTCTCTCTAAGATGTGGGAGAAGAGATGGGTTTATGATATACTAACAGATCGGACGATCCCTTTGGGTAGAAATGTTCTCCTCGTCGTCCTCTACGCTACGGCGAAGACGGCTCGTCGATCCGACAAGCGGAGCTCAAGATATCGCGAAATCTTTCTCTTCTCTCTCTCTCTCTCTTCTTGCTCTCTCTAAAATCTGAGTTGGGAGGAAGAAATGAGGGAGGAAAATAGAGTGTGATCTTTTATTAATACCACGGGTAAGTGTTTGGTCCAATCCGGGCTTGTTTGAGCATTTTAAACCACTTAAAAATGTTTAAAACCGAGAAAGACGAAAACCGGACGAACAGGACGGGCAGGGCGATCGCTCGCCTTAAACAGGCGATCGCTTTGTCTTAAGGCGGGCGATCGCTTTGATCTGCCCGGGCGATCGCTCGTGTCCGATCCTCCGAACTCTCCGAAAATGCTCCGAAACGCCCGAAATGGTCCTAAATGATCCCGAAGTGATTCTAAGTCTTTGAGAAGGTCGAAATACTCAAGAGAGGTTCTCGAAAGTTCCGAAACAACGTTAGAAGTTCAACGTAAAGCTCGCATAATCAACCATACAAAGGTTCAAGTACAAATCGGGGCATATGAAACACTCGAAATGAGTCGGCGTGCGGCTTAACGACAAGATCAACGTAATCAATAGTCGTGAAGGAGTCTAAACCAAGGTTAGGTCAATCACCCAAAGAGAAGACGTAACGTATACGAACGCTAATCGATGTCAAGGAAAATCTCGAATGGATAAAGGAACAAGGCGCAACTCACCCTGAGTTAAACGCGCGTCAAATATGATTCTCGACCTCACACGTCATGCTTAACGAGCATGACACCTCACTCTCTGAGGGTTTTAAAGTCAACATCGAGAGACCACGAGTGAACTCAGAATGAAGTTGGGTCGGGGTATTACATCCTCTCCCCCTTAAAGGAATTCGGCCGCGAATTCATGAGTTAGACGTCCATGGGACGTACAATTGCTACAACAAGGTTATACAACAGCCCACACAAACACGCTTCCACCAATGATGGGTGAAAGTCTAACAAATAAGGCGAATTGGTCCAAGTTAGAGGTCATCAACCTCACGTAGTGTACGCATGCGAAATATCTAACGAATAGATATAATTTCGAGACATGAGAAATCTCGGGGTTTCATTACGAGACCAACCACCGTCTCTAGTCAAGTCCATGTTCAGGGTATACTTCAAAGTGTCATACTGACTCCTTTCGAACACATACCACCACCACGCTTCCGCGCGCTAACAAATCTCCACTTCCCGTGGTACAACTCTCAACAATTACTCACGGGAAATCCCGCGATCAATTAAGTCCGAGCTAACACAACCTTAAGGTTCAAAGGTTACACGTAGACGTCCTATCATCAAGGAAATAGGCTTGAATCAAAGGGTGCAATAAGTGCAACACCTCGGAGTCACGCGAGTCATAGGACTCTGTCGTGCATAACGATACTACCGGCTACACCCAAAGCCGACAAAATAAAGGGTCAACGAAATCGCAAGTCAACATGCTCGCGATGCAACTACTCACGTCAATGAGTCACAGGGTCAACATAAATAATAATAAGAGTTTTAAACGCTAAATACATTCAACGGAGCGGATCGGTATCATTGGACACCAACACCATATACTATGCTACTCGAAACATAGAGTGTAACACACTCTCAATGATCACATCCACAGTCAACTACGAGATATAGTATTCTAACGAACGAGTACCCAATCGAGTACAAAAGGTAGTCCGATAACAGGAGACAAATAAATAATAGAACAAGTCACGATGAACATGACTCTTACGGATTCAATTACAAGGTCTCACCTCTAACCTTGACTCGCTCTATTAGAGTCTTGGGTCGGTGCGGGAGGTTCGGTGGGGACACTTGCTCCACTCGGGTGTCTCACCGAGGGCCACATTCATTGGTCCTCAAGTTCTTTCGTTCTCGTAGTGCGTGTCGAGTTGAAATACGGTCGGATGCATAACCGACATCCTTGCAGTCTTTCTAGTTCGCGCCATCCGCTACAGGCATACAATAGAGACGTTAAATCTCTAATGGGAAGTGGAACACATTAAGTGAATCAACGGAGGCATACTTATCAACATAACGTTCTAAACTCTCAACCCAACACATATAACATGCATGTAGGGTCCTAATGATAACCATCTCACTATGCCAAGGGCACATGCGCAAGGTGACACGATCTATTCGTATCGCAAACGTCTATAAGGCAAGACGAATTAATACAATGTATCCGGTCTACATCACGTCGCATACAATATAGAAACCACACGCTCACCGCCGAGGTGACAAATCAATTCGATGCCTCTAAGGCAAAATAAACATATAACACACGTGACAATATACAAGTCACAAGGGCTAATAGCATACCCGAAATACTCATGTTCAACTAAGCACAACGGCTCAAACAATATCGATCAAATCAAACCAATATACGAGAAACGATAAACAATCCAAACACAAGGTACACAACTTGTTCAAACGTACCATTCCATTTACTTGTCCATTCCGGTTGGTAATAGGGTCGACAATTTCTATCTATCATGCTATCAACTTAGTCTTGACGAATATCTCTTGACAACCAAATCGGGGCCCTTCAAGTGGCTTCAAAAGCTACCGTCACTAGGGCGTTAGGGACAAGTGATTACAAATATGCCCTTAGAATCGGTCTCATGCACATAAGTATCAAATACAAGCAAATGCACTGTGTGACACAATGTCTCTAGTATGTACAAATGTCGCATTCCATGATGTGATATGCAAGAATAAAGTGTCTAAGTTAGTACGGATTCATACACTCGCACTATCGTAACCCGACACTCCACGATAAACACTAGTGGATTCGTGACCCGAAATCTCGGTCTTCCACCTCTATTTCCTCGATGATCGCTAATATCAAGCCTAAGACATTCCCTCAAACCTCTCGACTATACTTCTCGAATCAACGAGACAACCTACAATGGTCAAATCTCGCTACTAAACTTATCAAACGACTCTTACTTAGTCGTCAACACTCTAGCGAGGACTTAAAGCGCACTCACTAATTCCACAAGGGGAAATAACCGACTACAAACCGTTAATCTTCGCTCTCATGAGCGTAAGAACTTAACTAATCCAGTCCTACATGGACCATCTCTATAATTTACCAATATCCAAGGTAAACTTAACACAAAACTCAACGTTGAACGCTCCACCCAATACCCAGATCACCTAAGCCGAGGATCCTATCCTGGCGGACAGCTAACTTAAGCTCTGATACCAACTGTGACGCCCCGAGTTCGGGATTCGATATTAAACCCCAACTCGGCGCGCCGAACTAAATGAAATAACTAAATTCCACATAAGTGAACGAGTTACACAAGCTCAAAACCAAAACTATGCAACGGAAAACCACACTAAATAAAACCGGAGTTTCAAAAACTTAAATAACAAAACTATAACTAGAAAACCTCCATGGCTAAACACAAGCCTGAGAAACGATACTAGCATAATCCCAACAATAAACCTCGACGGCTAAATACAAAGCCGGAGAAACAACAACACTAAATACTCACGAGCTAACATGCTCGAAAAGATTACAATAACAAACGGCTCGACATCGAATGTCGGGTCTAAAAATATACATCAATAAAAGAGTTACAAAATAATGCTACCCATAAGTAAAGTTTACATAACTTTACATCAACCATCGTTCTCACTAAACTAAGAAATTAAGAAGCATAATTATACACAAGCTCCGGAGAGCAACTACCCAAAGATCATTCTGCAGCACCCGCAAGTCTCACCGATCGCACTATGTCGTCCTTCGATTGCAATCTAAAAGAGTTAACACAACAAGAGTGAGTCTAAAAGACCCCGTAAGCCACTACAATGTATTGTATGCTATGAGAATGAATGCAACAAGAAACCAAACTCTACATGTAGCTAGTCTATGTAGCACTTCCGCTTACCTAACATTTCAACCACAAACCGGTAAGTCAAGGGACTATTCTAACTTGACCAACCATCGGCAACTATCACATACAACTAGATGACATGGCATGATGCTCAACGCTAAGAATAACATGGTAATAACATTTATATACCATAATGATCATGTATCATATTAAAAGTATACAAGTCACATAATTCACTTAGCACTTGGTGTTCACATAAGTGCAACTTAATTAAACCACATCATGAAGGATATTATTTCTCTTGCTTCCAACTTCGCGTTGCTCCTGCAATACACGAGAAAACATATGTGCCTCGATACCCGTGTACGTAGTATCGACGTCCCCGACACAATCCCGTCGAGTTCAACATAGCAAACCAAAGTCGCGCGTATTGCTACAACAGGTGGGCTACATCCGCTGCGGCCAACAAAGGGGTGTGTGCAAACCACGGCGACTTATAGCGATTACGAATCCCATTCGTAAAGACTATAGGTCGTCCCACCATGACATTAACAACAACGACGCCAGCTGGACTCAATGCAATGCACAAGTAAATATTTACTCGTCATTCTCAACATATCATCATGTGTTCTTTGAATCACATATCAAATCAACTCAATGTGCTAGTACATACTATACACAAAATCAATCATCAAAGTAGGATGATTGTCCTACGATCAATCATCAAAGTAGGATGATTGTCCTATCTCACACTAGAACAATCACAATCATGTCCGAAATTATTGAACGGATAGACAAAACAAGGCGTAGGCAAAGTAGGCTCATTGTACAACTCAATCACTAAACAGTGTCTGTGATAGCTAGACATATACATAAACTCCAATGTAAGGTATTTATACCTTATAATCAACTGACAAACAAGGTCCATAATGTGGAACCTATATAACACGAGGATAGGTTATTCATCCTAATCCCAAAATAAGGTAACATGTTTCTCACATGTACGCAAACTCATAACCCCACGTAAGTAAGTCTACTAGTACTCACAACCATCAATTAAGGCGCCATAGCTACGCTAAACTAAGGATCTCTAAGCATCCTATCGTCACACAATATCTTTTATCTCATACGCATCATAATATATTACATATTCTTATCGACGCATACTTCAACTTTATTCGATTTAACTCGTAGTCGCCTAATATTTGACTAAGTCAACCAAGGTCAACGTTTCACTAAGTCATGAACCCGTCAATTCGTCATCCCACATGGTAGGGAATTAATATATATCATATAGGCGTTACTACTACCCATTTCTCAACTCCGTAGAGTCAACTATACATTAATGAAATTACTACAATAATCGACGTTTACTTATTACGTCCTATTCGACTTTGCCAGAGTCAGTCACGACTAGTGTATATCTCATAATGACTCCGCTAGAGTCGTTACCAATATCAAGATATCGGGACAAACCGTAGTATCGTCCCCTATAAACTCCTATCGTTTGCAATGCCCAACGCACAAAGAGTCTGCTACTCGTAACGATTTCATAAGGTCTCCGCTAGTGCGTAAACGGTAAAACTTCAATGATTCGGTATACTCAAACTTAAGATTAACGTAATGAAGTATAATTAATTTAAACAAGTCTTCGGCGACATTGCGGCCGGAACCCAACTAATAATACACAAGCATAATTTAACCTTAATGAGTTTCTATTACTCGGCACAATAGTTACTAGGACAACCGCAACAACACAACAACCACGACAATAATACCAACAACATCAAGCTCTCCGAGTCTCTATTACTCAAAGTCCACGAACTCAACAATAATTCATCAATTCTATCTTTATTCCGAAATACTTAAATCGAACAAGTAACGGAATATAACCTAACATCATTCGTAGGGACAATTATATATATATATATATATATATATCTCCCAATAAAAGTCACGAATATCATCGCTAACACACCCTACATGCTTTACTCTTCCAATTCAACTCGTAAAACACACAAAGCATTATAGTTACTTACCTTCACCGCAAATCCTCCACGAAATCAAGGGCTTATGGTGAAACGTACTCCTCGACGACCTCTACGCCGCCACGGAGTCAAATCAATGATCCCAAACTCGAACCAAGCTCGAATCAAACTTCTCTCTCTCTAACACCACTTTCTCTCTAAGATGTGGGAGAAGAGATGGGTTTATGATATACTAACAGATCGGACGATCCCTTTGGGTAGAAATGTTCTCCTCGTCGTCCTCTACGCTACGGCGAAGACGGCTCGTCGATCCGACAAGCGGAGCTCAAGATATCGCGAAATCTTTCTCTTCTCTCTCTCTCTCTCTTCTTGCTCTCTCTAAAATCTGAGTTGGGAGGAAGAAATGAGGGAGGAAAATAGAGTGTGATCTTTTATTAATACCACGGGTAAGTGTTTGGTCCAATCCCGGGCTTGTTTGAGCATTTTAAACCACTTAAAAATGTTTAAAACCGAGAAAGACAAAAGGACGAACAGGGACGGGCGGGCGATCGCTCGCCTTAAACAGGCGATCGCTTTGTCTTGGAAGGGGCGATCGCTTTGATCTGCCCAGGGCGATCGCTCGTGTCCGATCCTCCGAACTCTCCGAAAATGCTCGAAACGCCCGAAATGGTCCTAAATGATCCCGAAGTGATTCTAAGTCTTTGAGAAGGTCGAAATACTCAAGAGAGGTTCTCGAAAGTTCCGAAACAACGTTAGAAGTTCAACGTAAAGCTCGCATAATCAACCATACAAAGGTTCAAGTACAAATCGGGGCATATGAAACACTCGAAATGAGTCGGCGTGCGGCTTAACGACAAGATCAACGTAATCAATAGTCGTGAAGGAGTCTAAACCAAGGTTAGGTCAATCACCCAAAGAGAAGACGTAACGTATACGAACGCTAATCGATGTCAAGGAAAATCTCGAATGGATAAAGGAACAAGGCGCAACTCACCCCGAGTTAAACGCGTCAAATATGATTCTCGACCTCACACGTCATGCTTAACGAGCATGACACCTCTACGAGGGTTTTAAAGTCAACATCGAGAGACCACGAGTGAACTCGAAATGAAGTTGGGTCGGGGTATTACATATTATATATCAACTAAGTTTTTAAGTCATTTTAATTAATATAGATACTTTTTTCAAGTGTTTGTGTAAAATCTTTTTTTTTTTTCCATTGACAATGTATCCAAAATAAACTCTTTAAATATTCGTTGTAATAGATTGCACTCCCTCAGTTTCACCTAAATAACTTATATTTGAAAAGTCTAATAATTAAGAGATATAGAAGAACTATTAGAGTTGATCATAACCACAAAAATATTTGAATATAGTCAAGATGTTTATATCACAATTGAAGGGTAAAGTTGAAAGGCTAAAAAGATTGTGGGCATAATTTTGTGAAAATAGATTCTTTAAATTAAATACTCTCTCGGTTCTAGGTAAAAAGTTCACTTTCTTTTTTTAGAAGTTAATATGTGATTAAATCAAATCAAAATTTTACATGCTTTACTTATGTTTTAGGAAATAAAATTTTATTAGTTAAAAACTACCTTAAGAATGCTATGAATTACAACTTTCGTAACTTTGTAAAAATAACTAAATTAATGTAAATTATCGGTCAAACTTTAACTAAATTGACAAAAAAAAATGGATGGAGTATTTCAAATAAAATAATAGATTATTTGCATGAAACGCCGTGAGTATATCTTTTCATTTGTTTGATAATATTGATTAAAATATTTTAAATGTACCATTAAATTTCTAAACATAACTTTTGATTACGAAATTTCATTTTTGAGAATCTATAAATAGTAAAACGAAAAAGAGATAGGTGTTGGATTGGATTCTTGGGAAAGGACTTATCTTTGCTTAGAAAGGTGAAGGATTATAAAAACAAAATAGTGCGGAAAAGCTATAAAGTGTTTTCCTAGTCAAAAGAAAATCCATACAAGTTAAATAATTGCTAATAATTATTTTTAATACTGTAATTGAAAAAACATTCATTAGCATGTGATTAAAGGAACAGTTAAGAATATTTTAATATTTTCTCCGTCCCGGATAAATATTCCTAGTGGATAAAACACAAGAATTAAGAAACATAATTAATGATGTGCTATAAAATGTGTTACGACCATAATAACCATGAACATTAATTGACTTCAACTATTTTAAATAATTGAGTTTCTTTGGGATGTGTTATATTAAATGAAACTTTAAGGGTATATTAGGAAGAATGATAGAGAATAGGTAGATCAAAAGTCTTTCATTAGTTGGGACATCTCAAAATAGAAAATAGAAACATTATCCAGGACGGAGGAATATATAATAGTATTTGGATAATCATTCTTTCACAGTTTTTAGTAACAAGATAGAATAATTATTAAAATAAAAAATTTACAAGTGACAACTTAGCATATACTCTTAAAACACTTATTAGTTTTAAAAAAAGGTCGATTTACATTAGATATTTATTTTAAGGTGGATGTAACTCGACTAAGCTTCATATTCTTTTAGATTTTAACAAGTAAAAATATTATTGTAATATTTTGTCTATATATAAGGTATCTAGAGATAGTGTATAATAGCTCGTTTGGTCGTGCGTTTTGACAAATTACGGGAATAAAACACGACATTTGTAAAATTGTGTTTCAATGCGTAGAAAAACAGTGTTTTCAAAACGCAGTGCGTTTTAAAACACGGAATTCTTTTTTTCAAGTTTTAAAACATCGGAAAAAATTACATATTGAAGTGATATCTCAAACGCATTTATAAGAAAAGACCTACGTTTTTAAAACACTGCATTTTTAAAATAACTAAGAAAGTTACACAAAGCTCCTCCGGGCTAATACAATTCCATATAATTGAGAGAGAGAAAAACTCCTGTGATTAATGAAACATAAGGTGTTTGTATAATTCCATGTCATATCATTTCTGTTGGTAATTTGGAGAGTGCTCGCTGGGAAAGTACTGGCCATCTTTTGCCGAAAGATACTTGCTCTTTTAATTGGTTTGACTAACAATCTAACATGTGTTCTAAGGTATAAATTGATTCTTTTGTGAGATTTAGTGATTTGTAGACTTTAACTCTCGTCGAGACCACTAGCTTTCTCTTCGTCTCTCCCTTACTTTCTTTTATTACAAAAAAAAAAAAACTCAAAATTATAAAATTAAATCATTATATTACAAAATAAAAATAAATTTTATTTTCACAACCATTCATTAACATATCGCTATACTACCAAAGTGATTTTCAAGATAAAACTAGTATTCTGTTTCAGACTAAGAGTTTATTTTTGATTTTTTTTGATTAACTTAATTAAAATTTGATCGATAATTAATATAAATTTAGTAATTTTTTATAAAGTTTTAAAAGTTGTAATCCCTAAAATTTTTAAGATAATTTTTAAATAATAAATTTGTTTTTAAAATATATAAAAAGGATATAAAAATTTAATTTAATTTAATTATATATTAACTTAAAAAAAATAAACTCATTATCTGGAAGTGATGAAATAATAAATAGATCGTTTTAAGGGTCTCCTCAGTCCTAAAAACTCGTCAATGGTAGTATGTGGGGGAGTGGGGCCTCCTGCCAAAAGTTGAACCACATGGCTGAGGTGTAATGTAAAAAAAAGGTTGCATTGGACAAAGCAAACCGACAATTCATCTGCTTACATTCCAGCAGTATAAACCATGGTTTAATGACTTAAATAACCCTTTTTATTTCCTTAATTACCAACATTTTTCGAATTACAATTACCAGTTACTGCTGTGAAATTAACCCTGCTTCTAGTACGGCCAATCAGAGGTCTTAAAAGCATGTAGGAGCCAAGATCTTAAAATTCGTGCCGATTGACTGACCCTGGTTTTTGTAGTATATGAAGTGGAAAGCATGCTGAAGGGCAGTAATTTGAGTTGTTTGGTGAGGGTAATATAGTCTATCTTCTGCATCTTGAGAACGGCTACTTTTTTATAACGCTTTTACGGGATGGATTTAATCGAATCTGACTTTTTGAATTTCGAACTCGCTTCTTATTATGCCCATCTTCTTCTTGTTATTTACATGCGTATCCAAGATTTTGGTCACCTCAATCTTTGACAGAATTGCCCTTGCCATGAATCCCAGCAAAGGTTTCCTCTCTTTTAAAGACGTGGGAGACATTTCACCAGTTTTTTTTGGTCGATTCTCTAAGGGCAGCTCCAAATGGGTCCTTCAAAAAGCTTTAAAATTTTATAAAGCTTTATGAAAAGCTTTAAACCATTGGAGGGGAAGAGTCAACGATGACTTGGAGGAAAAGCTCCAAATTTATGGACCGGTTTATAATTTGCTGAGTTGCAAACACTTATCAATTCTTTCTTCCAACAGGCAACAACACAACGGCTCATTTGTTGCATCGGTATTTTGAATTACTAATAAATATCTATGAATGAAAATATATTTTTCGATAGATAAAATTAAAAAATGTATAAATTATTTGTTGGACATAATATATTTTTTCTATAATTTTTTATGTTAAAAAGATATATTTAATTATTTTTGAAAATAAATTTATTACTTTCAAATGTATATTGTGAAAGAATAAAATATTTAGTAATGGTTCCATGCTATAAACATTTTATGAGTTTATGTATAGTAGAGAATAAGTTTATAAAGAAAAGATTTACAAGGTGATGAACTAGCAAGATGAATAAACCTTTTGAAAGGTCTATGACTGTGGATGATCTAAGTTATAACACTGTTTTTTAATTTTTGTATATGCTCACATTTTGGGCTTACTTAGCTTTTCTCTATTTTTTTTCCCAATTATTACAAAATATAAATTTAAAATTTTAGAACTAACCTCAAAAAAACACTCTTAGGTCTTTTTTGATAATGTATTTATGTTTGTATTTTTACTCATGCAGTTAATTTTTAAGCCATTTTAGTAGTAGAACATATACATATATTTTTTTTTTTTGAAGAAACATTGAATTTTTGTTGTTCACTTTATAATATTGCAAGTGTATATTGAAATATAGTAGTTGACAAATGTGACCGTTAGTAACTTTATAACAAAATAAATATTTATTTTATGAATACTCGTCTCGATAATAATTGCTAACGTTGGCCCCACATATTCAAATAAGTAGCTCCATTAGGAATTTTGGATTCATTTTTTTTTCTTCAATAGAAAACCAAAATGAAAAAAACACAACATTTTATTTTTAATTGAAATTACGCATGTAATTTTTTTTTTTTTAAAAAGTACATTACCCTAAACAGTCGTCGTCAACCGTGTCCTTAAAGGAAAACTTTTTCTTTATTAACATAGTGGTAGAAAGATTACCTTAGCATTCTTCCCTACAATACAAACATCCCGGACATTTCCTTCAAGGTCTCCCTGAAAGCATAGGCTAGGTCTTAGGTGCTGTTAACAATAGGTTTTGGGCAAGATTCCCACTCATACAGTCGTCAACCGTGTCGTTAATTAAAGGGAAACTTTAACTAAAAGAAGGGGTAGTTTTGTAGTTTCATATCGAATTCTTTAGGTGGTAGTGTAGAGAATGCCAATGGCATTCTTGTAATACTTGAGAAAATCAGTCCCGAAAGTAACCGAAAACCCCACTACTCACCTGAAAAATCCAAATTTAATTAAATAATTAGCTCTTCTTTTTTGGCTCCATTTCTCTCTCTCCAACATTTGCTTCCTTTCCTACTAAGTAGCTTAAAGTTACAGTATCTATCTCTCCACCAGTGGTGTACCACCCCATCATCCCCCTTCTTCATCCCCTTCCTTTTCCCCTTTTTTTTCTCTCCTAGGGTTTATACTCCACATTCATTGAATCACACACTCACACAGTAACCTCAGTCCATCAATGCATCTTCAAAGCCTCTCCATTTGTCTCCATTAACAATTTGCTAGGTTTACAAACAAAGCTCTCTCACCAGGTACTCTTCTTTCTCTCTCTAAACTTGCTTATCTCTCTCTACATTTGGTATTTTCACACACACAGAGATACACTGTGCTCTGTTTTTAATTTTGTTAATTTTTGAGTAATTTTTTTTTTTTTGGATCAGGGGCTTTAATTTTTGAGTTGTAGCGATAATGTCGGGGACGAGGGGAGGTGGAGGCGGCTCCGATCAGCCGCCGCCGCCGCAGCGGCGGATAATGCGGACGCAGACGGCAGGGAATTTGGGAGAGTCGATATTTGACAGTGAGGTGGTGCCGTCGTCGTTGGTTGAGATTGCGCCGATTCTTCGTGTTGCTAATGAAGTTGAGTCCAGCAACGCTCGGGTTGCTTATCTCTGTAAGCACTATAATATCCCAAGTTTTTCATTTCCTCCGTCTGCATTATTACTGGTTTTATTGTATATTCTTAAATTAGTAACCGTTAAAAGAGTTATTTCTCCTTTTTGCTTTGACCTGTTTTCGTCAAAGAATTTGACTTGTTATGCATTGAAATTTTTCAATTTCGGGTGCAGACCCAAAATTTTTTTTTTTTTTTTGGTTGTTAATATGCGTCCTTTTTTTTTTTTTGGGGGAGAGGGGGTTTGATGTACCTACTGCTGTGACTAATTATTTTATCAAAGATGCTACATTTTCACCCAATACTGCATTCAAATTTTTAAACCAATAAAGAAGCGCTAAAAATAGTATTGACATGTAAAATGTAATATTTGGTAATACGATGTAATGTTGTGACATTTATGCTACATTTAGTAATCAATGTAGGTTTGTTGGAAAAGGAACAATGCACTGTAGCAATTCATATGACTTCCATACGGAGCATGGTAAATAAGTACTGCATCTGGTCCTAAAATAGAGCAAAATTCTAACTTTATTAAATCAACTTTACTATTTCTAAAAGGAGTTTCAATATTCATTTTTTTACTTTTTCGAAACTATAAATTTTATGGTTAGTTGACATATTCTGCAGAACTAACTAATCGTATGTCAAATATCCATTCAGAAAGTGTTCGACTTGACTTTGAAAACTCAGAAAGGACTCTTTTTGGGTTGGAGGTTGTAACATTCAGTCTACAAATTTTTGAAATCAATCGTAGTTTTGTCATTAACTTTGATCTAGAATGTGAAAATAGTAATCAATGTTTCATTTTCTTGTTAATGATGGTTAAATGTACGTTCGGGATATACTTGAAATGGAATACAATTGGAAGGAGGAATGGAAGGATTGCCCCTTATTTGGTCTGCCTATGGTGATAGGTTGTCTTGTGTGATCAAACTAGTTGTAGGAATGATAAGAGCAAGGCAACTTCTGAATGGAGTGAGTTTCGCTCATCACTGATCTTTGGTAGAAGTCGAAGCGATTTAATGCGTACAAAATATTACTGACAAATACTGTTCCAAAACTGAATGGAAAGTTATATCGTCATATATCTGTGTCAAAATCATCTGTTCACTACCAAAGAAAATAGCAGGGTGCCTGATGACTCATATTTCCTCACCAAATATCTTGGGGTTGGGGTTGATACTTTCTAGCTCCGGTGGACTTGGGACTGCGACTGGTCTTAGCGGCTTAGCCTCACTCTCCCTCGATTATTTTTAAGCCAATCATGCAGGAGCAAGTACTTAAAATGGACTTAAATTGAAGCACTTTGATACCCCACTGTCTGGAATCCCAAGTCAGATACAGGAGCCTATGTTTGTTAGTATTATAAAAAGAAAAGTTAAATTGCATATGCAGTCTTGCTGAGGGAATGACTAGTAGAACTTGTTAGCCTTAAGGAAGTTTTGTTTCTTGGAAAAATCAATGACATTTTTGACACTTCCCCACTAGGTCAACTAGGTTATGGTTGGTTAGAAAGAAAAACTATCAGAAAGTGAAGTGGAAGAAAGGGAAATGAAATATTTTTTTTTCACATGCATTTGGTTAGTGTGAATAAGTTATGAGAATGTTCTCTTTTAAAAGTTTGATTTGAGAAGTTAAATAGTTAGAAGAAAATCTTTTGTCCACACTGCCCTTATTCATACTAAAAGACTATGATTAGTACAGTTATGCCTTTTAATTTCCTTATACAGTTGGACTGAGGTTGTTTCTTTGGTCAATTTACTGAGACTCTATATCAGATTTGAGTTTGGTCATCGTACTTTGGACAGTTGGTTTATGAAGTTCTGGAAACTTTGATGTTTCATGCACGAAGGTGCAAAGTTGGACCTACCATCAAAGCTTGTATCAGTTGTGCTTGAAAATACAGAACTTGTGTTGGTAATTTAAACACTACTGACAATATGGGTGGATGAATTCATATTATTGGTGCATCCACAAAGTGATAAAATATTTCCAAACTTCACTCATTCATCATTTGCCGACTAATTTGTGTTAAATATTGGTTAATTTTCCATTATCCTTTTCCAACGCTTGTCTTATGTGGTCATTTCCATATATTTTTTTGTCATTCTTGTATGTTCTTCCATAGTTGGTGGTTTTGCTTGTAGGTCGATTTTATGCATTTGAAAAGGCTCATCGATTGGACCCCACTTCCAGCGGACGTGGTGTTCGACAATTTAAAACCGCACTTCTTCAAAGGCTTGAAAGGGTTAGCTTTACTCCTTTATGCTCTTTTTCATTGTTGCATAAAGATTTATTTTGATATGGTTGCCAGAACTATGCCTCTATTTTGTACTATTCATATGTATTAAATGGAAATAGTTTGTTACTCTCTAAGTTACCAACTTCTCTAAAAGCTTAAGCTAAGCTTTTAGAGAGCGGCCGAACAATGTTTGTAAAGCTTATGAGTCTCCATAAAGGACTATCCCGCTAGCACGTGGAGATAAACCATCATGTAGCACCCGGAGCATAGCAAACCAAATGAGTGCTATGTTTGCTAACAATATAAGGAAACAAATGCAAGTGGGATGACTCCAACCCAAGGCATTTCTCTTGCTTAACAGAGGCTTAAGCAATGTATATTAAGTATTAACAGTTAGATGTTGTAATCAGTCATCTTTTGATAAAGACCCTGATAGTGTGCATAGTAGGTGATATGTAGTAATAGGAGGGAGGGAGTTCGTAGTATTCATATGTATTGTGAAAATTGTTCTTTGGATATTAGGATCATCTATCTAGGAAAGGAGATATGGTTAGCGATCATAGCTGGTGACGTATAATAAGACGGGTCAATCATCTTTCTCTCTCTCCTTATGTCTGTATTTCACCCATTGAAGTTCATCTTCCATTGTTACTTTTCTGAGTGTCCACAAATTTGTATAATGTTTGTAGGCTGCAAAAGTTTCCTTTTTCTTTGTTTCCTGATGTACTCCAAATATTCGACTTATGAAAGAAAAAGAACAGAAAAGCAAAAGAAAAGAAAAAGAAGATTCTTGATGGGTACTTGATGTTACTTTGGAACCATGTTTTACTTGAATATGTAAGAGATAGGAATATCAACTTAATGTCTAGTTTAGATATAACTAAACAGCTTTGTACCTTAGATGTTACCAATCTAATTAGGAATATTGGTTTCTTGAATTTGTCTGTTGGTTGGATAAACCACACTGAGTGGAGAAAGATCCCCCTATTTTTGATGTTTTCACCTGTCTTATTTTCCTTTTCGGTACTAAAAGCATTGATGTCAATTTTTTCAGGAAAACGATCCGACTTTGATGGGAAGAGTAAAAAAAAGTGATGCACGTGAAATGCAGAGCTTTTATCAGCATTATTACAGAAAATATATTCAGGCTTTGCAAAGTGCTGCCGATAAAGCTGACCGGTGTGTTTCTATGAAAGATATGAAGTGCTTTCACATATGTGCTTGCTACTGTTTCTTTATGGTATATATTTGGCACTCATTGTTTACAATTGTGCAGTGCACAGCTCACAAAAGCATACCAAACTGCTAATGTGCTCTTTGAGGTTTTAAAAGCTGTTAATCAGACGCAAGCTGTGGAAGTTGATCGTGAGGTGAATACCAATGATTGTTTCGTTTATGGTGTCTGCACTTGTCCTTTTGGACCCTTGTTTTGATTTGTTTTTTTCTTTGCAAATGTTAATTTTGATACTTATAACTGTAAAATTATCTTGTTGAGGCTGTCTTCTTCCTCGTGGCTTATACTGGAATATGTTGCTACAGATTTTGGAAGCTCATGACAAAGTTGCTGAAAAGACTGAGATCTACCTTCCTTACAATATACTACCTCTTGATCCTGATAGTGTTAATCAGGCTATCATGAGATATCCCGAGGTATGTTTGTTTTCCCCCCAACATCTAGGACGTCTTGGTCTGTCTCAGTTGCACTTGTTTCACTTATATTTAGTTGTTTATTGTTGAAATTCTATTAAATGGTGACCAAATCTGCAGATTCAAGCTGCTGTTGTTGCTCTTCGCAACACAAGGGGCCTTCCATGGCCCAGAGACTACAAGAAGAAAAAAGATGAAGATATTCTAGATTGGCTTCAAGCAATGTTTGGTTTTCAGGTGAAATTGTTTAACTTTTTTTTACAATTCAGATCCTGTATGATTGTGTTTAGTATGGCTTTACAAGTGCATGTGAAAAAGAAGCTTGTAAGTCGTGACTTTGTTTTTCTGGCACTGTGACCATGAATGTTTTTGTTTTGCAGAAGGACAATGTGGCAAATCAACGAGAGCATCTGATTTTATTGCTTGCAAATGTTCATATTAGACAGATTCCTAAGCCTGATCAACAGCCCAAGGTTGGTTACAGTTCAAGTCATAGAACAATTTCTTTCTATAAAAAGTTAATTACTACTCCCTCCGTCTCATTTTTTATTGGTCTACTTTCCTTTTTTAGCAGTCTCAATTTTTGGCTGCTTAAAATTTCAATGTATATTAACTAGTTTCTCAATGTACCCCGAATCAAGTTAAGTATTTACTTGATTTCCTTGCTTTCTTGTTGATTTTCAATATCATTAAATAAGGGTACAATTGGTATTAGACGGTGGTTCTGTGGTTTTTGAGATATTTATTAGGAATTCTAAAACGGTGAGTTGGTGAGTTTTTGTTTGGTGGCCAATATAAACGAGACGGAGCGAGTAGAGAATTATAGTTTTCAAAATTAGGTTAATCTATTCCTCAATCTTGTATATGGGTTGGGATTTGAGCATTTGACCATTAATTTACCAAGTTTATTTCCATAGATAAAAAATTGGAGTGAGATGGTAAAAAAAGGCACAAGGAAAGATTGGCTTTGTATATTCCCACTGTGAATGAGCCGCATCCCTGTTTTTTTTCTCCCTTACACCAAAAACCAAAGGAAAGAATTAATTGCTTTGATAACTTATAACTTAGTCTGTTTAGTTGTCTCATCCTTCACATGCTAATGGTAAGATCTGCTAATGGTTTTAGACTTGACATGTAAAAGATGGATTTTGTTACTGTAAAAGTTGGGTTCTTACCTGCTTTGAACTTTGAAATTTGTTAGTCACCTAGTATCCAAAATATGTAATTACTGCAACATGATAAGCTTGAGTCAGGTATATACTTCACATATTTAATGTCTTGTGCACACATGCATTTATGTATGTTTACATCGAGCAGACACGAACTTTGTTAATAGAGGTATAATGTATGTGTTAATTTTAGATGAGAAGTGGTCAAAGCATTTTAGAGTTTCACAATTTAAAAGAAAAAGTATTTGACATGAGCTATATCTATATATCGTGTTTATAAGCTTTCCCTTTTTATTTTGGGTTTATTATTGGTCATGATTCTTTCCTTCCTTTTTTCTTTTCCTTTTGTTATGCTTAGTTGGATGAGCGTGCTCTGAATGAAGTGATGAAGAAACTTTTCAAGAACTACAAAAAATGGTGCAAGTACTTGGATCGCAAAAGTAGTCTGTGGTGAGGATTTTCTTCTACTGCTTAAAGAAATATGCATCTTTAACTATGAGGTTATGTAACATGGGTATCAGAAGTGTATGGAGTTTTAGCACTTATATGCCACTTTTTAGATTGGTTGCTGGGTGTCACTATTACTAAGATGACGTGAGTAAGCACTTTCTTGTCATGCAATTTATGTCTTAGGCCCTTTTTCTTGTGTCATTTTAATATGAAAAATGGCTCCTCTGCTCTTTTATATCATTTTGGGTTATTCATATTACTTTCTTCATGTATCATTTGATTCTTCACATTCATCATTTCTTGACCCCGCCTCTCTCTCTCTCTAGCTTTTTATTCTAATCATTACAAAACAAAGAAATAGAAGTGACACATCCAGACAAACTCTCATTTAGACAAAGTTGCAAAATAACATCAAATGGGGGATTAGTCTCTTGATCATGATAGTTCACACTTCACAAAAATCAATTTCTATTCTATATTACCTCATCTGTTCTAATATATATATATATTTTTTCTTTTCTTTTCCTGTCATAACTACAGGTTACCAACAATACAGCAGGAAGTTCAACAGCGTAAACTCTTATATATGGGTCTATATCTCCTTATTTGGGGTGAAGCTGCGAACTTGAGATTCATGCCTGAATGCCTCTGCTATATTTATCATCATGTATGTTTTGTAACATTTCTTAATCCTTTTCATAGGAGATGTTTATTTCTTCTTGCTATAGGTATTCATGTATCATCTTTAATGCCATCTCGATTTTGTTTTGCTATTGTTGGTACTTGGTTTAGTTTGTGTACATGTGAAAATCTTGGTGTAAATGTTTTGACGAGCTTGCAAACGGCCAATGAATAAAAAAAGGAAACAGTGCGACATGCTGATGCAGTAAAAATTTCTTAATTTAAAAAAATACGTACTTGCTTCGTTGGTATATTTCCTTGATAGATAAATCACTGTTGTACTTTGTGTAGCTGTTATGTATTATTATATTTATATTGGCATATAGGCAATTGTATGGGTCTTTTTTGAGCATGGTGCATGATGTACCATCCTTGTGATCGGGGAGAAGATCAGATAGAAGTCCACTGCAGATTGATCTTTAGGAATAGGAGCTAGGACTATTACCTTTTTTATTTTCTTAGAGAGTGCTCAGACAGCCAGGACTATTACTAAGCCAGAACGACATCGCCTGTTTAAGTTCAGATGCTAAATGGGAAGAAGAAATTGAGAAAAGAAACACTGGATTATGTTAGTGGAAGAAAAGAGTAGTTGACTTGTAGGTCTTGTTGCTTTAGACTGAAATTTGTTGGAAGGATTCTTCTAGTGCTACGCTCAGAAGCTGGATTAGCCGCAACAGGATAAATTGAGTTTATCTGTGGTTCCGTATGTTGCAAGATATTTTGTTTCAATTGTTGAGCATCAACTATGTGTGCTAATGCCTTTGACTTGAAATACATTTCATAATGATAATCAGGCCCTTGGTTATCACTTGCATCATTCCGCCCTAATTCATGCCTGTTGCAGTGCATGTTACTTGCATCCAGAAGAATATAACACTTAGTCTCAGAGGGTAGATTGATGGGGATGGTCATATAGCAGACAAATTCCGGAGTTTATTTGAACCGAGTTCAGTAACACAGCAGCGCACAAGATGCTACCTAAACCACTAGCCACACTTTCTTCCTAAAGGCATTCTACGCAAGCCTTGCAAAGGCAGGTCTCCCTTGGCCTGCCCTGTAAGCTGGTTAACAACTGTTCCTTAGAGTTAAAGCTCCTTCTTAACGAATGAAAGCTAAAAAATGAGATACATGTCAAGAACATATTCGTATTTATTCAGTTAAATTGTATTACTACGACCTGGTGGGAGTTGAGGGGGGAGGGGGAGCTTTCTCTGGCCAGTTATTTGTAAATCTAAAGTCATTGCCCAAGGGGGTGTTTTTGCACGGTGCTTTGGTTTGCAGAATGCTTTAAATATTGGTAAATTAAGAAGCAGGATATAGGAAAAGAAAAAATCATCTTCACCTTACACGTCCAGAGCTAGTTTGGTCTGAGATGGCGATGCTGTAAAACCTTTTGGAGCTCTTGAAGTGTCAGAAAGTTGGATATAGGATCTCTAATCTTTGGGTTGGTTGGCTGCTTTATTAAGCCTTTTGTGGTGTAGTCTTTCTGGAGGAGCATAACAGTATTTGCCTTCTCTCATTGACTTCAATTGTTCTTATGGATCCTAGAAGTTGTGGAAATTTGACAAATAACTTATTTCTCTCTCTCTCTCTCTCTCCCCGCACCCTCCTCTCTCTTTCTCTACCTCTACCTCTCCCTGTGTCTTTATCTTTTTTATTTCTTGAAATAAGTGAATTTTATGCACAGTTGGAAGTGCCCTCATCTGGCAAATTGATTATAGTTTTTCCTGGTATTCCACTGTAGTTCTTTGGTTGACATCAAATATTTTTCATGCTTTGAGGTTCTTGTTGGTCACACAGTAGGGTTGTTTTGTGGAACATTTTATCCTCAGTAGTAAGCAATAATAACATTTAAGGTTTCTCTCATATTTGTTAGATGGCCTTTGAACTGTATGGTATGCTGGCTGGCAATGTCAGCCCCATGACGGGTGAGAATGTGAAACCAGCCTATGGAGGAGAAGAGGAGGCTTTCTTGGGAAAAGTTGTTACTCCTATTTATGATGTGATTGCGAAGGTATTTATTGCACTCATTCATTCTTCATCGCAAATGCAGATATTGTTTTGTTTTGTTTTGTTTTGAGTTAATACTTTATGACCATTGTACTACAGGAAGCTGCTAGGAGCAAAAGAGGAAAATCGAAGCATTCCCAGTGGAGAAATTATGATGATTTAAATGAATACTTTTGGTATTACAGTATTCTTTGTTGGGCTCAGTCCCTCATATCATTATATATGTGATGAAGTTATTGAATTTCTTGTAACCATTGCAGGTCTGTGGATTGTTTCCGGTTAGGTTGGCCAATGCGTGCTGATGCTGATTTTTTCTGCCAGCCTTTAGAACAGCTTCGGTTCGAGAAAAATGGGGTAGGCTATAATCAAAGTTTTTCATTTACTTTTTTAGTTTAAAATGTTTGGTGTTCAGTAATTTGCTTTCTTGTTCTAGGCCTTTTTTCACGTTTCTTTTGAAAAAATGATGCAAACAATTTTCTTACCTGGGGAAATCATTTGTTTCATGTGCACTTGTGAATGCAGAAGATCAGGTCAGTTTTCTACAAATGAGAAACAGATCACTTCCCACCCAAAACCTCAACAAGAAAATAAAAGATACTCTCTCCGTCTCGGATAAATGTTCCTAGTGAATAAAACACAGGAATTAAGAAATATAATTAATGATGTGTTATAAATTGTGTTCTGACCATAATACCCATGAATATTAATTGATATCAACTACTTTAAATAATTGAGTTTGTTTAGGATGTGTTATGTTAAATGAAACTTTAAGGGTATATTAGGAAGAATGGTAGAGAATAGGTAGATCAAAAGTCTTTAGGAACATTAGTTGGGACATCTCAAAATAGAAAGTATGAACATTTATCCAGGACGAGGGAGTAGAAAATAAAGAATAGGAATGAGAAGAAAAATTACTTGCTAACAAACTAATGTGGACTTGTTAACAATGACATATTTGATGATGTGTTTGATTAATTAGAGTTTTAACTAGTTTCTTAGGATCATATGACAAGGTCTAGACTTTGTGATGTTTTTACTTTTTTTTTTTTTTTGATAAGTAAGAATATTATATACCAAAAAGCATCAAAACAGGCGACACATCCTTTGTACACTGGAAGTATACATCAAAACGACACTATACCAAATCAAAGCTATTGACAAAATCAACAAAACAATTATTGGAAGAAGGAGAATTCTCTGCCTCGTAGCACCAAGCAAACAGATATCGCAGAAGATCATTCTTTATCTATTCAACGGACTGTTCAATATTCTCGAAAGCCCTTCTATTCCTTTCCTTCCAGATTGTCCAGCAAACTCCCAAAGGAGCTGTTTCCCACACCACATTTCTCTTTCTTCTCTTATACAGAGACCAACTCAAAAAAAGTTCCTTGACTGAGCTGGGCATGACCCATGATACTCCAAACAAATTATAAATTCCATTCCATAGAGTCGTCGCAAGAGGGCAATAAGCAACAAATGATTTGCATTCTCACAATCACCTTTGCACATAAAGCACTAACTGATATAAACTTTGCAACGAAGACGTAAATTCTTTCCCGTGAGAATGGCTTCATGACACGCCTCCTAAGTGAAGAGTGCCACGCGATTTGGAGCTTTGGATCTCCACACTGACCACCAACGGAAGGGATCACTCTCCTTATTGGAGAGAATGAGGTAATACGACTTGACGGAAAAGCTTCTACTTTTTGAACCGACCCATTTCACCTTATCCTCGTTGCTGCCTGAAAAAATTCATGCACGCCTCCATTTCCCGGTCATGAAAATGTCTTCGAAAAATGGGGTTCCACAACACTCTCTCGGTGTTCGCTTGCACGACTAAATTAATAAAACAATCTTTCTCCACCACCAAACTAAATAGACTAGGGAAAGATCTCCAAAGCTCCCTATCTCAATACCATTTGTCTTTCCAAAATCTAACCGAAGACCCATCCCCAACTTCGAAATGGATGTCTTACAAAAGAGTCCCAACCTTTGAGAATGCCTTTCCATACCCCCAACCCAAATGGGCTTGTAATATCGTTCGGTTTGGGAACCATTTGTGCTCACCAACCCCATATTTGCCCACCACCACTTTTTTCCACAATCCCCTATCATTAACCAAAAATCTCTAGAGCCATTTACCTAAAAGAGCAAGGTTAAAGTATTTTATGTTTTTGATGCCAAGACCTTCACCCTTCACATCGGAACACACTAAATCTCATTTCACCAAGTAATACTTCCTCTCCCTCTCCCTCTCCCCTCTCCCTTCTCCTTTCTCCCTTCTCCCTTCTCCCTGACCTTCCCACAGAAAATCTCTCTCCAATTTTTCCAACCTATTTTGAACTGAGGCTGGAATGACAAACATAGACAAAAAGTAGGTAGGCAAAGTCGATAGTGTGTTTTTTACTAAAGTGAGTCTCCGCTTTAGAAAGCAACTGTGTCTTCCACCGTGTCAAATGACACTCAAATCTATCCAACACCGGATTCCACATTGCTTTGCTCTTAAAGTGCGCTCCAAGAGGCAAGCCTAGATAGTGTGATGGGAGATTAGCAATCTTGCACCCAAAGAAAGACACGCTAATGCGTTAATATGAGCCACTTCACCAACAGGGATGACATCACACTTTGCAATGTTTATCCTTAACCCCGATACCAAAAAATCGAAGTATCGTCTGCGAAAAGAAGGTGCGAAATCATGACCTCCGCCTCCGCTTCTCTCCCCAAACTGAAACCACGAATGAAACCACCCATTACAGCTTCAAGGGGAGAGCAGATCTCCTTGTTGTAAGCCCCCTTGACTAGCAAAAAAACCAGTTGGCCCTCCGTTAACCATTAGAGAAAAGTGGACAGTTGAAATGCAAAATAGTTTCCACTTTCTCCACCTTTCCCCAAAACCCAACCTCTCCAACATCTACATCAAGAAATCTCAGTTGACATGATTGTATGCCTTTCCAATGTCCAACTTACAAAGTAATCTTGGCTGCCACTCTTCAATCTAGCATCTACCGCTTCATTGGCTATAAACGACGCATCGATAATCTTGACGTGCCCCCACAAACGCATGCTGAGATTCCGAAATCACATTGTCCATCACCTTTCTCAATCGTAGAGAGAGAACTTTAGCTAACAACTTTTAGATACCACCAATTAGGCTAATGGGCCTAAAATCCCTCATATCACGAGCACCTACCTTTTTCGGAATAAGTGCGAGGAAGGAAGCATTAAGGCTTTTCTGAAAACACATATGCTCATGGAAAAAGTGAAACATCTTTATAACCTCCTCCTTGATCACCTGCCAACAAGAAGAGATAAAAGCCATAGAAAAACCATCCACCAAGCGCTTTGTCTCCACTCATACTCCGTAGAGCTGCCACCACTTCCTCTTTCGAGAAAGGACGCTCCAAATAATTTCTATCATCCCTCTCAAGAGAGTTAAAAGCAACACCATCAAGTCTCGGATGCCAAGACCCCTCATCTGAATAAAGCTTCTTGTAGAAATCCACAATTCCTTCCTTAACATCATCCTCTTCCTCTAGTAATCTGTTGTCATTCAGTATGTCTCTCCGATGTAATTGGCGTTCCTAGCACTTGCCATTTTGTGGAAAAACTTAGTGTTCCTGTCGCCATCCTTAATCCATTGCACTCGGGATTTTTGTCTCCAATAAATCTCCTCGCTAATCAGAAGACGCCCCACTTCTCTTCTAAGGTTTTCCCAATGCTCTACTTTTACCCCATGCAATCCATTCCTCCCTTCTTTCTCATCCAATAGTCTGAGCTCTTCCGTCTTTTTTTTCACCTTTATGTCAATTCTCCCGAAGACCTCCTTGTTACAGATTTTTAGATCTTCATTAAGCAACTTCAATTTCTTTGCCAAAATAAAACAAGGATTCCCCTCAAGAGCATTGGAACACCACTTGGATCTAACCCGCTCCACAAAACCCGGTTCCTTGAGCCACCTAAAAGGAGATTTTCCTTTTAGCCCTCCACACTCTAAATAGTAAAGCAACATGATCCGAGACAACTCTCGGGAGGCAATACTGATGAGAGGCACTAAAAAACTGTCCCAATCTGCAGAGATGAGGAATCTATCAATTCTTGAGAATTGATTTCTGTCACCCTGCCTAAACCACGTAAGTCCACCAACTCTAATTCATTAATAAAATTATTAAATTCCTACATAGCATGGGAATACACCCGAGATCCCGAGCGTTCCTGCGGGGAACGGATGACATTAAAATCCCCCCCTATGCACCGGGAGCATCCCACCTAGCTCTCACCCTCTTTAAATCTTCCCACATGACTAGGATGCCCACATCTTGTTATTCTCAAGCATCTTTAGAAGACAAGAAAGTGACCACCCTCCCATCTCCATACTCATTCTGGAAACCACCCTTCTATCCCACATGACTAGGATGCCACCCGTAGAACCTTTAGACCCTAAAAATTCCCAATCAAACCACCTATTGCCTCCTAAACTGTTGATCACTTCTCTGCCTATGCTCATCTTTGTTGCAAACACACCACATGAAGATGCCATCACCTAAAAAGAGCCTTTATAATCTTCCTCTTGCCTGAATCATTTAAACCCCACACATTCCATGAGATAATTCTCAGCTGCATGATATAAAATTCGGATCTGTTCCTTCTCCCCTCCTCCCCACTCCTTACAGAAGACTCGAAATTCAAGCTACTATATAGCTGGATCAACTCTCTCTTGCCCCTCACTCTAGATTTTATACAATTTTTGCTACTGCGTGCCTTTGAAGACCTTCGTTTTTCTCTAAATCCAGTAAGAGAGGTTCATGATTTTATCTTTGAAACCTGTGCAAGATACCCGAGAAACTTCCCGAAACCTTTAGCCTTCTTTTTACCCAGATTGAAATCTCATCCTGTGCCACACAGTAGGGCAGAAATTCCAAGTCACCAAAAGTCTCTGGTTGTACTACTGCAAGGGGGGGGGGGTGCACACAATTGGTTCCGACAACATTTCCTCTTGACTATCCATCCTCACACAAATAGCTTGGTCTACATTTGCATTTAGCCCTTCCGTCATTAAGTTGCCCACCCTTGGCTCTTCCTCTCTATGCAAACTCGGCTCTGATGCTCTGTCACAATACTTATCCAGTCCATTCTCAATTCCTGCCCTAATTCTCGTCTCGTAAAGACTTGAGAAAAATCAAGCTGGACAACTTGAGTGCGTGATCTTTCTTCAAAAAACCCCCTGCGTCGATCCATGGTCTTCATCCAAATGAACATAATCCTCACCCGTCTTCACTACTAACCGAATCTGAACATCCACTCTTCTCAGTCGCAATCTCCTCTCTTCTCTGATGTCTTTCGCTATTCCTAGGTTGCTATCGTTTTCTCCATCGACAGAATCTGGAGAAGCCTCATCTTTATTGCGCGAATAAAATCGACTCATTAGTAATAGTGTGTTGGATCGGTGACCGGTTAACTCTATGCATGGGCTTGTCTATCAGGTTCACTGGCTGATGCCTAAATGAGAAGGGTAAGGCCCCTTAATTTTACACCCAATAACCTCCTGGTGTGTCTCACAAAAGACCTTGTCCTTGTACTTGTTTTGAGAGATTTTGTGGGCCACCCATTTCCAGTTTCCTCCCTTCTGCCTCTCAGGCCCATACTTTGGCCCAAACCTGTTATGTAGATTATGATTCTCACGAAACCCTGACCTGTCTTCAAAACGGCATCGTCCCTAATCCCCCTTTTGAATTCAAATTTTCTGCCCAACCACCTACTATCATTTCTGCCCAACCACCTATTATCATCAGGACTACAATCATAACCCTACTATAACCATAAATCCTAAAGTCATACTATGTGGCATGCGTCTTCCTCTTTTGGCAGTGAGCTGGGCTGAGCCTTGTATCTCATCTCTTTCCAGATGACAGTATTTGCAATAATTACTTTTGCAGCCAATATGATAATATTTTCAATGTACTATTTGATGTCAGATTCATATTCTATCTTCCCTCTAGGAGTTCTCATATATATATATATATATATATATATATATATATATATATATATCATGCCAACTCACTATTTGGAGTTATGATCTGAGCTCCTTTCACCTTTGGCTTGGTTCACTGGCTGGCCGAGATAGAAATTTCCTTGCCCATGCTTGTAACCCTATTTTTACTATCATCTTTGTCATCGATTTTCTGCAGTCAGTCTTTGCTTAAGCTAATAATACCTCGAGAAAATTTTCTGGCTAATGAATCCAAAATTTTATGGGCCGACTTAAATATGCAGGATGACAAGCCACCAGGTAGAGATCGATGGGTTGGTAAAGTAAATTTTGTTGAGATACGATCATATTGGCATGTATTTAGAAGCTTCGACAGAATGTGGAGTTTCTTTATACTGTGCTTGCAGGTAATTGTTTACTCTTCCATAGTGAGCTTCTTTTTGTTTTTCTATAAAAAAACTTCAGTGACAATGATCTGTTTATGTTATAGGCCATGATAATTGTTGCCTGGAATGGTTCTGGGCAACCGAGCTCAATCTTCACTGCCAGCGTTTTTAAGAAAGTACTGAGCGTCTTCATAACTGCTGCGATATTGAAGCTTGGACAAGGTATGAAGAATAGTTCATGTCAACCGGTGCTACCACTGTGTGGTTGCTGCTACTGTTTTTTAAAGTTCTCTTTCTTTTTATTCTTTTAAGTGCTGAAAGGGATTTTGACTGATTTTTCAGTAGCCCCCGGATTATGTTATCCTCTCTTAAGCTTCCTATCACATTATCTTGTCTGAATTTGTATTCAATTGAATATAATACTGGGAATGGGAATGGGAATGGGAATGGGAATGGTGCGGTATTGTTGAGTGTTGACTGCTAGGTATTATGTGTCAATGTATGAATGGATTTTCCTTCATCATACAGATGCAGATTACATATATTATATATAAAATCCCATTATGTAAGCTATATGTTGTAGCTTGCTTGTAAAGGTGAAGAATTAAGTAGGTGTATATAATGTTAGACTTAGATTAAACAAAGGTTAGTTCAACTTCAGGGGCTCCTTGCTTATGTAATTGAGGAAGACTTTGATGTAAGCAGGTCTTGCATGTAAGAAGAGGCTGTTTCCATGGTTAAAACCTGTGATGACAGTACACTACAAACCATTATACATATTTGTATGTAAGAAGAGGCTATTTTCATGATTAGAACCTGTGATAACAGTACACAAAAAGAATTATACATATTTGCAAGACCATCTCTATTATGTAGACTGTTAACTATGTTCCAAGTTTATTATCTACACTTGTTAATTGGTAAATTTGTATGGCCAATATATGGAGGATCATTCTATAATTTTTCATCCATAACATGTTTGAAAAGTAGTTAGGCTTGCCTATAATGCTCATGTATACTACATGTTAGATCGTGATTCCACCATAACAGGACATTCCTAAACATATTTGCCTTAAATATTATAGCCTTCTGCTTCACCTGCCTCATAGCATGAAATAGAAGTTATAATGCACTCTACTTCCTTGTGTTTACCTGTAATTTTCCGCTTAAGTCTCTTGATTGGCAATTTCTACCTTTTATTTTTTAAATTTTATTTAACACAATAGAGAAGCCATTGGCTAGGTTTAACTTGCAAAATTTTATGGTAGCTGAACTTGAATATATTGATCACATTAGTAGGATGACTAAACCTTTGAATTTCTGCAGCTCTCCTTGATGTTGTACTTAGTTGGAAAGCAAGGCAGTGCATGCCATTCTATGTCAAGCTAAGATACATTTTGAAGGCTGTGTCAGCTGCTGCATGGGTGATAATTCTACCAGTTTCTTATGCTTATACATGGGAAAATCCACCTGGATTTGCTCAAACCATTAAGGGGTGGTTTGGCAATAACTCAAGCTCTCCATCGTTGTTTATTTTGGCTGTTGTTATCTACTTGTCACCAAACATGCTTGCCGGACTTCTGTTTCTTTTCCCCATCTTACGTCGTTTCCTTGAGAGATCAAACTACAGGATTGTTATGCTAATGATGTGGTGGTCTCAGGTATTGATATTAAGTATCTTTCACTCACACAACTGTTTTTCATTCCCCGGATGAGGAACATTTAGGCAATATAATATGAATTTTTGAGTATCTGGTACATTTCAGCCTCGGCTCTATGTTGGGAGGGGAATGCATGAGAGTGCCTTTTCTCTTTTCAAGTGAGTTCCACGACTTCAGTAAGTATTTTGATAGACTCGCCACGTATCATATTTGAGGTTTAAATTTTTTTTCATTCAGGTACACAATGTTTTGGGTTCTTCTTATAATGACAAAGCTGGCGTTTAGTTACTACTTAGAGGTGGATATCTTGCTCTCTGTCGAAACTTATGCTTAAATGATGCATATTTATTTAGAAATGAATTAATAACAAAGGTTTAATCTTTTCCTGAGTAATTTTGGTTCATACAGGTGTGAGGTGTCAGTTAAATTGTTCTTGATCAAACATATTTTTTGTTGATTGCTACAATATTCCAATGCACGTGTCATTTCTTATTGGATCTGGCAGTTTCTTATGGGTACAATAAAATAACAATGTAGATGGGATGATGTTTGAATTCTCTTCTTTTTTATTGGTATTGACGATACTGATTTGTCAATTGCAGATAAAGCCTCTTGTGGCTCCAACAAAAGCTATTATGAGTGTTCACATAAATACTTACGCGTGGCATGAGTTTTTTCCCCGTGGTAATGAACACAATTAAATTAATGAACTGACAAAGCCAATTTATTTTTCATAATATTTTCTTATGATAGATTATATACTTTGCAGCAAAGAACAACATTGGTGTCGTGGTTGCACTCTGGGCTCCAATTATTCTGGTAGGATTTGTGTGCATTTCATTATATCATGCTTATTTAATCTGTTGTAGTGTTATGTCTATAACACAATGATTGTCTACAGGTCTATTTTATGGATACCCAGATATGGTATGCCATATTTTCCACTTTATTTGGAGGAATCTATGGTGCATTTCGACGTCTTGGAGAGGTTAGTTGGACTGGCGCTTCACCACATATTTTACCTTTTGTAGTGGTGCTTCATTATGCTATCTTCTGACCACAACCTGGTTATACCACGGTACCAACCAAGGAGTAACAGGATAATTTGATGAATTTCTGGACACATCTCAAATATAGCTTTATGTTTGACAGGATCCTTTTGTATATTAGTCTGTTACTTATGCAAATGTCAAGCCTTTCAATCTCTTTAAGTTCAATAATACTTGCTTAAAAGGTGAAACATAGGTATTTCTAGCATGTTCTCAGGAACTTCTTTTGTTTTTCAATTTATAAAGCATCGACCTTAATGTGTTAATATACATGCTTTATTACTGCTCTAACAACTTTACTGCTTTCAGATTCGAACTCTAGGAATGTTACGATCCCGGTTTCAGTCACTGCCTGGTGCTTTCAATGCCTGCTTAACTCCAGAGGAGAGAAGCGAGCCAGCCAAAAAGAAAGGACTTAAGGCTACCTTGTCACGCAACTTTGCTGAGGTTTGATTTCTCTGAGTTTTCAGATAATTCTTTTTTTATACCGGAATCGGTAGATTTTGATGTTCATTACTTCATTTAACAATGTTGATGCTCACAGCTCACTTGAAGTTATATGCATGCCTGTTACTGCAGATCCCATCTAATAAAGAGAAGGAAGCAGCAAAATTTGCTCAACTGTGGAACAAAATTATTACTAGTTTTAGAGAGGAAGATCTTATTAGTAATAGGTAACTATAAACATGCTGCTTTGGAACCAAATCAAATTCCTCATATTATTGCTCTCTTCAGTGACAGGATATACTTGTCTCTGATGTGCCTAAGATTAAAATTACCCTTCTTTAACTTGCAAAACTTTGTCAGGGAAATGGATCTGTTGCTTGTCCCATATTGGGCTGATCGGGACTTGGGCCTCACACAGTGGCCTCCTTTTCTGCTTGCTAGCAAGGTTTGTTCTTTGTTTAATTTTTGTTTTTATCAGTGTGTTTTCAATTGCTTCTTGATTCTATGTAAAATATTTTAGTAAATGCTTAAAGGGAGAAATAGTTTGCATGATAGATAGGTACAACCTAGCCGTCAGGGAGCCAATAGGTCCTTCACTTGGTTCCTATGGAGCCCAGGTGCTGGCAACCTTCAAACTCTCTGTTATCCTCCTACTACCTTTTCAAGGGAGATCGAAATACAGCATGCCTTGTATACAAGAATAGATGGATAATCAGTGTCTTTGACAGTATGGAAGCCTTTCATCTCAGAGCATCTCGTAGGTTATTATGCACCAGCTCTAGAACCATATTACTGAACCTTTGGTTTAGAAAGCGCTATTACAGGGTAGTCATATATGCACTCCAAAAGCATCAAGTTGCACTTCGTTCTCTCAAATTGCAGCATGGAATTTCACGATAGATGTAGTGTAATATCATTTTCCTACTACATTATTCACCAAACGTCCTTGATTTGGAGCAGCAGCAACAACAACTGGATTTAGATGGCTGTTTGTAACTTAAGGGGCGGTAGAAGTATTGAGGTTTTAGGGTTAAAAAATTTCTTGGGATGGATATAGGTTAGACGCTTGTATAGACATGCAGCAGAGGATCTCCAGGGGCTGTTCTGGGTGTGGTGAACGATGCTCATCTAGGGGTAAGGAACAAATAGGGTATGCGTATTATGATTTCTCGGAGAGAAAAGACAGAAAATCAGCTACTGATTTGCAGGACTAAAGCTTGTGAGAAAAGTAAATGCATAGAACAAAAAGAAATTAGGATACAGATGTAGATGTCACACCAAGAGTCCCATACGCATCCCAACCCAGGGTTCTTCCAAGAGAAAGATGCATCTGGCATCCATCTAACCAGCCCAAAAGCTATCTTCTAGTTTTTTTTTTTTTTTACATGATATATACTTCTAAACTATTTTCAAGTCGTCTTCACATAATTTCTAAGATCACTGAAAGCCATGTATCATTTTTGCATGTATGAGGTAGATCCCTATAGCATTGGACATGGCAAAGGACAGCAATGGCAAGGACCGTGAGCTGAAAAAAAGGATCGAGACTGACAATTATATGTCTTGTGCTGTACGTGAATGCTATGCTTCATTTCGGAACATCATTAAGTTTTTAGTTCGGGGCAACCGTGAGAAAGAGTAAGTTGGTCTTCCTTATTTAGTTGTTCTCAGTAAAAAATTACGAACATACTTGCATCAAATAGTTAGGATCAATAACCGTGGTTCTTCTATGTATTCTTTCTTTCCTTGAAATTCTGAGTGGTTTTTTCCTTTTTTCATTTCAGGGTTATTGACTATATATTTTCTGAGGTCGATAAGCATGTAGATGCAGGTGATTTGGTTAGCGAATTCAAAATGAGTGCTCTTCCTAGCCTCTATGACCACTTTGTTAAGCTAATCAAATACTTGGTACGCATATTTTTGTGTAAATTATTTTCAGTTGCTGTTTAGATGGATTCAGGGGAGCCCATACTCATTTGTTTATTTCTTCAGTTAGAGAATAAGCAGGAGGACAGGGATCAAGTTGTGATTCTTTTCCAGGACATGCTAGAGGTTGTAACAAGAGATATTATGATGGAGGATCATATATCAAGGTAAAGCCTCGTCATGTGACTGTCTCCCACATAGCTTTCAGTTATATGGATGCTGTTCTGATATTCCTTTGATCTCCCCCTCGCCCCCTTGTTTTATACAGTTTGGTAGATTCAATCCATGGTGGATCAGGGTATGAAGGGATGATCCCACTGGATCAACAGTATCAGCTATTTGCATCTGCAGGAGCAATCAAATTTCCAACTCCAGAGTCAGAGGCTTGGAAAGAAAAAGTTCGTGACATTGGTTTAGATTGTCATACTGAAAAGTTCTATCTCCAATTTGCTGTTGGCAGTACCATATTTAACATACACCCATAATCATGTTTTGCAATGTGATCACCTTTTGGATGGACATGCTAGATTGTTCAACTGAAAACCATGTGATGTCGACGTTCCAGATTAATTAGGCTGATAATAATTTTCACACTGAAAATAAATCAAACTCAATTGCTGTAACTCTTAGATATTTTTCTCTATCTTATTCACTCTGCTCTTGTTCTCGTCACATGGTATCTTTGAAACCAACCAACTACCATTGCCGCAAATCTGCTCATCCTCTGTACGACTTTCACCTTTTTTCCATCTGCTTCTGATCTTCTCTGTTTTTGCAGATCAAAAGGTTGTATCTATTGCTTACGGTTAAGGAGTCTGCTATGGATGTTCCATTAAACTTGGAAGCTAGAAGGCGCATGTCCTTTTTCTCCAATTCATTGTTTATGGACATGCCTTCAGCACCCAAAGTCCGCAATATGCTTTCTTTTTCGTAAGTCCTTCAATATTCATCTGTTGGTAGCCCTACATTTTGCCTATATCTCTAGCACGAGTCTTCATGCTATTTTTTTGTTTAGCTCGTTAAAAGTCCCCTCCCCCCCTCTCCCAAAGCAAGTCACTGTTTTAACTTTCAGTCTTCCATAGACCTACGTGGTTGTGGAAATTGTTGCACAAAATTTGTCTTTATTTTGATCTATATCTCTTTTATACATTTTCGTCTTATCACTATCGTGATTTCATAATTAGCAATTTGGCATTTGTGAGAGGTCTAGTTCCCATTTGAGCAAGGAGTATGTTAATTTGGAAATTGGAATTCAGTCAGATTTACCATGTCATGGATTATGCCGAAGGGCTTGTTTGTAGCTTGTTGGCGAACGGTTTCAATGGGGTTGACCAACATGATATTTCATGAACTTTTTTCCTTTGTAATGTTACCCAAATGATATAACCTTTCTATTTAACTTCACAATTCTGTGCTGATTTAGGTTTGCAGCATTTACTTGTTATATTGTATGTTTCAAGCTGTATTATGTGGAACAGAAATTTAAGGAGTGATACTCAAACCAAGGGGCCATACTTACGTATCAAAAAAAAAAAAAAAAAGTAGTGTTGGTGATATACATGATTCCATCACGGCCAGCTGCTTGTTTGTTTTTTTTTCCTTTCATTTTGGCTAAAAGAACTGCTTTATGATATTAATTGTTACATAACGAAAAACACCCTTATATTAGATCTTAAAGCTATGTGGTGAACAAAACTGCTTTGTACATTGAGCTCATGATTCTAGCAATCTTGTATTACCAATGCATAATCATGAAAAAAAAAAAAAAACTGTTTTGATGCCAAATCTTCGAACTTCAAACTCAAAGAATAGAGGAATGGAGAGAAGGTCCCATACTAGATAAATTTGCTAGTAAAATGCCCTTGAAAAGTAAATGTGGTTCGGTCATATGACCGCTATCACTGAGGCCAGTGGCCCAAAGAGAGAGCTACATTATCCATTACTCTCTTGTACTTGTGATTGTTGTGAGTTCACCATATGTTGTTACTTCACCATCTTCCATCATAGCTTGTCAAAATTAAACAAGTGAAGGATGGTCTTAATCATAGTATGCATGACATAATATTATTTGTTGTAGTGTTCTGACTCCTTATTACACGGAGGAGGTTCTCTTCTCATTGCATGATTTGGAAGTTCCGAATGAGGATGGAGTTTCAATTCTCTTTTACTTGCAAAAAATATTTCCAGGTTTGCCACTTTTCACTCTATGATGCTTCATCATAACTTTTCCCTTCAATACTCAAATGAACATTGATAACATGCAGATGAGTGGAACAATTTTCTTGAGCGAATGGACTGCAGCAATGAAGAAGACCTTAAAGGATTGGAGGAATTAGAAGAACAGCTACGCCTTTGGGCCTCATATAGAGGCCAAACATTGACTAAAACTGGTACGGTAGACCCAAGTCAACCCTACCGAAAACAAACCCATCTGCTATCTCTTCTTTTTTGTTGGACTGATCCTTTGTTATTGATGTCAGTTAGAGGAATGATGTACTACCGCAAAGCGTTGGAACTTCAGGCCTTCCTTGATATGGCTAAAGATGAAGGTACCTAATTTTTTGTTCAATAGTCCTGTGATAAGCTACACGTTGCCGCTCGACTTTCACGTTAGAATTCAGTTTGTAGTGCTTAAAATTGTACACTGAAATCAATATTAATTGTTTTATTACTTTATTGTGGCGCTGATCAGATCTAATGGAAGGCTACAAAGCCATTGAATTAAATGAGGATCAGATGAAGGGAGAAAGGTCATTGTGGGCACAGTGTCAAGCTGTGGCTGATATGAAATTTACATATGTGGTGTCATGCCAGCAGTATGGTATTCAGAAACGATCTGGGGACCAGCGTGCACTAGACATTCTTAGGCTTATGACAGTGTATGTGTGATCTGAACGCGCTACGTTCTACGATTCTTTTTTCTTTATAAATAACTATTATTTCTTGTGACAGGTACCCATCTCTTCGTGTCGCGTACATTGATGAGGTAGAGGAGCCTAGCAAAGATACATCTAAAAAAATTAATCAGAAGGTTTATTACTCAGCTCTAGTGAAGGCGGCTATGCCCAAGTCAAATTCTTCAGAGCCAGGGCAAAATTTGGACCAAGTAAGCTTAAGGTTATTTTTTGAAAAATCAATGTAATTAGTATGTTTCACGAATTATAAAAAATGATTTGAAGGCTATATTTGATCACTAGCATTGTGGCAATCATGCTCTTAGGGTTACAACAGCAATGCAATTCAGTTGCAGTTTTTGAACTTACTAACCTAGAAAATGGGCTCCATTTAAAGTTACTCCCTTCGTCCTAAAATAAGGGTCGCTTATTCTATTTTGGGACATTCAAAGGTTAGTGTATTCTTTCCATTTTGGGAAACTTTTTTCAAACCTATTGTCTAAAATACCCTTTCATATTGTGAGATAAAAAGATGGAGTCCATTGATTTGACACCACTAAGGATATTTTGAGGTTATTGAAGTAAAATCACGTGAAGTCAAATACTTTCTTTTGAATATGTGCATAGTCAATATGGGACACTTATTTTGGGACGCAGGGAGGGAATTTTTTGGGTTCTCTAATTCCCCCATCCCCTCCCCTCAAAAGCGCCAACCAGAACAAAGCAAAGATGGAAAGATTAAACTACATAAAAGACCCAATTACTTGTCATCTTTCAGACTTTACCTGATAGTGCTTTATATACCAGTCTGAACTCTTCGCAAATGGTCAGCTTTCTCATTCTCTAGAGACATTAATTTAATTTACTTGATTGATATCTGATTGGGGGGATTGATACCTTGCATGTATGTTCGGATGCTTGATGACTGTCAGATAATAGATTCTTATTGTTAGGTGATCAGCTCATCTAAAAGCTTGATAATTAGAGAGAGAGTCCAATGATGTTTGTCATCAATCTATCTCATCAAGCTTAATACCTTCTGCTAGCGTGCAACCCCGTGCTCGTTTGTAGAAAGATAAAGCAGAGCTCTTCAATATGCCCAAAAAACTATGTTCCAATTGGTCAAAAGCATTACGGAATGGGTGTAACTAATGCAAGAGGGAGACTTGAACCCTAGACCTTGCCAAAAGAGAGCTCTGATGACAAGTTCTCAGACCAAGTCATTTAAAAACTGATAGCAACTGTCATGTGAGATGATTATATTGAGAAAAATATGAATTTCAATGCATAAATCCTTGTACAGACTCCCCTTACGACCATATGGACTCACCTTGGCATGTTAAAGAGCTGTGTTGCACCTATACTCACATAAATAAACCTTTCCGGACAATGATAAACTCTCGCATTATTTGCCCAACAAAGTCTAGTTGCATGAAAATCTTTGACACCACAATCACCTAAGATATTTAGTTCCAGATCGTTGATAGGATGATCATTCTATAGATGGATCACAATTTATGAACATGCAATAGGGTGCTAACATAAGGGAAGGTAGGTTTGCCCATATTTGTGAGTTGGCTCATTGGATCGAGAAACAATTGATCAAATCCCCATGGATATCCCCTTTCAATGGATGAGCTTTGTTCATATCTACAAAAAATGTTTTTTCAACTATCCCCTTGATCTTCACGTGCAGGTTATTTATCGAATAAAACTTCCAGGACCAGCAATTTTGGGTGAGGGAAAGCCTGAAAATCAGAATCATGCCATTATCTTCACTCGTGGAGAGGGCTTGCAAACTATTGACATGAACCAGGTACAATGTTGTCAATATACTTGATATGGACTTGAATCTTGTTTCCTCTTGTCAATGTGTTAAAAATCATGTGTAGGATAATTACATGGAAGAAGCATTGAAAATGAGGAACTTACTTCAAGAATTCCTTACAAAGCATGATGGTGTGAGGTTCCCTACAATTCTTGGACTTAGGGAGCACATTTTTACTGGAAGGCATGTTCTCTAATTGCTGCTGGATAATCTGTTATGTTGTTCTTTTTCTTTGTTTAATGCATGCTTTGGAAGCTCATTGTCCTTGTTATTGGGTGCAGTGTTTCTTCTCTTGCATGGTTTATGTCAAATCAAGAGACAAGTTTTGTTACTATTGGCCAGAGGTTGTTAGCCAACCCCTTGAGGTAAGATCTGTGTGTGTGTAGTATGGCTTAATGATACACACTCTGAATATTTACAAGAGAAGGATTCCCCCTCCTTAATAAATGCCCGGGAATATCGTTCTTTGATGATACAAGCGCTAAGGACATACCTTGTTTAGCTCTTCAGCATTATGTGAAATGAGGCAATGCTAATAAGGAGGGGGGTTGTTTTGGGTTGCTCGTATTTATGCTAGTAACTAGATCGATTATTATTTTGAGTTGCTGTTTTATTTTTCATGAATTCATTTTTCATGTGGATACATGTACACAACAAAGATATCAAAAATTGGGCAGTAGGGTTAGGATTGGGATTTAACTTGCCTTTTTTTTTTTCCCCTTAACATGTACATGACAAAGATATCAAAAATTGGGCAGTAGGGTTATAGGATTGGGATTTATCTTGTCTGTTTTTTTTTCTTCTTTTTTTCCCCTATTGTTGGCTAGGCATGCGCATGCTATCCCCCCTCCACCCATTCTCCTCCAATTGCTGGAATACAGGTGCTAGTGGGGCACTCCATATTGGAATGTTAGAGGACGTGATATTGGGAGGAAATGTAGACAAAGAAATCTGGATATGCATGATTATGCACCCTACAACTAGAAGAGACTTTTCGGTTGGGATTGGTTTCAATCTGTGTATTTTGGCCTTCTATAGCGGGCCAGAGATGCACGTAGGCTCCAGTCTTCCCAGTTATTGGATTACACAATGAGTGGGACATCCTACACTATGAATATGATATAGAAAATATCTAATGTACATATTTGAGCACATTAACTAATAGCGTATGCTTTCGGGTGATATTTGGGTTCTATAAATTGTGTATTTGTGCCTTCTGTTGATTGGGCTCCTTGCGGATACTAATACACGAGAGTGAAGCTTCCCATATTGGTTGGAGATGGAGTTTATAGTAACCTAGAGAATGCGTTCTTTTTACCTAAAATGTATAGGTATTCTGACTAGTTCCTTTAGGTCGATAGATCACTAGAATTTATGGCTTTCTTTTACCAGCTCTCTTCTGTATTCGAATACCTCAGATGAGCAATCTACAGGACAACTGGACAGGTCAAAACTACTCTAGACTCTGATACCACCTAAAGCTGCCGTTATGACAGTAGGCTGGGAAGCAGAAGCAATCTTATAAATGGATTAGGTTTATAACGAATGAGATTTTCTTTATATACATGTGGGAATATATTTTCTAGATCTTTTCTAACTTAAAATGAAGCAGGGAATTTATCTAGTTTATGCGCAAAACTTGCCTCAATTTCCTAATCTTACAAAGCCTCAATAGGCTGTCAAGTAGACAAATCCTGGAAATTACACAAGTTAATTACCATGAGAAGCGTCTCTTTTTTTCTGTAATATTCTGGTCACATGCATACACATTCCAGCTAGCTGTGGTCCTTTTGATACCTGTTTACATTAATAGCTACTGCCTAGGTTTCCTGGCATCTAGTCAAAAGTCTATCATGACTTGACAAATAAACAAGGGCAAACTACACAAATGATCCCTGTACTTTTAATATATTTTGGGATTCGTCCCTAAACTAATTTTTGCAAAAATTGTCCTTGTACTTATCAAGTGAAATGCATTTGGTCCCTCCGTCAAACTCCGTTAACTTTTAGCCGTTAAATGCCTATATGTGCTTGTCATGTTATTTTTCTTAGGGGTATTTTTGTCCAGCCGTCACCTCCTTCCTCAATAGTAGTTCTTGTTTGGGCGACATCTGCGACCCATCACGCCCCTGCCATTAACGCTGCACCACCAACACCAAAATCTAGATGCAAAATCAAAATCCATATTGAAACGATAGTAATTCGCTCGTTTCCATTATCCTAATTAAATCCAATATAACCTCAGGGGTGAAATTCCCGGTTAAATGTGTAAAAATTGGGTTGAGATATGGGGATCCGGGTTAATGTACTGGATTCTAGGGTTTGAATTTGAACTTGTTTCGCAGACGGCGCCGTTGGTTGTTGGGGGCGATGGTTGAGAGGGAGGGCGAGGGCCCTAGGTTTTCATTTTTGAACTGGGTTTTGATGAAGAGCGCACAGTGTGTGTTTGTGAGAGAGAGAGAGAGAGAGAGAGAGAGAGAGAGAGAGAGAGAGAGAGAGAGAGAGAGAGAGAAGACAGGAAATGGAAGTACAAGGATCGTCAAAGAAGATGATAGTAATCCAAGACGAGATGGTGGAGGTGAGGCCGCGAGGGTCCCACTGGCTTACAGAGATCAATGTGCTCACCTCCTGATACCACTCAACAAGTGCAGGAAGTCTGAATGCTCCAAATGCAGATGATCTGTGAACAAGAAGCCAAGTGGAAACAATCGCACAAGCAGGGCGGCGGAATCCCTCTCATCCCCAAACTGTTTCTGAAAAGGAAGTTTATGGTTGAGGCCACCGGAGAGAGAGAAGCAAGGGCAGAGGTTAAATCCAATATAACCTCTGTGTTGAGTATGTACACCAAAATCAGTTTTTCAAAAACGGGAGGAACAGAGAGAGGAAGAGAAGGAAGAAAAATAGGCAAAAAGTGAAAAGAAAGAACAACAAAGTAAAGAAATGGTAACATTGCTGAAAAAAAAAAACCAGAAAAAGAAAGTTTGTCCTGTGCTTCTATAATTGATTCTCTTATTCCCCTTTGGTGGAATCATGGAATCATTCCTTCCCAGTTTTCCGTTCTTTGTTTTGTTTTGTTTTTTGTTTTGCATTTAGTTTATCAGCCTTCTTCGTTTTCTTGAAATTCTGTTTTGGAAAAGATTGAATTTTAGTATATTTCATGGGTTCTTAGTTGTTGATTTCTGAGAGAGTATTGACATTGATTTGCGTTTTACTTTCGTTTTATTGGGCAACTATACAATTGGTTCCTGTACTATTTATAGGTAAAAGGCTAATTTACCCTTGGGCAAAATCACGTGAAATGCACGTGATTTCACTTAACGGAAAAAACTGACGGCAACGGATCGAAGGACCAATTGTGTAAGGAAATTCGTTTGAGGGACCTGGCGTGGGGTTAGGATGAATCCCAAAAAATTCGAAAAGTAGAGGGACCATTTATATTGTTTTTCCAATAAACAATATGCAACGGAAGTTCCCAAGGGAAAAATATCATGACTCGTCAAAATTTGATTAGTAAAATATAGTAGGGATTGATACTGATAAAAGAAAAAACCAATATACCGTAATTCCAGCATATACTCTACCACACAACTGTCCTGGTTCATAAGTGAACTTTTAGAAGGGATTGGGCAACTAAAATGTCTGCATTAAAAAATAAAAAAACTGAATGAGGAGCATTGAAAATTTTGAATTTTTGTCTAAGAAAACAGAATTTTCTGTTGTTTCTGTTGAATTATGGCTTAGTTGCTTGAGAGAATTTTCCAGTCGCCTCCATTTTCTTGATCTCTTCTTTTCAAGTGGTTAATTTGAGGTTTGTTGATTTTTTTGCATGTGCAAGTATTCCGTGCTGTTGCTTGTGATTGCCTTCTTGATTCTTGAGCTTGCATAGAGGTCAACTAATGATTGTTTTCTAAAATTTCATGATTTCTGTATTTTTGCTCATCCAGGGTTCGCTTTCACTATGGTCATCCAGATGTTTTTGATAGGCTGTTTCACCTTACAAGAGGGGGTGTTAGCAAAGCTTCTAAGATTATAAATTTGAGCGAGGACATATTTGCTGGTATCTTAAGTCTGGAGTTTCTGTTTGTTAAGCTGGTTAGAAGGCATATGTCGCGGCTCACAATTTTCCTCATTTTATGTTACTTAATGTGCAGGCTTTAATTCAACCCTTCGGGAGGGCAATGTCACTCACCATGAGTACATACAAGTTGGGAAAGGAAGGGATGTTGGTCTTAATCAAATCTCTCTGTTTGAGGCAAAAATAGCAAACGGCAATGGAGAGCAGACGCTGAGTCGTGATTTATACAGACTTGGGCATCGCTTTGACTTTTTCAGGATGTTGTCGTGTTATTTTACGACTGTTGGTTTCTACTTCAGTACCTTGGTATATTTCTATAGTTTAATCCTTGTTTTCACTTGTTATTTTGCGGTTAATTTATACTTTTCTGACTTCTTGGGCTTGTGACATCTCTTCTGGCAGATTACTGTGCTCACTGTATATGTATTCCTCTACGGACGCCTTTATCTAGTTCTCAGTGGGCTTGAGGAGGGGCTAAGTACCCAACCTGCTATTCGTGACAATAAACCCCTTCAAGTAGCCCTTGCTTCTCAGTCGTTTGTGCAAATTGGATTTTTGATGGCCTTGCCTATGATGATGGAGATTGGCTTGGAAAGAGGGTTCCGCACTGCATTAAGTGAATTCATTCTGATGCAATTGCAGCTTGCTCCTGTATTTTTTACATTCTCACTTGGAACAAAGACACACTACTATGGAAGGACATTACTTCATGGTGGTGCAAAATATAGGGCTACAGGTCGTGGATTTGTGGTGTTTCATGCAAAGTTTGCAGAGAACTATCGGCTTTACTCTCGCAGTCACTTTGTCAAGGGCCTGGAGCTAATGATTTTGCTTCTTGTTTACCAAATTTTTGGCAATTCGTATAGAGGAGCAGTTGCTTATATATTGATCACTGTATCAATATGGTTTATGGTGGGCACATGGCTTTTTGCTCCCTTCCTCTTTAATCCTTCAGGTTTTGAATGGCAAAAGATTGTCGATGATTGGACTGATTGGAACAAGTGGATAAGCAACAGGGGTGGTATTGGTGTGCCCTCGGAGAAAAGTTGGGAATCATGGTGGGAGGAGGAACAAGAACATCTTCGTCATTCTGGGAAGCGTGGGATAATCGCTGAGATCCTACTATCTTTACGGTTCTTCATCTATCAGTATGGACTTGTCTATCACTTAAACATGACAAAGAAAACCAAAAGCGTTTTCGTATGTTTTCTGCAAACCTCTCTCTCTTAAAGTTGATTATATCAACAAAATTGCCATTTATTTTTCTTCATGGATGACAGGTGTATGGTATATCATGGTTGGTGATCTGTCTAATATTGTTCGTGATGAAGGTGAGAACAAGACAATAATATATATACAGTATAGCAATCAGTAGACATTTTCATTTTCCAGAAAGCGGTCATTGTTGATTGCATCTTTATACATAAAGCAGATCAACTTTTTATAAGCTTTACTTTTCCTGAGATTACACTCTTGACATTAGATTTTCTGCTCATTTTTGATTGTTGTGGTTTTCTTCGTGAACCCCTTTTTCCAGACAATTTCAGTTGGGCGGAGAAAATTCAGTGCAAATTTTCAACTCGTCTTCCGGCTAATCAAAGGATTGATCTTTGTTACGTTTGTATCTATTCTGGTTACTTTGATTGCGCTGCCCCATATGACGATGCAGGACATCGTAGTGTGCATTCTTGCCTTCATGCCAACTGGTTGGGGCTTGCTCCTGGTCAGTATCACCTTTTCTGTCTCCTCTCGTAATTCATTAAGTATTTATTTTATATTTGTTAAGTGTGGTTTGCATCTATTTGGCAATCCAAACTTTTATTGCAATCATTCATTGTGGAACCAGAAATATTTATTAATATGATGCATACTTGAAATGTTAATTTGCTTGGACACGACTGATCTGATGACCTGAATACTTAGTTAATCCTTTAATAGAAATTTCACCGATGAAATCTCCATTGACAAATCTAAAAGCTAATTTTTTGGTTCACAAATTTTATGTGGGCAAGGAAGGGGTAGCATTATACAACTCTGTTACCACAAAAAATGAAACAAGAAAATGAAAGCAAAAGAGGAGAGATGATTATCTAATACTATTTTTATTTTGGGTGTTGGGGGAGGTTGGTGTTGTTTTAACTGCATGAGAAGCTATTAATCTTGAATTTTCGTTTCCTTTCTTTTTTCCCTCTCAAAATCTATTAACCAATGATTATGAAGTAGAAGTATTTCATTCCAGACAGCGGCTGGCAGTGACATATTCCTTCCGACCCTAAATTATTGTCTTGTTTCACCATGCACATGAATTAAGAAAAAACATTTGACTTGATTAATTGGTATAATGTGTTTTTTTCTTTAATGTCTACGTGCATGTGGTCCATAATTAAAGTAAGAAGAAAAAGTAAGGATAAAATGGTAAAAGATATGTCATAAAAAAGAAAGTTTCAAACAAGACAATTATTTAGGGACGGACAAAAAAGGAAAGGAAGAATAATTTAGGGACGGAGGGAGTAGTTGTTTTTACATACTCTTTGATGGTAACATCTAGATCCTGATGATATGCCGTGTCTCCTGTGTTTCAGATTGCGCAAGCATGCAAACCACTTGTCCATAAAGCTGGGTTCTGGGGATCCGTTCGTACGCTTGCTCGTGGCTATGAGATAGTGATGGGATTGCTGCTCTTCACCCCGGTTGCCTTCCTTGCATGGTTTCCTTTTGTTTCAGAGTTCCAAACTCGAATGTTGTTCAACCAGGCATTCAGCAGAGGTCTACAAATTTCTCGAATTCTTGGTGGGCATAGGAAAGATCGCTCATCTCGAAACAAAGAGTAATGCTAACAGCTACCTTAATCTAATGTTTATACCCCGTTTAATTGGAAAGGAGAGATGTTGTTCATTCATCTCTGAAGCTGCCGTTGTAATTATGTAATGTATATGGGCAGCATTTTTGGGTAGTTAGGATTATTGTAATTTTGCCATGTATGCATGACTCAGATATCTTTTCGTAAACATGGTAATATATTATATTCAAGAATTTATGAAATTTCCATTTGAGTTTATTGATTTTCCTAAATACCTTTAATTCATGGAAGTGATGTCAACCCCTTTCCCCCCCACCCCACGCCACTCCACTCCACCGCACCACACACACACACACACACACCGGCGCAATAACTATACTTGTGGGCTCTGCTAGGCCTCAAAACTAAAGGAGCTCAGCCCAAAAACAGCGAGTAAAAAAGAATTAAATTCAAAACTTTTAAAGAATTTACGTTTGAAAAGTTTAATTATTAAATAATATATTAGTGTTATCAACAAATCAAATTAAAATTTTACATAGTTTATTTATGTTTTAGGAAATATAATTTTATTAATTAAAAATAATCTTAAGATTACTATGAATTATTATTTTTATAACTTTGTAAAAATTATTAAATTTATGTTAATTATTAGTTAAATTTTAACTAACTTGATCGAAAAAAATTAAAAGTGAACTCTTGCCCGAAACAAAGGGAGTAATAAAGTATTACCCTTTCAATAAAAATTGAGTTGGTTGTACGGTCCACTGTAAATCCAAACAATTCGTAGGCTAGGTAGCAAAAGTTCTCCAAAAGAGAGATTGTTTTCACCAAGTATTTCAAGAGCTGATGAGTAGGTCTCCTGTACAATTGTTTTATAATTCGGAAAAAAAATATCCCTAAGATGGATTTTTTAAAGTTTTTGCCATAACTAATATCTATAAAAAAAATAAATAAATAAAAAGAAAATAAGGGGTCGGCTTCATAGTTTAGCAAGTAACTAACAAGTCCAACCAAGCCCGAATCAAGCACGTATTATGAAAAGTAATATTTTCAATGCCAAAATTATAAAGTAAAATTATATTTTATAAAAGGCAATTCAAAACACATAATTAATAAAATATTTATTTTAAAACAAGTTAATTACAATATTGTTCAATATGTAGTATTATTCATCGTTTCGTCAAACCAAACTCGGTAATTTATAAAGTAATATTTATTTTTAAACTAGATTAAGGGTAGAATAAGTACGGAGTATTTTATTTTATAAAGATGATATTTAGTAAAATAGTAATGTTAGAGCAACATAATTAATTTATATATTTGATCATTAAAGTGTTTACGAATGAATTGATAATTGTATATTAAAATATTTTAATGTTTGCTATAAACTAAATATGTAAACCAATTTTGTTACTTTTTATCATTATTCATAGCTAAAAGATGTTTAGGAACACTATACGGTCGCCATTAATTCTTTCTTCTTGATCTCTGCACCCGCATCATCATATGCCTTGAATTGAATCCACCTCGAATGGAGAAGAAGGTGAAACAGTTTCTACAACTCACCGACGAAGAATCCTACCGAGTCTCCCAACTCAACGTTCCACCTCATCGAGTTGATGCCCAATACAGCTTCTACGAAGACTTTGCTCTAAGAGGCATCCGAGTGGACCGACTCGATCGCGGCTGCTTATCTTGTTCCTTCAAAGTCCCCCCTCGCCTCACCGTAAGTTACACTCCCCGTACTCCATCCAATATTGTCCATTTTATAGCAAATGAAATGATGTAGTAATTTAGATTTTACTCAAGTTTTCGTGATAATTGATCGAGAGGTTGATTTTTGATATTTGTTTGTTAGGATAGGGATGGGAATTTGGCGGTGGGGGCAATTGCCAACTTGATTGATGAAATTGGTGGTGCTGTCGTGTATGTTAAGGATCTCCCGATGAATGTTTCGGTGGATATGTCCATCTCTTACCTTTCAACTGCCAAGCTCAATGTAAGACAAACATTCCGACTTTGAGCAGCCGCCTTTTACAAATGCACATTGATTTTTGACATTTGTATTGTGCATGATTAGGTTCAAACTTATCAGAACATTGGTGTGGTAATTTAGGGGTACTGTCGATGAGTTGATTTCAGTTGAGTTGCTTATAATTTGGTTGCTAAATTGATTTAAGAACTTTGAGTTAGTTCATTTAGATGAACCAGCCAACTAGCTAGGGAGCTTTTGATTTGTATGGTTTTCATTGAGCTGCTTATAAGTCCTAGCAGTTTGGTTTTTGGCATATTCCTGTGAGCTAATCAAAGCGAGCTTGACTGAAAAACAAAAAAAATTGATTAAATTTGAAAAGTGCTCATGTTTGGCTCATTATCTATTGAGCAGGCCCCCTTCTAACATTCATTGCTTGAAATGAACCTGAATTCGTAAGTTTTGATTTGTCCACATATCACCTATGGCACTAGCAGTGTATCAGTATATGATTATATGGCAATATCAGTGAAATGGTTGCTCAACACATTCCTAACTTTAAAATGTTAAATCGTCATCTATTGTGCTTTCAATTTCTGAAGCATCACCCTCAATGCATTGTATTTATTTAAACATACGACATGTCAAATTTTGTTCCTTTTTTTTTTTTTTTTTAAGTAGTGTTTCTGCCTAGCTTGAATGGTCATTTTACATCGTAGATATGGCTTTCGATATTTCTAGATGCTGCATTTTACATCATTCACTCATTCATTTATTGGTTATTTGGCCAAGATCTAGTAGAGTATCTAGTCTTTTAATTAATATCTTACACCTCTAGGCATGAATATTGGCAGGATGAGTTGGAGATTACAGCAAAGCTTTTAGGTAAGAAAGGGGGTTATTCTGGAACACTTGTTCTTCTTAGAAATAAAGCAACTAGAGAGATTGTTGCTGAAGGGCGTCATTCATTATTCAGGAAACCCACCAGCAAAATCTGACAGTCCAGCATTCCGTTGCATATTGAAATTGAAATCGTGACCTGCATTGTGGTACCTGTATGTATGATATCCGTATCGTCCTTTTTATGAGTTATTAATTGCTTTCTAGTTAAAATCAAATTTATATGTAACTAAGTTTTACGCAATATACACTTGAACAAGCAGTATATGGACTTTTTGTTGTATTTTATTTGGTAAATTTCGTTGATTGTTCTTTCTTTTGAATGAACCCTAAATTTCTAAAGGAACCTATTGGAAACTTTCATTAAGGAGAAAGGATGCCCACGGGCATCATCCCAAGGCTGTACAAGCACATATACATCCGGGATGGAGTTCAGATAACAAGAAGTATGGGGAGAACGGTGTGTTAATTTAATAGTGAAGTTCTCCCTCCGTTCTACCCAAAGAGTTCTCAAGATGCTTATACCATTTTAGAGGGTAAAGTTGAAAAGTTAAGGAGATTATAGGGATGACGATTCTAAACGAATGAGTCCCGAAGAGCGGAAAGAGAGGGCATAATTTTTAAAAGTGAATTATTAAAGTGAAACATTCCAAAATAGAATAGCGGATTATTTGCATGGAATGGAGGGAGTACTATATAACTTCACTTAGCATTCTGTTGTTCGAACTAACTAATCAATTAACCTTATAAAATCTTGTAAATACAAGTAAAAGGTTGAGCTGCAAATGGAGTTTTACAAACCCCGAAGGACCAGGAAATGAGAAAATGATCCGTGCAAGCTTCGAACATCTAACCTAAAGCTAGCCATTTTTAAGGCCAACCCAACCCAACCCAATTTCAATTTACTAATACTAATAAACTAAAGACTAAAAGTTAAAAAAAGAAGAAGAAGCTAATGGTTGTTAGACGCGCCTTTAGAAACCTAATGAACTTTGGTTCCCTTCCCTGATACAAACCCATATCCTAAGCTAACCTTAATTAAGAACTCAAACTAAATAAAACCAAACCATTACGAAAGTAAAACATACTTGTTATTATTATCATTATTTTCTCTATAATTTGTTTTTTTATGCTCTTTTTTAAATCTTTGATTTTAATTTTAATTTTATAATTTTTTAACTTTTAGGTAGTTATTTCTTAAAGAGTAGGAAAAGTAGATGGTTAATTTATAGGGTTACAAATTAGTTTGCAGGGTGGTAATTTAATTTCGAAAAGAGGGGTAAATTTAGTAATGTAAACAAAATGTGACATGACTTCATTTTAAAATCTCCCGCTACGCTATTATTATATATATAATAGTAATAGATGTAGGCTGTGTAGCATTATTATTATACCAACCGAAAAGGCCAACGGGGTGATTGCAATCAAAGAATCCGAAGCTGGTTGTTTGTATTAAAGGTATAAATGGGTGTTCTAATTTAACTTGGTTGCAATAATTTCGAAAATTAAAATTTTCTTTTGATTAAAGAGTTTGTTCACGAAAAATATGAAAAATTAAGGGATGAAACATAATTATGAAAATGTTAGAATACACCCAAGATGAGTGAATAACATGCGAAAGGTGAAGTTGGAAGGTTAGGAAAATGATCGATAATCTTTTAAGTGAAATAATTTAAAATAAATTATTGAATTTTGTAAACAAAACGAGGGAGCATTAATTTAATTTTTCAACCATTGCTCTTTAAATAAAATGCTTGAAATGGAAAATGGATAATTTTGACATTAAAATGGATAAAAAAAAAGAACGGAAATGTACTCAATATTACTAATGTTTTTTCAGTGTTACTCCTATCTATCTATCTATCTAAAATTTGAATACAAAAATGAGATATTTATTTATCCCATTCAAAAGTTTGAACAGCTTCAGCGATAAGGTTAGTTCAGAATTCAGATAATGATTTTTTGAATTTTGTTTTTATTTTTTTATTATTGAACGGAGTTACCGGGGCATAACGGACTTTTGTTTGGGCAAACACGTAAATTGACAAATATCACTTTTATGATTTCCGCTCAAGAGACCAAAGTTTGACAGACTATCATTTCCACTCAACTGACCGGCGGCATGATTTCTCCGACGACACTCAATCGCTCAACTCGCTTTTTTCCGTCCTACGTCTTCTCTCAAAAACCTAGAACCTTCCAAATCCCATCCCCAAAATTTCCTTCTCATTTCAAGGAATCATCAGACTGGAAAGACCTGCAAAAGTCAGCTTCTGTAATTACTTGTTCGAGACTCGAATTTCGAAATGAAGCGGTTAGAATTCGCAATTCTCGAGCTAGGGTTTCGTCGAACGAAGCTCAGTTTGTTTCGTTTGGGGACGACGGGGAAGTGCGAGAGCCGAGTTTTATCGAGTTCATAACATCAGAGAGAGTTAAGGTGGTGGCAATGGTGGCCTTGGCCTTGGCGCTTTGTAATGCGGACCGTGTTGTCATGTCTGTGGCTATTGTTCCGATGTCGCTCTCCCGCGGTTGGCGTCAGTCTTTCGCCGGCGTTGTTCAGGTTGCTCTTTCTTCCTCCACCTCTTGAAAATTGTATATATCGTGATTTAGTGGTATTAGTGTGGACTGAATTTGCTGTATGTGAAGTTGCATTGACTTGAAACTAGGTCGTGGTTGAAATTTGATTGCTTCGATATGATTTAGTTTGTAGTGATTCTGTTTAAAGAACTTAGGGGTGTAAATTAAGGAAGCTGAGCCGAGCTTACCTCCCTCATGTTCAGCTCGCTATTTTCAGTGTGCTTGAAATAAGTATAATTTGGCTCATTTATTTGTCGAGCCATCTCTAAGTAGTTTTTTTTTTCCTTTCCTTATTGAGCCTAGTTGAGTAGTTCTTTTATCATTCAATGCAAGAGGCAAATCAAGTGATTGAGGCTTTTATGCTGTTATTACTCCCTCCAATTCACTCAGAGACTCCTACTTTCCTTTTTGGAATCTTCCATTGAAAGTGTCTCATTCCAAAAAGTAAGCTTGCAAACTCTTGGTGCTCTAACTTTTCCCCTTATAACACAAGTTCAATACAATAAATATTCTGTTATAGAGGTTACCTCTAACTTCTAAGGGCAGTAATGTATCTCTTTAATTTTGGCTTTTTAAGTTGGGGCTCTTTGAGTGGAATAGAGGGAGTTTTTAGGAATTAATTGTCTCAGGTGGTTGAACTATTTACTAAGGATAAAGTTTAGCTTAAACAAGATGGTGCTTGTTGTGGTCTAATACGAGTAAAAAACTTACTCCAATCATTTACTACGTAGAGCAAGTTTTGACATATTCTCTTTTTGGGCATTTAGGCTTTTGTGAAGATGCTGATTAAATTTTTCATTGTTAAACTTAAAATTTTCCTAACTGAACTTACCACAACAATATTGGGTAAAACTCACCAAGACAATACTACAATACACTCTTTCGTTTTCGAATTCTTTTTTTTCTTTTTCTTTCCACTCCTCTTTTCGAAATAGTTGATTCATACTGGTGTTGTCTGATAGTTCTCCACACTGTGGGGCGGAGGAGAGGCCTTGCTACTATCCTGGAACATAGATGTGCCATATCTCTCAGAATATAATGTTAGGTAGCAGCTGGGTTGTCCCGTATTGGTTGTTTTGCTTCTTGTATTAGTTGCTGCTATATTTGGTTTGTATTGCAGCTGTCTTCATTTCGTTGTGTCACTGTTTGTTCCTTTATGGTCTGCACTGGAAACTCCTTTCCGCGTATCACAATCATATTTTATTCTTTCTGTTAATAGAAGTGCTATTTCCCAAGAAAAGAATAACTAAGAATTTTTTGGGATAATTTTCTATTCATCCGTGCTTCTCAATTTTAATAGACCCCAAAAGATATTTCAATTTTAATGGAATTTTGGTGCAATTGTTATTATCCTTTAATGTGGATGCATTAATGTGACTGACTGGTGAGAAATTTATTCTTCAGGAAGTAAAACGTAATAGGAAACTTGTTTCGATTATGGCTTCAAAATCTATTATTTATTTCCTCTGATAAATAGATAGCACTAATGGCAGTCATCATTTCTCTGGGGATACATGATATCACCAATAGCTGGAGGCACCCTGGTGGACTATTATGGTGGTAAGATAGTCATGGCATGGGGTGTGGCTTTGTGGTCACTGGCTACATTTCTTACCCCTTGGGCTGCAGAAACCTCTTTATGGACATTACTTGGTATGCGAGCTTTGCTTGGAATTGCAGAAGGTGTGGCACTTCCGTGCATGAACAACATGATAGCAAGGTATTAAACTTTCTTAGAGCTCTGTTTATGACTGGGATCATTTGGACAGATTCTCTTAATGTTCATAATATTATAAAGAGATTGGTGAAGGTTAAGTCAAATGATTGAGCGTTTGCTTTCAGATGGTTTCCTCAAACAGAAAGATCCAGAGCCGTTGGGCTTGCAATGGCTGGATTCCAGCTTGGAAGTGCAATTGGACTTACACTATCTCCAATCCTCATGTCACAGGGTGGTATATATGGACCATTTATAATATTCGGGTTGTTTGGATTTCTCTGGGTTCTGGTATGGTTAGCTGCAACCTCGAGCACTCCTGATCGAAGCTCTCAAATATCTAAATACGAGTTGGCATACATACAGAGTAAGATGCAGAAATCCTTCACTGTTGAAAGTAAAACAAAGACAACCAAAGTAATCCCTCCTTTCAGGCTTTTGCTTTCTAAAATGCCGACGTGGTCTATAATTGTTGCAAACGCTATGCATAGCTGGGTATGTTCATACTCCTTTTCTAGTTTATTATCCAAGAGCATATTACTTGTGTTTTGAACTACATACTCCTTTAACTCTAATTACCTTTTCATATAAAGGAATCCAGTGTCTATTATGACCTGCCTGTATATGTGCATGTATACACATACACCTTTAGAGTTGGGATAGGTCATGGACTACATGACATATTGGTGTTCTTATCCTTTTCTTTTCCACCTCAGGGATTTTTTGTTATCCTTTCATGGATGCCAATTTACTTCAAAACGGTAAGGCCAGATTATTTATATAATGATCTTACCACTTATATTTTAATGAATATTTTTTTTTGTGGAATCATGGTGGTTTCTTCTTTGTTACAGATATATCACGTTGACCTCAGACAAGCAGCATGGTTTAGTGCTGTTCCCTGGAGTATGATGGCACTGGTAGGCTACTTTGCTGGTGTTTCTTCAGACAAGCTGATTCAAGGTGGCATGACTGTCACTTTGACTCGCAAAATCATGCAGGTTGATACTTCTCCATGAATTAAAGCATCTTCTAGTTTGGTATTCCTTTCACACAATGATTTTCTCTTACTCAAAATGGAAAGAAAAAAATTAATTAAAAAACGTGTCATGTCTGCTTGGTCAATTGTGTGTGGTGTTTCCTTCTAAAACATAATTTCTTACAGGTTAAAGTATATTGATTTTTTTTAAGCAGTTGCTCAAATTTGTAGCAAAAGGAACCTAATGTATCTTTTTTTTCCAGTCCATCGGTTTCATTGGCCCTGGTATTGCTCTCATTGGCCTGACAATGGCCAAAAGTCCATTAATAGCATCTGCTTGGCTTACATTGGCAGTTGGTCTAAAATCTTTTAGTCACTGCGGCTTCCTTGTGAACCTTCAGGTACCTTTTATAGAATACTTCACGAATGAATGAGAAAGTTATATTTTTCAGACTCATATCTTACTTCTAATAATTCCTTGTGAGCAGGAGATCGCTCCGCAGTACTCTGGTGTTCTTCATGGTACCTTTATCCATCTCTTCAGATATTATTTTTCTCTAATCATTTCAAATTTTAGTTTATGGCATCTTGATAACCCATTACTTTTTATTGTAAGAAAAATATTTAACAAAAAAAGAAAGACTGGGATGGCGGCGGGAGGTCCAATTGCTGTCCCGTCGATGGGGAGGACCCCTCTGATGTTGGATCGCCTTTCGTCGGGTGTGATTACAGAATCCTATATGCGGAGCTTGCCGGGTATTTCCGATATGGCTAATTCCTATGAAAATATGCTATCTCTTCCTTCTACTATAACATGGTCCTAGCCACCCGGAAGGAAATTGTTGGACCGATCTTTTTCCTTCTAATCTGAATGCCGCCTAAGGGCACTGGTTTTGCTTCCACGTGGACCCATCTGGACCTCAACGGCCCTGCCCTTGGTAATATCTTCAAGATGCTCATCTCTGAGCGGGCAGCTACTCTCGATCCGTCCACTTTTCGTATTTCGCCACATTCGAATTTCACAGTTTCAGCCCTCTTTATACAATTGTTTATTCTCTTTCATCTTCTGGGACCCCTTCCTCCTCAACTAAAGAAAGAAGGGCTGCTGACTGATCGGTTCAGGCATCTTGATGAGAAAGAATAGATTTACGGAGGGAGCGTTTATGGATTATGCTGTGTTCCTTACTAAAAGTCTTATTCACAATCAGTGTTCCTTGGGCGTAGTCTTGGATTCTCTCAAGTGCTCCCCAAAACCTCTCCTTCCACTAGCTTCCAGTTAAACTTTTACTTTAACGATTGAAGTGTTGCGATGCGAGTGTTTGCTATTCTTGAATCTTGGCACTGCATTAAATTGCAGTCTAAAAATGTCCACTGTTACCATTTTGCGTACTCATATGCACTTTGACTATGCATATACTCATGCCTTTAGGTTTATGATTGGGGAAAAGAGGAAGATGAATAATTAGGAACAAATGAACTGCCGATGTAATCTATTTTCAGAGCTGAAGAATAACGTTGGCCTTACATGGTTTAATATTTACCATTGTTCCTTTTATAGGTATGTCAAATACAGCAGGGACATTTGCTGCTATTTTGGGGACAGTTGGAGCTGGTTTCTTTGTTGAATTAGTGGGTTCTTTTCAGGGATTTTTGTTGCTTACAGCATTCTTATATTTTTCTGCTGCTCTGTTCTGGAACATTTACTCCACAGGGGATAGGGTTAACTTTGATGAAACTGGTTAGGTTATTTGTTTTGCTTCTATGATATATAATAATGGAAGTTGTAGTTACTGTCATCATAGATTACCATCCGGCAACAATAAAAAGCGAAATTGTGTCATTTTGTGCTGGTTAATGTATTAGAACTGGTGAAAAATCTTGTAGATGTTGAAGAATTACGTACTTTACAGTTTCTTATAGGCATCAAACTTCTTATTCATCAATGGACTTCCATTGTCATTGTTCAGTTGTTATAAGAATACCCAAACTTGGGGATTTTCCTTTGTAACTGAGTGCAGCTGTGGTGTAGTGGATGCTCTAATTGGTGGAGATGTTTAGTGTCGCAGATCCTAGTTGCTAGCGTCTGGAAAGGCTTGATCTAGCTGAAATGTTGTATGTGACTAATGGTTTATGGAAGTGCTACGTCTAGCTTGTATAAATGACTACTGCTTTCGTTCTGGCTTTCTGGTGTTCGAAGGTTGACCTACTAACATTTCCAAGTTAAGTCAACAGGAGAGGAATCAATCCCCAATCGATTGAGACGGTCATGCATGATTCTTTCTGGGGAAGGGTCAAGAATCAAAGAGGGAAGGAAGCAGGGAGCATATGAGTTGGGCCATGGTTTTTTATCAAACCCCTAGCTTAATTTCAAGCATTGTAGGGGCTGAGCCCAGCCGAGACTTAAAACACCTTGGCTTTGTCACCCGTAGGATGCTATTTTTGGTTAATTGATTACAAGGATGGAAAGAAAAAAAAAATAAAAAAAATTAAAACCACTTCCTGCGACCAAGAGAAAATTTTCTTTTTTTTGAACAATTTGTCCTGAAGCACATGTTAGTTTAGTGTTTCTCAAACCTATTTTTTGCGTACGGGACCTAAAAATGGTAACTTAAATCCACTTTTCAAGTTATCTTCTTGAACAGAATTATGTAAAGCCTGACATCAAATTTTCTTGGGTAAATTACACATAACCCCACTCAACTATGGGTCAAGTTTAATTTGCCCCCCTCAACTACCAATTGAAGCAGTGTGCTCCCTCAACTATAACATTTTCTTAAATTGTACCTTCTATTTAGACACCGCGGTTTGAATTCACGAAATTTGTCCACCAAAGACTCAAATCACCATCTGTACGTATGATATTTACCATAATATTCAAAATAAAGATAAGAATTATTTTAATGATCATCTTTATATACAAAGAGGGTGTTAGAACAACAAAAGCAATATAGTCAATTAAAACACTAAAAGGGCACTATGGTTAAAAAAAAATGCCTAAAGATGGTCACATGAGTCTTACCTTGGCATTTTACATCAACTCAAATGGTAGTGTCTAAACAGAAGTTACGATTAAAGAAAATGCTATAGTTAAGGGGGCATATTGCTTCAATTGGTAGTTGAGGGAGACAATTCAAATCAAATCCATAGTTGAGGGGGTTATTTATAATTTACCCAAATTTCTTTTTCCATTCTTTTCTCGTTCGGCAAATCTTGTGATCCACCTAAGTTTGTACGTCGTTTTATTTCTATTTAGTTTTTATTTTTTTTTCCGGGCCTTAGCCCTCCCATGTGCCAAAAAAATTTTTTTTTTTTTAACAACATAAGATGGGTTGTTTAATTAAACATATGTGCTACGTTATTCTTTTTTTTATTATCTATTATTGTTGTTATTATTTGTTAAAACGATGATGGGTCAAATAATAGACCCTCCTCCTCTAACCCCTTCTTTTCATGCGATTCAACTGTGCAAGATTGCGTTCAATTGTAAATAAGCTTAAACTTATCCACTAAAACAACTCTTAGCCTCAGGATAAATTTCTTAAATTCAAAAACATCATTCTGAAGATATTTTACATAAATTTTCCAAAAACTAAACACTGATATGATTTTATTTTTTCAGCTTAAATATCTTTTTGCTTGTATACATGAATATGCAATACATTTTTACTACCCGAATATTTTTGAGCTATACCATTCAAAGTGGAAGAAGCAAGTACAAATAAGATAGATTAAGTATTACTTGGAGTGTCACGATTGAAAATTAAAGTGTGAACAACACGGCTTTATTTTTGGTTTGAAGTATAAGCAAAATTTATCTTTTGTCCGAAACACTACCTTAGTGGGATTAAAAGCTGTAAATAGATAATTTTTGAGACAAAACCATATATTGTTCGAGCACATATTATTAGGGAGGGGCTAAACGTAGCCTCCCTTTTGACGAAATTACTAATTTAACCTTTTAGGGGTTGGTTGTAATATTTAAAAATATAAGGGTGTTTTATTTAAAATAAAAAAATAAATTAATAATTTTGCCTAAACTACATTTGGCGTATTGATGACTTACGTTTAGCGCCTATGTATTATTATTAGCCTAACCTTATCATTTTCTTTGTGGAGTATATTACTCATTTTCTTTCACATGCTAAACAGTGAACACCAAGAAATGGTGGGCCAAGGTTGCAGTCCAAATTTATTAAACATTTATAATGGCAAGTATTCCAGAAGCCCACTTGACTTTCTCATTTAATTAATTAAATAAATAATGTTTAAAAGAAGAGTCTTCAGCCAAAATAGCCAATCATCTCAACCGTAATGCAAGCAAGTTCAATAGCTCTAGCTGGAATTAGTCTCCTTCAACCCCTAAATTTTACTAAAAATTATCAATCAAAAACTTTTATATTTTTCGAACCGGCAATCAATCGATTGAAGAAGCAATCGCCACCTGAATTGACTTTACAGCAAAAAAACAAAAATTATGTGATCATAGCAGAGTGCCGCCTACTCTGCATATGAATCATAATTCCAGTTCCAGTTTTAATTCCAATTTCACTCCTAAGCATGGGGTTTACAGGAATCGTAAGCAGGAGGGGGAGAAGAATAGGAACAAGTCTGTTCTTGATTTAATCAAAGCTGCTTTGAAAGTATTCACCTGCTCAGGGGGTGAACCTGAACCACATGGTCAACCTAGAGAAACTGTATCATCCTGTAAGTTACAACTTGGTTTTATCTTTGTAGGCTTTGATGATAACATTGAAATTTATTCAACTACTTCACATAATTAGCTGTCAATTTATGTTTTTAGTTTGAATTGTTTCCACCGTAATATTGTTAATTTAGGAGTAAAGGAATTGAATTCAGAAGTTCTAATTTTATTGGAGTATTGTGATTAATGTCAAAGGGATTGACATTATTGGTTTAAGGTAGTTTTGCAGGATAAGACTATCTATAATTCTTATAATGATTAGTATGGCAGAAGCTAACGAAAACTTTTGCAATTATTTCACCGTTGTGATTTCCATGCCACTTGTGTGAATTTTATTATGAAAAGGTTCTAAAAATGGATGCTTAACATGTTCCATTAAGGCATATTTTAAACATCCATTTTCAGAAACTTGTGCACACATTCACCATTGCTATGATTTTCAATGCCACTAGTGTGAACTTCAAGCAGAAAAGATGGTGCTCATAATATGTTAGACGGTACTTCTGTTGGTCGAGTTAAGCTTTTGATGAAGGAGATTCCCGTCAGTTGCTTGAGCTATATGGAAAGCTAGAAACGATGTTGTATTTCATTATGTAAAATTATCTCCTCTTGCTATTGCTATCCAAGCTGCAAATGCACTTGGAAAATACTCTACAGCCAATATAGCATTGAAGAATCCCCCCACAAAACACCTTTATCAAATGGAGTTATTTAGGACAAGAAATGGTGTGCTTCCCCAGATTTGATGATTAAGTTCGAATGCGATGGAGCCTACACCTCTAGACCACAGCACGCGGCAGTTGGTATTATTGCAAGAGAGAGCAGGGCCACTATTTTTGATATGAAGAGCTGCTCCTTGTTTTGCAAAGTCACAGGATCTCTGCGAAGCTCTTGCAATTCGTGAAGCTTGTAGAATGGCTCAATTCTCAGGCCTACTTCAAGCAAGTATAGAATGATTCCCAAACAGTCATCCAGCTGGCTTCTAATGAAGATGGCCTGCCATTGATCCTAGCTACAGTTATGTGGGACATTAGAAACTTGGCTCACTTAAATAGTAGTTTCTTTTTGGTGGTGTCTAGGAGAGGGAACATGGCTGCTCAGTGGATTGCCAAAGCCCAGTTGAAGGATCCTTATATCCGGTTTGGGCTTGGAATTGTGCCCCATCTTTAACTCCATTGTTCTGTTGTATATTTCTGCTCCACAGCCATAATGCTGATTTATTTGATTGTTCAAAAAAATGCAAAAAAGTTTCTAAAAGTGAATCGTTAAAATGTCCCCTTAGGGCACATATTATTCGGACCCACATAATATTGATAGAATCGTACAGTGAACTGAAGGATTTTGGTAGAAGGGCTTAACTAGTATAGGGAGGAAATTGGATGCATGATCATTAATGAAAGTAGATTTTCAAGCTTGATTAATCAAAATCTTGGTAAAAGTTGCTCTAAGATCTGAAGAAGTCTACCCTCCAAGATCCAACAGTCTTGTTCTTCCTAATTTATATTCGAGTCTGAAAGGTCTTACAAACATAAATTGTTTTGCTCTTGAGATTAAGCAATCCAATTGAAAAAACTAATCTTAATCTTGTTAGGAAGCGGATATTAGTTTTTAGAAGTAGGAAGAGATACCAAAGAGGGAAATAGGCTTATATACAGATTGTAGCCATGGAGATGGTGCATACATGAGGTCCTGGCTTATATAAAACGTGATGTACCAAAGGAACTGGGAGAAGGGTTTTGTTTTGGAAAAAAGGAACTTTAGAACAAGCTGCTCCATAATTAATTAATCACTGATGCTGTTCTGCTGGGGGTTAATTTTACTAATCAGTCTTGCTTGAGTTTTGCAGTTTCAGATAATTCTTCGGTAAGCAATACCCAATTTAAGTACTCTGGTTCCTTAAGATCTTCAAGAGCCGCGGTTGAACAGGTCCGGGCAGCTGATTTTTCCTTTGAAGAAATTTATAAAGCAACGGGAAACTTCTCTCCTGCAAATATAATTGGGGACGGAGGGTTTGGTACTGTATATAAAGGAAAGCTGAAAGATGGATCTCTTATTGCTGTAAAGCGTGCAAAAAAGGTAATGAATATTGAAGGAAAATTACAAACTTATACTTGCCAAGTTGCCATGACTGAAAATATGTTGTTCCCATGACTTATGAAAACATACTATGGGTAGTTACATAGTCATAGAGTAACTATCAGGCACCAACGGAGTTGAATAAAAGCATTTAAATACGAAGAATGATCAAAACTAAAGTTACAGAAGCCGTTATTTTTTATTATTTTTTATTTTTTTACTTTTTCTTTCAAGTGCATGAAACTAATCCTAGGATTCCCTTCGCAGAGCAATTATGAGCGAGCCTCATCAACTGAGTTCAAAAATGAAATTCTTACCTTATCAAAGATTGAACATCTAAATTTGGTGAAGTTCCTTGGATGTTTGGAGCATGGAGATGAGCGGATTATATTGGTTGAGTATGTTGGGAATGGAAATCTCCGGGAACATTTAGATGGTAAATAACACAACATATAAATCTCAGGTTTTACTTTTATTTTATTTTTGTTTGGTAAAGACTTTTCTTCATGATCTAGATTCACATGATTGCAAATTTGTTTCAGGTATACATGGAAATGAACTAGAAATCGGAGAACGTCTGGACATTGCGATTGATGTAGCTCATGCAGTTACCTATCTGCACACATATGCTGGTACATAATTTCATTCACAAGCAGCGCATGAAAAAAAAATCGGAAATCTAAATTATTTTTCTTTTAATTGTAGAGACTCCAGTAATACATAGAGACATAAAAGCATCAAACATCCTCATCACACAGAAATTTCGTGCCAAAGTGGCTGACTTTGGATTTGCCCGCATGGCAATGGAAGATCCAGAAGCAACTCATATTTCAACGCAAGTGAAAGGAACGGCAGGCTACTTGGATCCCGAATACGTGAGAACCTATCAACTTACTGAAAAGAGTGATGTTTACTCCTTTGGGGTATTGCTTGTGGAACTAGTGACCGGAAGACGGCCAATCGAACCTAAGAGACCTCAAAATGACAGAGTAACCATAAAATGGGTTAGTATTTCAGGCCATCTAAATTACAACAAATAAACAAAATAGTTTTTCTCGTGAATGTGATTCCTCAGTAGTAACCATAAACTTTGTGTTTGTTCCATTGCCATTACTTTAGGCGTTGATCACATGGCACCTCTTGGGATTCAGTTTAAGTCGCATCAATATCCTTGTCTCAATTGGTTTCCAAATTCGGCTTTCACTGGCCTACACTTTTCTTTTCATTGTGATGATTGGTCACTTTGTCACCTTCGAAAAGGCTATTTCTAAAGACCTCTATTATGTATAGAAGTTGAGGTATCATGATCATGTCCCTTGTCAATGGCAGTAGCAAATGCAATATCTATAAAGGAGCTTGAGCTTTACTAGCTCGAGTGTAAGTAAAGGATATACTTTAAAGCATATAAAATACACGCAAATTGTATATGTTTTGTGATTACCGAGCTGAGTCATTTATATCTTGAGCCTAAAATTATGTTAATTTGAGCCAGGCTTGAACCCAACAGGAGTCAAGCGGATTCGCTTTTTAAAACGAGTGGCATTGGATTTATTGAACAGCCCTATAACCCACTGATTTTAGTGAGCATGTCAAATCATCATGCGTGCAGGCGATGCATCGACTTAAAGGGGGAGAAGTGGTGCTGGCAATGGATCCGAAACTACGAAGGACTCCTGCCTCTCTTTTTGTGGTGGAGAAAGTATTGAAGCTGGCTCGACAATGCATTGCACCTACAAGACAATCAAGACCCTCAATGAAGAAATGTGCAGAGATATTATGGAGAATCAGAAAAGATTTCAATGAGCTAAGTCTCCCTACTACCGCCTCAGCTTCAAACTATTCTGTACAAGTACCTCAAAAAGATGCTAGAAAGAATCGCCATGAATTTTTTGGGATTGACGAAGATAGTGAAACCTATAGATTTCGTTCTGCGTAATTGATAGTACTAGGTTCCTTGTATACCAAACACAAGCGTGCGTGTGTGTGTGTGTGTGTCCATTGTCACTCTTTCAAATCATTCTTTTCTCCAAAAAAAATATATATATATATATATATATATATATATATCTACTGATTTGTTTATCCATTCACACAGCCCGTCGTTTAGGCCTGGATAAAAGAGGATTCAGGTTCTTAATCAACATGAATCCGAAGCATAAGAATTCGAGGTTGGATCATTGTAAATTGTAAATTAAATTGTCATGTGAATCTTGTGATGATGATGATGTAGTGCAGCGTAGAAAGAGAACAAGACGGACGAGTTGGCCGGGAAGAACCCAAAGTTTTCTTATTCAAAAATCAACCACCCAAAACAGGTTTTGCATGTTCCTTAAATACCCAAACCCTACGAAGAGACTTAATAAAAAAAAATAAAGTAATAATGACAATTACTAAAATATCGAATGACAAATATGGAAAAGGGAAAAGTAACAAATATATATATATATATATATATATATATATATATATAGCAGCAAAAACAATATAAAGTGTATATATATTGCAACTTGAGCTGCGGAAGCTGAGCTGATCAAACAGTAGTCTCCTCTCATTCAGATGACATCTTGGCAATGAGAAGAGCTCAATAAAGGTTGAGTTGTTTTCATGTTTTGCTAGAAAAGGAATAAGTGTTAGGTTTTGACGTGAACTTGAGCAACTTGATTTGGCAAATGCCAAATTGCACCATGCATCGATGTCTCTTGGACAAAGTGAAGGAAGGCAGCTCTAATGTGTAACATGAGATGAGATTGTGGTCCTTCATCGATGATATGATATGCAATGAGAAGGTACTCTGAGTCTGAGCCTCTTGATGTAATTTGAACCAAGATGCTCGAGTTGGACTCGGACCCTTTATGCTCAAGGTACGTAGCTCGTTTACTTCTTGAGTTGGACTAGAAAAATTGTTCCCTCGTCCCTAAATTATTGTTCTGCTTTCTTTTTTCGTCTGTTCTAAAAATTTTTATCTTGTTTCAAAAACTACTTATATTGCCCGTGCTTTTGAGATTAATTAATACATTTAAAAAATATTTTTGAACAAAATTATCATTATTCAATATATGCGTTTGTTGACTTAATGTCTAACAAAAGTTAAGTATTATCAATATATGCAAATTGGTGGTCATTTATTATGATATTTTCGTTTCAGAACAAACATTTTTTATTGGTGGTCAATATATGTATTTTCGTTTCTAATAATTTTTTAAGTATCCTTTAATGATATCAAATTGTTGGGTTTTTTTTTTTTTTTCATTTTGTACTTAATAAATATATTTTAGACATATATATTTGAAGATTTTTAAAAAAATTAAAAATAAAATAATACTTTGGGACATAACATTTTTCTAAACAAAGGAGAATTGTTTAAGAATTGGATATAATCATATTATTTAAAATAATTTTTGAAGATCATTCAATGATTAGAAAATGTTTAGTTGGATACTATATTTACATATTTTTATACAATGTCAGTGTGAAAAAGAAATTTACTCAACTATAAAAAAAAACATCAATTTTAAATTAAATGATTTAAAATTTTGTTGATATGTATTACATATTATTGACATTTTTTAGAACGTATTAAATAAGAATATGGGATCCGTGATTTGATATGGAAAGAGTAACATTTTTTAAAAATAAAAATTAGTTGGTTTAAATTATAAAATAATTTAATATTTTCTTAAAATCTTTACATATTATATAATTAGTTGAGTTGATTTAAGATATATATATTCATATTTAAAAGAGTGTGAGTTCAAATCTCATTTACTTTTTTTGCTCAGTCAAACAAGACAATTATTTAATAATAATAGGAGTACTATTTTTTAGGATAAATTAAAAAGAAAATAAGATTATTTATTTTATTTGAAGAAAGAGAGTACTTGTTTTAACAAAACTGTTAAAATACAATTTTATGAATAAAATAATGTAATACGTAAAATGCAAAATTATTTATTTTATCCATAAAATTTAATAGGAGTATATTTACTCCAAGCATTGGACACTGAAAACATGAAAAAGGAGAAAGTGTGACAAAGAATGGAGTGAGAGAGCGAGCAAGGTGTGAGTGAGACTGTGAGGCGTGTCCCCTGCTAGTTCCCATGACTTCAATTCACAGTGAGCCCGTGAGGTTTTCGAGACAGAAAATTCAGATCCCCACCCCACGTGTCCTTGTTTTGGGGCATTTCCACAAACACCTCATCAGCCATGTGATGCCCCAGCCCAATCCTTTAAAACTTTCTTTTTTAAAATATATTTTTATCATTTTAATTTTATTTTTTCTTCTTACTTTAATTATGAGTTATATGCATATAAACATTAAAAGAAATTATACATTATACTAATAGTAATAATTTAGTCAATTATTTTTTCTTAATTCATATATCGAATCAAATAAAACAATAATTTAAGGACATAGGGAGTAATATGTACTGATGTGTCACTCCACAAATCCGTGCAATTCTCTTCTTCTTTTCCCTATTTCACAAATTAAAATATCATTCCAAAACTTGCATATTTCCAAATTTACAAATGTAATGTTGGCTGAGAATGACATGCCAACTAGCCTGGAATTGAAACCTCTTTGTTTGTACTTTTTCTCAATTTGTGTCTCGTTGTTAAGTCTAATGATCTGGAGTAATTATAAATTAGTTTTTCTATTTCAAAATAAATACTCTTTTCGTTTCAAGAAAAGAATTTACTGTTTTATTTAAATACATTTCACTAAAAAATTTAATTTTAATAATATTAATATATTTCTTAAACATAAATTTTTTAGTTAAACAAAGCAGGGAGCATTAGACTACCTGTTTGTTAACTCAATTAAGAACTTAATGAAGAAAAATTTAAGTGATATTAAGAATAAGATTGTTTGTTAATGCAATATTATATCACTTAATAAATTAATTATTTCTTAAAAATAGCCAAATTTTTAAATTAAAAGAGAATGTCTTAAACATTAATTTTTAAAGCTTAATTTTCAATTTTAACAAACACCATTACTTATTGACAAAGGTTGGAAAATGAAAATGGTTATACTTAATACATATATACCGCAGTTGCTTTTTCCCTCAGAAAATATCGTGTTTGTTCTCCAGAGTCTCCTTCGCGATTCTGATATTTTTTTTCTCTCTCTCTCTCTCTCTCCACACATTCTAAAACATAACAAATATTATTGGCCTATCTTTTCAGCCTTTCACCACACACGGTCCACACACTACTCTAACGGAGCTAGCTCATCAATTGCTCAACTCTCCTATACCCTTTGTTCATCACTGCCAAAACCCTATACCTATACGCATATTCCCTCCTCTTATTCACTTTTTCTTTTTTTTGGTACGTTCTAAAAAATACCCCAACCCGCTTTTTTTTTTTAAAGTCAATCTTTTCTTTTTGGTAGGTTCTAAAAAAAAATATATATTAACTTTCGAAACTTTTCTTTTCTTTTTAGAAAGTTATATTTATTATTTTATCTTACTTATTTTAATAATGAGGATTCTTTTGACATACCCCCAAAAACTATTAATACATCACTTCTTTTAATACACGCACTACACAAATTCTACACCAACATAATTTTTTAATACACCGTCACACATTTTTTATTTTACTCTTCTCAATTAATTCACTCATTTTTTCTAATACACTCACCTAATATCATCATCACACACTTCCAATTTCTTAATACAACAATCAAAACACAACACCGCCGCCAGCAGAAATATCGCGAGAACCAGGCTTCAACTTCCATTGCTTCGCAAAGGCCCCAATTTCAAACTCAACAATTTGCAAACCCCCCAATTCGCAAACCTCCAGCAGACAAGTAAGAAGAAGAAAAGGAAGAAGAAGAAAAAGAGCAACTTTGATTTCGAGATAAGGAAGACCCTAAGTATGAAATGTATTCTATTTTTATGTTTAAATAGCAATTTTGTTTCAATTTTTGTGTTAAATTCCATTTTAGTTGCAATGTATATAGGATATATTGCGTTTCTTCTCATTTTCGGTTCGGGACTGGTTTGAGGAACACCACAGTGGTGTTCGATAAGGGCTTACCGAACATTCCTGTGATGTTCTGCAACCCCAACTGTTCTGCAGGTGCTTCCCGAACACCACTGTGGTGTTCATTGACCAGTGCTGAACAAATTTCGACCCAGATATACGTAAATGCATGAAATAAATCGAAGTGAAGTGAAAAATTTGTAGTATAATAAAGTTAACGTAGGAAAGAATTGAAGTGAGTAGATGAGAGGAATGAAGTGAGGAGATTGTCCCTTGGCAATGACGTATAATCCCTGACAATGGCGTATGGAACTGGAGGAGGGTGCATTGATAAATTATTAGGTGATGTATTTAAAGGTTTAGGAGGTGTCTTAATATAAGAGTGTGCGTATTTAGTAGGGAAATGATATTTATGTCTAACAATATAATGATATTTTTATAATTTAATTTCGGGGTGTATTAATAAAAAAAAGTGGTGCTAATAGCGCCACTCTTTTAATATACTCTAATTATGTTTTCGAAAATAAACTCACATTCATTAAAAACTACATTAAGAGTATTACAACTTTTATGATTTTGTAGAAACATATAAATATATATAAATTAACGATCAATCTTTAATTAAATTGATAAAAAAAAAAAAGTCAAAAAAGAGCTATTTCACTAGAACAAAAGAAATATACTCCCTCCGTCTTCAAATTATTGTCCTGTTTGACCCGATACATGGATTATAAAAAATTAATTGACTTGCTTATTAATATTGGTATAGTGTGTAGTTTCATTTAATGTCTATGTACATGTGGTCTGTAATTAAAGTAGGAAGAAGAAGTAAGGGTAAAGTAGTAAAATTGTTGTACTAAAAAGGAAATTTTCGAATAAGATAATTATTTTGGGATAGACAAAAAAAGAAAGAAAACAATAATTTAAGGACGGAGGGAGTATAACATATCAATATTTATAATATAATCAATTAATTATTTTTTAATGTGTATGTCAAAAAAGACACTTCTTTAGAAATGGAGTATATATATATATATATTCCCCAATTTTATTTAATTTTTAATTTTTGGGTTTATTTATAAATAAGTCTCGTCCATCTTTTTGCAAACTTGTCACCATTCTCTCTCTCTAGAAATCTTTCTTTCTCTCTGTGTAGACGAGACGATTGGTGTTGAAAGAGTATCAGTTACTCTCCATTGATTGATCACAAACAACCTAACTTTGATAATCAGCGTAAGTTCTCCGTCCCAATTTTCACCAGTGTTCTTCTTCGTCTTACTTACTTGCACTCTTCTCTTCACCATTCATCATTAATTCTCACCTCCATCACTAATAATCTAATCGAATGAATTTCATTTCACTTTGCCAGACACTCATCCAATTTACTTGCATACTTGTGTTTTTACTTGCTAATCCTCATAAATTGTGTTTCCCGGAAAATGTATGTGAATTCAGATTACTTCTTTTTCCTTTGTGCGAAAACTAGAATGATTTTACTCCCTCCATTCTGCTTCTGCTCAAAGAAAGACTCTGTATTTGAAAGTCATTATCAAATGGATTTTTTTGACATACATTTATTCTGTTTTAGTTAAAATTTTAATTCCATGAAATGCAACTTCCATAATTTTGTTAAGACAAGTAAATTTATATAAATCTTAGTTCAATATTCGATAAAGGTGAGTCAAAATTGGACTCTTTACCTCTAATGGAGTTGACGGGTTGTCTATTAATCTGTGTCATATGGTTGCTTGTTTTGCTTTTAGATTTCTTTCCCTTGAGTTCAAAAATATTTGAAAAAATTATTTTAACCCGAGATAGATGGAGATTACTTTTCAGCAATTTTTCTTTCTTTCATTCTTTTTGCCTGCGTGTGTGTTTTCTTTTAACTAATAGTAGTAGTTTCTGAAGCATCATTCAAACAATCAGTTCATGGTGTTCTTTTATGTGTTTTTATTTTGTTCTTTAGCAGCTGCATTTGATTGAAAGTTCGTGGGATGGCGACAACTACAAAAGCCAATGCTGCTGCTAAACCTGATATTCCGGCTGTTGCTCACCCACTAGCAGAAGACCCGGCAGACATTGCATCCAATATCAAATACCATGCACAATTCAGTCCTCATTTTTCACCTTTCAAATTTGAGCCTGATCAAGCATACTACGCAGCAGCAGAGAGTGTTCGTGATCGTCTCATACAAGTACAGCTTACTAACCCTTTGAAATGCTAATTCTTTAATCAGAATGCCTAGGCCACATGTTTGGTATTCATGTTGTCAGTTCTCTTTTACATTTCACTTATACACTCAAGTAGAAGCTTGATATGCATGTCCTACTAAATTATGATTGGAGAGACTTTTTCTCCCAACCACAAGGTTGCAAGCTGGAATTTGAAGATAGCCATGCTGCGCTAATAACTGTAAACTTAAATTTATACCCAGTCTCTCTCACCGGTAGCCTTGGTAACAAGGACCACACTGGGTATTGCCTGTTTCTATCTTCTGACGTGTTAGTTCCTCGCTTCTTCATTTCCATGATACTATACATTTTCTTTTAGTTCTCTTGATCTGGTGAAGTTTCATACTCATATTTAGTGTCAAAAAATATCAATCTGTTGTTTACTCGTTGCTTGGATTCTTCACTCAGTATAAAGTTGCAGTTCTAAGCATACAAGACGGCTTTACGAATGCTTAACCCATTTAGGATTGTTGGATATGGATAGATAAACATATCTTCAGGTTCTAATACCAAACTGAGGAAATGGTGAGTTAGCAAATTTCATGGTCTGTGATGAAGATGAGATGCTTTTGCTTAGACAAGGAGAACATGTCAAGCAGACTGTTGCTTATGTTGACGTGTCTCGTCAGAAATGCGGGGGGGGAGTGCAAACAAATTGCAGTGTATATTTTTTAATGCTTTCAACCAAATACGATTAGTCCGAAAAGTGTACAGAAAGAAGAGTTTTGATTCATTTTCCACACATTGTTGCTTATTTTCTCTTTCCAATTTAATTAACCATGTTTCTGTTACCTGCCTTCCCATCACTTCTGCAGCAATGGAATGAGACCTATCTTCATTATCACAAAGCTGACCCGAAGCAAACATACTACCTATCAATGGAGTTTCTCCAAGGGCGAGCTTTGACCAATGCAATTGGGAACCTCGACATTCAGGATGCATATGCTGATGCTTTAAATAAGCTTGGCCATGAACTTGAGGAAATTTCTGAGCAGGTAATTTACTTTCACAGTCTTCTTACCTAACACTTGTTTTTGGATCCATTGATCTATACCACCATGATAAACATGGTAATGTGAAGGTCTTTTCTATTAGAGTCCGTAATTCTTACAAATACATATATTGAGGAAGCCAAAAATGGGGGTAAATTGCATGCAACTAGTTCCGTTGGCAGTAATTGGTAACTTGAAGATAAACAATCTCGTTGTTGGGTTTAAAAGATTATGTTCATTTTAGTTGTATATGTTGTTTGTCTTCTTTACTGAGGGAGTGACGCTTGACAATTAATACCTTCCGTATGTAATAATTTAATTATGATGGCTCATACTTTTGCTTCGGGTAGGCAACTGGATCACCCTTCTCTAGAAAAATATCAATGGACTAATTTCAGTTGAAAGTCACCCCAATTTTGTACACGTACCATGAATCAGATATTTGGAAATAATTTTTTATCATTGTAGGAGAAAGATATGGCACTCGGGAATGGTGGTCTGGGACGGCTTGCTTCTTGCTTTCTAGACTCTATGGCAACATTAAGTTTGCCAGCATGGGGCTATGGTTTGAGGTACAGGTACGGACTGTTCAAGCAGAGGATCAATAAGGCAGGCCAAGAAGAGGTTGCTGAAGATTGGCTTGAGGTTTGGACTTTCTCCTCTTCTGTCCAATTTTGTGTTTATTAAAAACACTAAAAAGGCCTAAAACTTTGTGAATGATGCAGAAGTTTAGCCCATGGGAGGTTGTCAGGCATGATGTGGTGTTCCCCGTCAGATTTTTTGGTCATGTGGAGGTCCATCCCACAGGATCGTAAGTCCCTCTTGCACGATGTAATGTTCAGATTCATTTTTGTTTAAAATGCCATCCTAAGTTATTGGAATCTGTTGTTAGTTTTAGGCCATAATGCTACTTCTGCTAACGTTTAAACACTATTCACTGCTACCATTTTGTGTATTGCAGTCGAAAATGGGTTGGTGGAGAGGTTCTACAAGCTCTAGCATATGATGTGCCAATTCCAGGATACAAAACAAAGAATACTAACAGTCTTCGTCTTTGGGATGCCAAAGCCAGTGCTGAGGACTTCAACCTATTTCAATTTAATGATGGACAGTATGAATCTGCTGCAGAGCTACACTCTAAGGCTCAGCAGGTCGGTTTTTGCTTAATCTGTCAAAAGAACCCCTTTCTTAAAGCCAAAGGCATCTTGTAGGGGGTGGCCGAGGGGGCCACGGTCCCCTCAATGTTTTGAAAATTCACACTTTCCCCCTTGTAATTTATCAACAAGAATGATAATGTAGTGGTTCAGCCCCCTCAAAATAAAAGACTTGACAACATTACCATTAATTTTATTTATATTCAAGTAATTATTATGAATATATCAAAATATGACTGAATTTCTAAAAGAAAGTGTTCTTTCAATAAAATTTTCAGAAAATTAAGTGTAATTTCACTAAAATTTTCAAATTTTTAAAAATTCAGCTTAAATTTTTATGATTATTATTTTTTGTAATCCTTAATTGCTAATATACATATCCCCCCCCCCAAACGAGAGTTCCTGGATACGTTGCTCTTTTGGCAATACGTGGTGTTTTATTTGTTTCTGCATGGCACACTTGATTGACTTGTGCTTTTGCAGATCTGTGCCGTTCTATATCCTGGAGATGCTACTGAAAACGGGAAACTTCTTAGACTGAAGCAACAATTCTTTCTCTGCAGTGCATCACTTCAGGTTGGACCCTTTCTTTTCATTCTCGTCTTTGAATCTGGCCCTTGGTTCTTCAACATTGCAATCTGGCCATACTCTATTTCTATTCTGAAGTTTTTTCTATTGTTGATTGTAGTGCTAAAAGAATATCTTACATAACCTATGAAAGTGCACTTGGTCCCTTTTGAAGTCAGTTTAATGTCCAATATCAGGTTTAATGTGGAAAATATACCCCAGGAAACTCCATGTATTTTCTATTGCTGCATTTTAAATCATGTTTAGTTGTCTTCTATTTTCCTGCCCTTTTTTTTGTCTTCTATAACCATGTTATAGTTGATTTGCTTCATATGAGACCCGAATCCCAGAGCTCCCCTTAACAAGAGGTTGGCTAAAGGGTTGCATCAAATAAAGTAATAAGGAGATATTTACACTTACTGCAGATTTATACCACAAGAAGATTCTACGCTATCTTCATGAAGTTTCATGCAACAAAGATGCCTTTTTAATATAAGAGGCTCTGCATCTTGATTGTCCTTTGGCTTATAGTTTAGAAAGCTCCGTAGCCCATTGAGATGCATTTTTTTGTAAAACCAGGTTTTCCTTCACATTGAGAAAGCACGTGTAGCTGTTATCTTGTTATACTAAATATTCATATTGGGCTCATTTCAGGACATTATCTTCAGATTCAAGGAGAGAAAAGATGGAACCGGTCCGCGCCCCTGGTCTGAATTTCCCAGCAAGGTTGCGGTGCAACTGAATGACACACATCCAACTCTTGCCATACCAGAACTGATGAGATTGCTAATGGATGATGAAGGGCTCGGATGGGATGAAGCTTGGAATGTAACTTCAAGGTGCTACTGTTTTTTCTGAGCTTCACATAGATTCATTCATTGATTCTTTTCTTGTGTTTGTGATACATCAAGTAATGGACCTAAAATAACGAAGAGTTTATTGGCCCAGGACTATTGCTTATACAAATCACACAGTCCTTCCTGAAGCACTGGAGAAATGGTCCCAAGCTGTGATGTCGAAGCTTCTGCCTCGCCATATGGAAATCATAGAAGAAATTGACAAACGAGTATGTTGTTCGCCCCTCTTATTTTGCAATACCTAATTGTTCACGTTTGTGATCCATAAGTACAAAATTATGTTCCTTTTGCAGTTCATTGCAACAATACAGTCAACACGCCCTGACCTTGAGAGTAAGATTTCAAGTATGCGTATCTTGGATCACAATCCCCAAAAACCAGTTGTGCGCATGGCAAATTTATGTGTGGTATCTGCACACACGGTAAGATAACTATTACATAAATAATTATGAAGAATATTTTAAATTATTTCATATCCTCCGTTTTCTGTAAGCCACCCACCCACTCTTTTTGTGCAGCGAATAATTATTTTAAATGTGTTTTAAAGGCCTCACTGTTTGCAAGTATTTCCAAGTTAAATTCCAAATATCAATTTCAGAATAAAGTTTATTTGGTAGTTTAGCGCATTCTTGGAACTTTCCCTAGCTTTCTGCTAGTGCCAAGCAAATAGTTCGAGGACATGCCAAGTGAAAGCTGTGATTCTTTGCTGATGTCTCCTGACCCACGGTTTAATTTCAGGTTACAGGAGATCATTTCAGCATAATGACCTGTTAATTCTAAAAGTTATGTTATCTATGCAAAAGTAACCATATTTTCTCTAGTAAAGGTGATTATGATTTTAATCATGTCAATAGAGATTTATTTGAAGAAATATCATGTCCATAGAGATTTATTTGAAGAAATATTCTTTGGAGGTTGAAGGATGATTTCTAATAAATATGTTTGTATAATATAATATCTAGCTATGCTGTTGGAGCATCTTAAAATTCGTGTCACGTTTACCAAAAAGTAAGCGTATTTCTGGCAATGGATGGAGTATGAAATATAATGAAGGATACAAATTGCCTATTATATTCATCACTGTTGTCGTCAGCATACTAAAATTCTCCTTGTGACAATCTTCATTGTTTCTATTGTGCACAACCACATTCTCAATGATCTTCTTCTCCTTTACCATACTCATCTTGCTCCTAGCGATGGTCCTTTACTTTTTCACGCTCTTCAGTTTTCTGGTTTGCTTTCATATGTATAAGGTAGTGTAACTCAGTTTGCATATTATATCAGTATTTTTCCTTTTTTAAAAGAGAGAAACTGTATAAGACAAAAATAAATTCCAAACTGAAGAAACCCTGCCAAACATGGGAATTGGCTGCAGTTAACTTATATCTCTGTCTATATTGTTCTATCAACACTCATTTAAATTCAGAAAAGATTTGGCAAAAACTTTTCTATTCATCAAACTCCAAACTAGACAGCAGGAACCAGATTTGGTAGATGGGTCTCTTATGCTCAGATCCATCATGCCCGAGTTGACACGTCTTCTTGTGTATAGACATATTGTGCATTACTTAACAGCATATTCTTGTCTTGATCAATACAAGCCAAAGTTCTCCTGCCACAGCCTAACATAGTGTTGGCTGATTGTATACTTAATCCAGCAGTAGTATAAGTTGTTTTCTTGACTTCTACGTGCTCCGTACACCCTTAATACTTCTTTTCCTTGGTGCTATATTCCTCCAAAATCAAGTCTACTTTTGTTTGTAATATGAATCTGCTGGCTTTGTCTGCAGGTAAATGGTGTTGCCCAGTTACACAGTGACATCTTAAAGGCTGAGCTATTTGCAGACTATGTTTCCATATGGCCTACAAAGTTCCAGAATAAGACCAATGGCATAACTCCACGTAGGTGGCTCCGATTTTGCAGTCCCGAACTCAGTCAAATCATCAGCAAATGGTTAAAAACAGATGAATGGGTGACTAACCTTGACCTACTTGTGGATCTTCGACAAGTATGTCATGTAGATAGGCTTTGAACTTCTAAGCATATGTTGCTATTGCTCTTTTTGTAAATTTTCTAATGCCAAGTAGTATCATTACTGATCCCCTTCCCCCCCGAAGTTTGCTGACAATGCAGACCTCCAAGCTGAATGGGAATCAGCCAAGATGGCTAATAAGCAGCGATTAGCCCAGTACATATTGCGAGTGACTGGTGAGAGCATTGACCCAAATAGCCTCTTCGACATACAAGTCAAGCGGATCCACGAATATAAAAGGCAGCTGCTAAATATCTTGGGTGCAGTCTATAGATACAAGAAATTGAAGGTCTGGCAAACATCCCACATATTTACTTTGCAATATTACTGATTAAGTAGATGGGTTATTGTGGCGAAAGGACTTGTGCTGAAAATTTCATGAAACTCATGTGCAGATTAGGAACACTTTACTTGTCCAATTGGTCAAAACAAATAAAAACAAATTTATGTTTATACATTAATATACCCCTCTTCAATATGAGAAGACCAATATATTAAGACTCATAGTATCAGAAGCCATTTCATTCTATTTTATGGCATGCCCCTATTTCTCATCTCTTCAGTTTATAGATTTGTTTTGCAGACCTGTCGAACTGTATTTTTCTGTCAAAATGATTCCAAATTTATCCTTATTCTTCGTAATTGATGATTTTTCATGTTCATGTTTCTTAATTATAAGATCCTATGATGGGACATGGTATTCTCTTTCCAAGAATTTGAGTATAAAGTATAGACCAAAAAATTTACAGCTAGTTTATTTTCTTGGAACTGATATGTGACAGGAGATGAGCCCTGAAGAGCGGAAAAGTACAACACCACGGACCATCATGATTGGAGGAAAAGCATTTGCAACATACACAAATGCTAAAAGAATAGTTAAGCTTGTGAATGACGTTGGTGCTGTTGTCAACACTGATCCTGATGTCAATGACTATTTGAAGGTAAACAAGTTACCTATACTTGTTTGATAATAGGAACATATTTATACTCCTTAGGGTGGATTCAGCACCAAGAATACTATATAGCGTTCTCAATTTATGTAGTTCTCCTATTCTGTCTACTGCACATAATCATTCTATAATTTTCAGCGAGTTAGGCCGTAGGTGTCTGCCCAATCATTGTATATGAGCTTAAATTTTCTTCTTTTTTCTTCCCCTAAATTTATTCTTGGCTGTTGAATTAATATGTTGACGTAAGAAGCAGTAATTTGCTGACACAATGTCCCAAATACAATGATGAATTGGAGAAAATGATGAGTAAATTTCACATCAAGAGAGGTCATATTTTAAATTTATGGTTGTCAAAATGTTACCAAACAATAACAGCATTTCTTTCTGAAGATTTGTATTGTACACAAGAAATCACTACTAGATAAGGTCTAAGAAACTACATGTACATTTCAAAGTCCATGGTGTTTCTTAGTACTTCGATTACTAATCTGTGTTGGAAATTTGGTCAATGTGGACAACCTTATTTACAAATGGGATTAACCGGTTATGCATCATTAGATAGTCTGGCTTGGAGGATGGTTGCACTTCTGTGTAATATTCCGGAGGAACTTTAATATATCTTCAAATTGCATACTCAAATTGCAGTAGTTGATAGGCATACTGCATGTAGCACCTTTCCAGTGTTTGCAAATTCTTTTATTCTACGAACCAACCTTTAGTCTTCGACAGCTCTTGTATCCTGTGATGCAGTCATTTATTTCTTATGATGCCATGGATTTGGAGAGTATGAAATTAATACTCCCTCCGCCCCAAAAAATAGTCCCTCTTCCCTCTTTGGTTTGTCCCAAAAAAAAAATAGTTTCATTTCTAAAAGTAGTAATAACTTTAGTGTAATTTGAACAAGGTACAAGTAAAGCTACAACCTTAAAAAGTTTTACTTGTCAAATAAGACTATTTTTTCGGGACGGAGGGAGTATTATTTCCATTGGGAGGTTATAGTACCAACAAGATGGGCCGTTTGGTGTTATGCCTTGCTCTATGTATAGGTTGTTGTCCAATACTTTTCTAAATTGCATTTGTGTTAAATGTTTTGTTGTTTATTTCTTTTGTACTAAGCTTTAAATTTGATTTAGGCTAATTTTTTGCTGTTATTGATACTTCTCAGGTAGTTTTTGTGCCTAATTACAATGTATCTGTAGCAGAGGTTCTTATTCCAGGAAGTGAGCTCTCACAGCATATCAGCACAGCAGGCATGGAAGCTAGTGGCACAAGCAACATGAAATTTGCACTCAATGGATGCCTCATTATAGGAACATTGGATGGGGCTAATGTGGAAATCAGAGAGGAAATTGGGGAGGAGAACTTCTTTCTCTTCGGTGCAACAGCAGGTGAAGTCCCACGGCTGCGCAAAGAGAGAGAGAATGGACAGGTAAGAAGCTTCAGCTTCATATTGTTTAGTGAACACATCAATTTTCATTTCTGGTACAACATTATCCCTACTAAAACTCCTGATACCTTGATCTTTTGACCTCATGATATCAGCGCAACTGTAATGGTTATATTTACTAGGCTCTCAGTTGCTAAGATCCTGAATCTTGCCAGTTAACTATGGGGAACATATAGTGAACCGACACTGTTTATCTATCAAGCAATATTCCACCAGTTGCACTTCTGAAGCACATTACTGCCATTGATTCCAACTCCTCCCTAGTCTCTACCCTTTTCCACATTCACTGTTGTTCTTGGAATTCATCCATTCAGGCCTTGATGATTTACCATTGATATTCTGATCTTTTATTGTTTCTTGTGAGCAGTTCAAATCAGATCCTCGATTTGAAGAGGCCAAGGAATTTATAAGAGCCAAGGCTTTTGGAAGCTACGATTATAACCCCCTCCTTGATTCACTAGAAGGAGATACAGGTTATGGTCGTGGTGATTACTTTCTTGTTGGTCAAGACTTCCCAAGCTACATTGACTCCCAGGCAAAAGTGGATGAAGCTTACAAGTAAGAAATTTAGAGTGCTTCCATGCTTAAATATGGATCCATAATGCTGGTTTTCTCAACACAATATAATTCTGAAATATACTTCTCACTTCTCTGTGTTTTTCTCTACTTGTTGGTTACATGATTTATGTTAACATATATCCAGACTCCGCCAAAACTTGATCCATGTTAGCTAGTTCAGCGATATGTTAGCACTAGCTATTTGCTCACTGTGTTAGGAAAAATTATGTTAAAAGCCCTAGCTAATGAAGCATATCCTGATTGATTTTAACAATGAAAAGGCAAAACAGGAAGATCTTACAATTACAGCGTGAATCACTTCAGGAATTGTATCCCGTCCTTGTATATATCGCATGAAAGATCAAGCTTTGTTATGGGTGTGGATGGAAAAGTATTTCCTTATGGACCTTTGCGCTTTGAACCTCTTGCAGGGACAGGAAAAGATGGACAAAGATGTCTATATTAAGCACAGCTGGAAGTGGAAAATTTAGCAGTGACAGAACAATTTCTCAGTACGCAAATGAAATCTGGAACATAGCGGAGTGCCGTGTGCCATAAGTGCAAAGAATACACAGCCAAGACCATAAAGCATCACATTCACACATCTTGCAAGTAAGAAGCTTGATGTCGTTAAAGGACTGACATAAAAGAAGTGTCAAGAACTGGTTGCACCAACCAAAAGTTTGTACCTGAGATTTGATTAATAAGCTGAGTGCTTTATAATTAAGAAGTACCCGACTCAGCGGATATAGGTTCAACGTTTCACACCACTGTTCTCCATAAGCCTTCGTATACTTGGATGTAATTTAGTAACTCCACGAGCTATTGGAACAACATGTATCATTTGCACTCAGTCTCCATATAACTCTTATATGTTTATATTTATGATGTGCTTAAGCACTACAAATTTGTACACCAACACCCCAGATTGGTGGTGGATTGATGTTGTACACCATCATTAAGTGTTGGTGTTGTACAGTACAAATTCGGACTCTCTAAAAAAAATTAGAGTTCAGACAATCCGACTCCCTATATGCCGTTTCCACCCTTTAAGCATCCATAATTAAGTGTCCATTTTTTTGAAAAAAATAAATTTGTCTCAAAATAAGTGTTTGTTTTTGTATAAAATTACTATTTGGGATGTTGATTTAACTATTTTACCCTTGATTTGATTTCTACTTTCATTGTTGTGTCCCGCTAACATAAACATCACAACAATTATTCTAATAATTATTAATGAAATTAATTAACTTTAGTGTGTCGTGTCTAACAAGACTTTTTTTAGGATCGGAGTGTACTAAAGTGGCCTAAAATTTACCATCCTTAATTTTTGCAAAAAAGAAGAGAGGGATCGCTAGTTTTTCACTTTTTTGCAACAAAGAAGAGTGGGAAGGCAGCTGGTGAGGGATCGGTAATGGGACAGAAGCTGATCGTGGAAGTTACGAAGCGAGCACTGAATTCACATGCGTCTGCTGAGAAGAAAGTGAGGAAGACGAGTGTGGAGTAATATATGTGTGACATGATTTTTTTTTGAAGTACTTTGCCAAATCTGAATTTGTCAAAATGGTTAGGGTCTATGTTGTCCTAAATTTGTGAGCTTTTCATCTTATGCTTTCTGTGTTCATGGATATGCTAATGAAGTCTTTAATTGATATTTTTAAACTGGAATATTTGGTTTTCTTCTACATTTTGTATGTATTCAATTTTATTCCTTATTGCACTTTGTGTAAGTGTGTGTTTGTAGGTGTGTGTGGGTGGGTGTTTCTTTATTATATTGTGGATAGTTCCTTATTGTAATTTATGACCAAATATTTGTATTATATGTAACATTATGTGTTAATTTTGGTCATGTCTACATATTGATGTGTTTGTGGGACATGTTCCTTGTTGTTTATATATGGTTGTAGGCTCCAAATGTTATTTATGATGGTTTATTAGGCTAATATCAAATAAATTCTGATGCAGAATGTCATATTTTACTATTTATTTGCACCATGGTGGCAATTTTTCGTTGTAGTGAAGGACTTAGGTAGGTAGGGTCGAAGTTGATGAAATGCTAACAAAATATATTTTTTTAAGATAGAGAAAGCTATTATTAATTTGCTTTAAGTATAAAAATGTGAATGATCATACTATAGGGTTCCTAGCAATGGTTTATAATTGAGGATTAAGAAAATGTATTCTAACTGAGAGGTTGTTGGGATAATTAATTTTATTAAAGAATTAGATGAGGTTGAGACGTATATTGAACACGACGTAGATAAACCTATAATGCTTAATAAATTCCTAGACTAGTTTGTCTAATTGTATGACTTTTGATCCAAGAAGTTTGCTTGACTAAGATTGCACTTTAATAGACATGATCAATGAACATTTTAGTGGCCTTGATGAGAATAGAGGTTCACAAAATGATAAGAAAGATAGTAGTGATAACAGGGGCGATGAGGAAAATAATAAAGGTAACGAGAATTGGCTAGAGGCATAATTTGTTGATAAGAAAAGTAATAGGGGATATGAGGGTTTACCAAGTGATAAGGATTGGCTAGAGGCTAAATGTGGTATGTTGATTTTAATTATTTTACCCTTGATTTGAATCCTACTTTTATCGATGTTGCTCACTCACATGGGCACGAATGATAAATACAAAAGTCCAATATTTATTATAAAATTAATTAAACTTTTCTTAACTTATGAGTCGTGTCAAACAAGACATTTTTGGAAAGTGGCCTAAAAATTCACCTTCCCTAATTTTTACAAGAAAGAAGAGAGGGAAGGCCGCTAGTGGGCAAGCACTAGTTTTTTGCAACAAAGAAGAGAGGGATGGCAGTTGGTGAGGGCTAGTTTTTCGCAACAAAAAAGAGGGACGGCAGTTTAGCAACAAAGAAGGGAGGGATGGCAGCTAGGGAGGGCTAGTTTTTTGCAACAGAGAAGAGAAGGACGGCAGTTACCAAGGGATCGCAAATGAGACAGCTAGCAACAAAGAAGAGAGGGACGGCAGCTGGCAGCTAGTGAGGGATCACCATGGGACAGAAGCTGATCGTGGAAGTTTCAAAGCCAGCAAAGAATTCACATACATCTGCTCAGCCAACCAGGGTCTGCTTCTACTTGGGGCATTGCTGCAGAAAATGGTGAATGATGACTAGAGCACAGGGTGCGGACGGAGTGGCTCTTTTTGTCTCAGATGAATGGCATACCTGCACATTTCTTGTACCCTGAGACTTTACTCCCAAGTGGATTGAATTACTTTGCAGACATCTGTTACTTCTCCTTTCTACACATAATCGAGTTAATATCTGCAGTGCAATCTTGATTTGCTAAGTGAAGAGAAATCAAAACAACATATCTTACAGCAAAAAAGGTGCAGAGAAATCAAAAGGCATATTACAATAAACAGTCCGAAAGAAATATAAGGTCCATGATAAACGCCGGTAACTTTTGTACAAAGCAACTTATATTGCGAACATACATGAACCACAATAACAACTGGCATCACTTTCTCCAACCTGCTCTATCGCGAAGGGGAAGTCGACCTGGAGGTCACAGACCTAGATACAGACCTAGAAGTTGGACTAGCACTGCGGCTCCTAGAACTCCTCAAAGAACAACTATCCCTCAAGTATCCCCTCCTGTAAGAATGACCACGAGAAGTGCTGCCCCTCAAACTTCTCCTTGGTCTAGGAGAAACACTGCGTGAGTAGCCCCTCCTCGAACTCCTCCGTGGCGGAGAAACACTTCGAGAGTAGCTTCTCCTGTACGAGCGAACCGGAGAGATGCTGCGTGAGTAGCTTCTCCTGTACAAGCGAACCGGAGAGATGCTGCGTGAGTAGCTTCTCCTGTACGAGCGAACCGGAGAGATGCTACGTGAGTAGCTCCTCCGGGAATGCCTCCTGGGAGAGATGCTTCGGGAAACAGATCGATAGCGTCTGCTCCTGTAAAATCGGCCATCAGGTGAGTAATCCCTCGAATAGTAGCGGCTTCTTCTGTGGTAACCGTCATCAGGGGAATAGGACCGATCGCGCCTGCTCACCGGTGATCTGCTGAAAGGGGAGCTAGACCTCGACCGTCCACGACTGTAGTATGGGGAGTATGATCTGCGACGCCTGCAGTAGTAAGGGGAGTATGACCTGCTCCTACTCCTCCCTCTTTCAGGAGAAGAACTAAATGAGCGGCTCCTGGAGTAGGGTGAATAGCTTGGGGATCGACGACTACGTGCTATATGACAAGTTGTAAATGGAAGATTAGAGACTCAGTACAACAAAATTCAAAGAACGTGAGCCAAAACTAATACTAGCATAATAGACCAACTTACAGCGACCAGTCTTGAGTCCAAGGTACCTTCCTGGAGTGGGTGTACGACCCCTCCGCCTCCGGGCCTGCAAAAGCAGAAGTTAAGCATGAGATCATGAAATCAAGCATCAGTAGACTACGATGGTAGATTGTACCCACATCATTTGAGCTATATCTGAACTGAAGGAAAGAAGATCATCATTTGAAAATTATACAGATACGAATGATACAATGCTAAATTGCAAGAGAAATAGAGAAATGCAGGGCATACAACCCTCTGGGTTAATAGTCTGAATTTTGCTTGATGAGTTTGATTTGATTTGTTAATTTGGTCTTTGGTGAAGAGCTGCTACATACAGCTACCTGCTGCCAAAAGAAACTTCACGCGAAAAGAGGCAAACAACTTTCAAACTCAAATAACTATATAACAACTGTAAATAGCCTAGATACAAAGATAGCTCAAGTAGCAAAAATAGCAAACTGCAAAACAAAATAGAAGTGCAATTGTACCTTCTCCACCGTGATGACACGGCCTTCAAAAACAGAACCGTCCAAGTACTTGATGCAACGATTAGCTTCCTCGACATTGGACATTGTTACAAATCCAAATCCACGGGATTCTCTAGTCCATGGGTCAACCACAAGGTGAACATCTTCTACCTGTCAAAATAAGTTTCTTTAAAGCAAGGACAGAACACCATATTCTAAAAATTACTGAAGATAACACAGTTACCAACTTTCTCAAAACTCAAATCTGCATAGCAATAATCAATTGCAAAAGGTTAAAGTGGAACCACTATCACCAACTTTTTACAATCAAAAGAGGTGATGCCACATCTAGAATTGATTTTTTACAATCAAAAGAACTGACAACCAGTCTGGAATTGATTAGAAGGCCACATTTCTTGCATACCTTTCCCTCTGCTGAGAAATGCTTCTCAATATCTCTCTTTGAGATTCGCGGTGATAACCCTGTTACATACAGGTTATTTCCAGGATTTTCAACATCGCTTGAATCATAGCTCCTGCAGGCCATTTACCAAACAGAAAGTCTAAGTCACAAATAACTATAGGCAAGCAGATTTTCAGGGTGAGAGCAAGAAAATAGAAAGAATTAGACAAAGAATACAAAGCTACTTACCGACTCCTAGACACCAACCTGGACCTTGAGACAGATCGGTGGCGCTTGTAGGGTGAAGGAGAGGCGGAATCCCTAACATAAAAGGTGACTTGTGAGCAACTTAAATTATCAACAAATCACGGTATTGACTTGCACCTGAGGGGCAGAATTAAGAACCAGCTTCAAAATTACTACATACCTTGACCTTCTGGAGTACGACATCTGAGAAAACAGAAGAACAGTAAATTAGCATTTAATAGAATAAAACACAAGGTCGAGAAAGATAGGGCAGAAATCACTAAAGACAACTATGTGATGATGAAGGTCATACTACTACATGCTACAAAATTAACCATAGGCAAGTAAATTATCTGTTAAATCCCATAGTCATTGTGGTAAGAAACCATCTCATAACTGCATCCTTGAGGGAAGAACAAGAAAATACAGCACATACAAGTAGCAATGATTAATATTTAAATTGGCAGACAAATAATGGAGCTCCTATTTCAAAAAGTAAAGGATTGCGCAAATTGCACAAATATGAATTTGCCGAGATATTATTGAGATGAAGCCAAGCAACTGATATGGGCTTCTTCTTTTCAACATAAACGGTATTAATTTCTTACAACCCAGGCAAAAAATATGGAATTATTTAGGCATTAAAGTGAATTTTCTCAATAAATTGATTATTCCATGAGCTTCTATGTACTTATTTCGCATCACATGAAAATAGTAATAGTTGCATTAATGTTTTACAGCCACAGAACAGGGAGAAGCCTGACCTAAAACAGCAAATGTATAAAATATATGCTAAAATCAACCTTACTGTTTTAATCTGGCAAGATTCCAACCTAATAAACAAAAAATTTGGGTCATCCCATGGAATTTCATAGTAACTCTTAACAAGGTAAAGAATACAATTTAAAACAGCCACAATCAATGCAATTCAAAGGCTCATTCATTTAAATTTACAATAGCATATATATCAAATAATCACATATCATTCCGTATCAGAATAAATTCTAGAAATGAAATTCTGTTTACTCTCAAGATTCAATTTCACGACGAAAAGCACAAGCACAGAAACTGCAACGAGGCAATTTCGTAACTCCAACACAAACCACAATCATCTCGTCATATACTTCCAGAAGAAAAAAGATGAATATTTTTCCAAATTATATCATAAGAAAGTAATTTTTTGCACAATTAAATTCAGAACCAAATAAACCGCCGGATAATTGCAGCTGAATAAGAATCAAAATTTTTGAAAAAATCAACAAGAAGCTATCCAATCATATTCACACCGCGCGACAGCCACGAAGAGCATGTTAATCAAAACGATGTTTTAAAAGCATTAAAAATTTCCGATAAATTCACCGTGAAAAAAAAATGCGAAATTGAGAACTCACCTTAGCGATTTGACACGAGAAAAATCAAGTTAAATAAATATAAATCCAACTATCGATGAAAACAAGCTTCTCCCTCTCTATGTATCGCCGCTCTCTATGTTGACTCAGAATTTTCGATTTCTCTTGAAACCATGTAGCCTTTGAAATGGAGAGAAATTATATACGGTGGCAGAGAAAAGAGAAGCTTCTGGATTAGCGGACGCGAGTGGATATTAAAATGCAGTTAATATTTTTGGAACCGTGACGTTTTTAACGGCTTTTCCTTCCTTAACATATGACTTTGACGCGATGACATCGACCGGTTATATAATTTGGTCCCTAAACTTTACACATTTTTCTGATTCGGTACCTGACCTTTGACCTTTCCTATTTTGGTCCCTAAACTGCACTTTTGGCCTTACAATTCGTCCCTTAAGTGACGGTCGTGACTTTGGACGTTTCAATTTACTGAAAGGACCCAAATACCCTTACTAAATAATGAGTGAAATTCCATGGTGGACAAAGATGCTGAATTGGGGTAGAAGGAATGAAGCCCAATTCCAAGCAGTTGAAGCGGTTGCGGAATTAATTAATTATTATTGCTAATTAAGCCATGAAGAACAGCAGTCGGGGTTGAAGTAATGAAGCCCTTTTGAGGACCTTGAATGCTCTGTTTCTGGGTCAGTTGGTCTCCTTCATATTGGATGAACAGAGTCAAATCAAGACAGAGAGAAAAGTCCCTGAATGACTCAAATCCTAAAATAAAAAAAAAAAGCTAGGAAAGTCGCTTAAATTTCTTAGAGAACGAATGGCCTTTCTTCCTGCCCTCAAAAAAGGCTGAGTGTCGAAGGATTCTCGCTCGTGTCTTGAAATCTCGTCACAAGTATACACTTTCTGAAATCTAGCCACTACCTGTGTTTTTACTACGGGGAGCGATCATGCGTGTTGAGAGAGAGAAAGAAAGAGAAAGAGAGAGTGGGAGATACAGAGGGAAGAGTGAAAGGAGAAGCAAGATGAAAATGGTGAGTGAAATGGGTTAATCCAATTATGGTTGTTAACTTTGATTGGAAATGATAGAAATTAAAGAAGAAAAAGAAGCTAGAAAAGAGAGAGAGAGAGAGAATGTAAGGCTGAGAGAAAAAAAGAAATGCAATCTTTCTTCTTATTAACGTTAGTTAGCTAAGCCAAAAAAAAAAATTAGTAATTCCAACTCAGCATCTTTGACCACTTAGGAATCACACTCAGCATTTAGTAAGAGCATTTTAGGTATTTCTGACAATTATTAACGTCTAAACTCACGACCGTCACTTGATGGATGAGCCGTAAGGCCAAAAAGTACAGTTTAGGGACCAAAATAGGAAAGGTCAAAAGTCAAGTACCAAATCAGAAAAAAATCTAAAGTTCAGGGCCAAATTATATATTAAACCACATCGACCCCTCGGTTATTGGATGTAAAAACCCTTCAAAAGTATAAAATTATACACCCTAGTCCTTCGTTCTTAAGAAAATTAGGTTTTGTTGTGTGGCCGTCTTACGGATCCTAATTCGTATAATAGAGCTCCACTCTCTCACAGCTCAGCCTATCAACAAACGGTGGTCTGGGTCAAGAAGATCTGTCTTATAGAAAATAACCGTTAGAGTGTATTTTCTAAGTTTTTGTCATTAAAAAATAGACATGTTTGACTCTACACACAATTTAAATATAATTTTTAAAAGTGCACATGTGATAGTAGGGTCATCAATTAAAATATGAATCAAATCAAATATAAAATGGTAATAGTAATATCCCAACAAGAATGGATTAGAAAGTAGACAAGAATGGATTAAAAATAAATAACTGACTTGTTATTAGAAAGGGAGAGAGTAATATTTTCAACCCAATAATATTATGGCAGATAGATATTTGTAAGAAAACAAATTCAAATTTAGATACATGAGCTCCAAATTGGTAATGCTTATCATCTCAATACATTGGGGAATTTTTCGAATGCAAAATATATATTTCTAAACATGTATTCTTAACAAGTGCCCTCGAGCACTTATTAGACTTTTCTTTCATATTTAGTCATCATGCATCACCCACCTGTATAAGGATCACACCAACGGGAGTATCCTACAAAGGCACTCTTGAAGCAGTGGCTCTCTTTCCCTTTGGACACATCAAATCGCATTGCCAATATGCTACAAAAATGCCTGAAAAGAATGAACAAATAGTGTTCAAGTAAGAAGTACCCAGCCTCCTTCCCCTCCCTCTCCACCAAACACACACACGCACACAAAAACTAAAATAAAGGCTTAAATTGTAATTTGGTCACCTTACTTTGACAGAAACTGCATTATGCTCACCCTACTTATTTTTTTCTTAATTTCATCACTATACTTGTCATGTTGAGTCAATAAGCTCACTGAGCTTAACTTCTATTAGTTTAATTTGATGGAGGTTTGCGAAAAGACAATAATGCCCTGTAATTTTAAGTCAATAAGCTCACCCTACTTTGAGTCAGCTTAGTAAGGAGAAAAGACAGACCTAAATCACCAACACCCAAACACCATTTCAAGTTAATCAATCTTAACTTCTTACACCCAATCCCAATATCAGTAACAGATTTACACTTAGTCAAATTCAACCTCTCCAAATTCTCAGCCTCAGTAATCACAGCCAAAAGCACTGTCCCTCTTCAGGATAAACAGAGATTAACTAGGTACTATACTAGTACCAGTCATTTGTGCTCACGAGGTCGATCGCAATCGCTTGCACGAGAGAGAAAACTCAATGAATCACAACGCCTTGGCTATATAAACCACCACAATCTGTACAGAAAACGTAAAAACCCTAAGTTGACAAAGAACTGTATAGCTGAAGCTGCACGAATAGAGAGATAACAAAGTTAGGAAAAATAGAGACGAAAATTGAGGATCAATCAAATGAATTTTGGTATTAACATGTGGTAGCGGTGTTGGAAATGAGGTCGCAAACGACGGAAGCGCCTCGGTCCTATTCGAACCTTAAGCCACGAAGATCGGTTCTCTAGTTTCGAATGCGCACTGTGTGTTTTTTCTGTGTGTGAAAGAGACACTGTGTTCTGTGTGAGAGAGAGACTGCGCGTTCGTGTATGTATGTGTGTGTGTAAGAGAGAGAGACTGTATGGGTGCGTGTGTGTGTTAGAGAGAGAAAAAAAAAGAGTGAATCTTTGACGGAACAGATGCGGCCAAAGGTAGAGTGTTCGATTCCCATGGAGGAGATCAGACAGGTTTCGACGAATTTGAGAGATTCAGTTGGAGTGGAGCAAAAATTGCGGTTTTTCAAGGGCTTTTATGGGGTTGATATTTAGTTTTTCAAGGTAGAGGATTTTTTGGCGAAATAGGAGGCCGGAGTCGGTGGTGGTAGGTGACGGCGGAGTGTTGGTGGCAGCATTTAGAGTTTAGATTTGGGGAATTTGGTGGCAGAGGAGATAGGGTTTTGGGGGGAGAGAAAGTACGTTGGGGCGTGGAGAGGGAGGTGAAGTCGAATTATCATTTTTAGTTGGGTTTGAACTTATAAGAATACATCACTTTGCTTAGATGTGGTGGACATTGTTGTGGAATTGAAGAATTGGCGGTGACGAGGCTAGGGTTAGGGTTTTGAAGAGGGACATGGACTGAGGGTGGGAGAATCACTTTCAATAAGGGTATTTTCGGGTTTCACAAATTTTATTAAAGTTTCTAACAAAAAAACTGGATGGAGTGATGAACGGGCAACAACATGCCAAGTATAGTCATGAAATTAAGAAAAAATATAGTAGAGTGAACTTAATGCATTTTTTTGTCAAAGTAGGGTGACCAAATTGTGATTTAGGCCTAAAATAAATAATGAATATGCTCTATAAGGTGTGATAGGATTAGGATGCATAAACAAGCATGTAAAGCGGATTCTCCAACTAGCATGGCTTAATCTGAAACTAGTTAACTTTTCTAACTATCCCACTGCGCTCTAAGCGCAGAGCATGGAGGAAAGACTTGTTAAATGGAATCCTCCGTGCAGCATGCATGCATGCACCAAAGTCAATATAGAATCAAGTGTCAAGAGAGCTGAAGGAAGCTGATATCATCGGATGAGTTACTAGAGACGACGCCAGAGGCATGCATTTGGATCCAAGGATTCAATGGGCGACTCGGCCAATGTACGTACCATTACTATTGCCATCTAAAGTCAGCTTGGAAAGGAGATTACATTGGTTCTCCTAGAAACGAACTTGCAGGTGGCAGTTAAATTAATTAAGGAAGCAAAACGAACATACCCTGTAGAAGCCCTCATTGAAGATTGTAGAGAGTTTATTAACAAGCCCTGGAGATGCAAAGTAGAGCATATCCTTAAGGAAGGCAAGAAAGTAACGAATGGTGGAGCTAAGCTTCGGCACAACTTCACCTGCTACTGTTACTATTTTGAATAAATCTCCACCCCAACCCCGAAACCACACCTCTATTAAAGGATAAGGAATCCAGTTTGATTCATAGTTAGTTTTCTTTTCTTCATTGTCACGTGTTTTCAAATGCCTTTTGTTTTGTTTGGTATATTGTCACGTGTTTTCAATTTGGTGCATGCTCGTCTTACTTATATTTGGGTAGACCTGAGCTATAGAATATGAAAGCAGTGATGAGATAGGGTTAATTTTGAGTGGTAACATTTTTTGTTGTTGTTAAGTTTGCTCTTGGAAATGTATTGACATGGAAATTAAACCTCTTATGTCTACGATTCTGCCTAAATTAATGAAGTTTTTTCTTAGTTAACTCTTACGTATGCAATTCTACGACCGGTTGATGCTCTTATAAACCTTTACCCATTGGAGATGCTCTAACAACGATAAACAAAGGTTCAAATTGAGATTTCAATTTTAGGTTGAGCTTTAATTGATCGGAAAAAAAGAGATTGACAGTTCAATTTGAGATTAGTAAATTAGTACAAAGTCATTTTTGCAATTCTCTCATTCAAAGCACTCGTTGATCTATGTGTGTGAGAGGGGGTTGGGGGGCGGGGGAGGAGTGAGGCTCAATTTGATTTCATGTAAACACTAGATTATACCTACATATATAGTTCTTCTCCTAGTTACCATCATGTATTAAGAGCGTATATAATGAAATATCAAGATTGTGTTCACATACACAGTTAGTTTTGTGGTTCGCGATCTTTATCGTGGTTTTTTACTTAATTTCTCTCTCTTTCGTCACATTATTTTTTTCCATCACTCTCTTACTTAATTTTTGATTTAATCACAAGCAACAAAACTAACAATGTATCCAAACGAGCAACTAGAACAGTTAGATCCCTACCATCAAATTGGCTGTCGATCCACATGCAATTACGTAAAATGCTGAAAGGCAACACCAAATGTTGCCAAGAGAAGTCAAATTGCTGATTTCGTAAACCTTTTGCAGGGCATCCCTTTGCGACTAGAACCAAATTTTAAACCAAAACTAGTGTCATGTTGCATTATAGAAAAACTAATATCATAAGGATATTTTTGGTCAACCGAACTTTGAAAAAACATGTGATCTTTGCTTATTGAAATGTAAAAAATTCACATTTAAAAAATTTAATCGTAAAATTAATCCAATAGTAAAATCATATTGTGGTATAGTATCATAAAGTTTTAATATCTTTTGCCTACCTATAACAATTGATTCTAAATTTTAAATATTGAATTGATTGAAACTGACAATCAATTCAATATCTAACATATTGCTATTATTGGATTTATTATCTAAGATAATATTTTTAAAATTTAATTAAAGTTTTTTATATTAATAGTAAAATTTCACATATTTTCTAAATTTTTGATCGATAAATGTTTTAAAAAAAATTATAATAAAACATGAAACGAGTTATAAGCATAATTGAGAAAACATATTTATTAAAAATAATTATAAATAAAAGCAAACCTACCTCGTTTGTTTAAATGTTAGGAATATTAAAAATAATTTGAAAATAAGAAATATATTAATCCACTTCACATGGCAAGTAATTAATTAAGGGGTAGTTTTGTCAAAATATGTATTTGTTTAATTACAAATGTAGTGAATTAGCAAAAATTGTAGTGGATTAGCAAAAATTGTAGTGAAAATAACCTCTCCCTATAATATATTCTTGACTTTATATAGTAATATATTTTTAACACTTTTCGCTCCTGCCCAATATCACCCAGGTTTGTGAAAAAATTAAAGAATATTGTTTGAAGCAATGACTATAAGATTTCTCGTGGATTAATACTCCATCCGTTCCATCTAAAGAATCCACGTTTGAAAAGTTATATAATTAAGGTATATTAGACCACTTCCGAGTTCCAACAAGGTAGCATTTAATTTGAGTAGCATTTGGGTATCAAAGCTTCCAACAAAGTAGCATTTGGGTATCAAACTTAAGCCAAATGGAGTTGAGGAGCGAAACAACCCACAAAATGATGTCATTTCAGCCAAAAAAAAATAAAACCAAAATGACGTAGTTTTGGGGAAGCAAATTTGAAAAAATAAATAAAGTGGTCGGCAGCTGCTGCACATGCCTTTAAACGTGTCACCACTCGGCGGACCGACACAAATAATTCCCCCCTTGTGGTTTTTGGTCATTTTTCACTATAAAAAATGTTTTTTTAAATAAAGTACATATTTTTATCTATAAATAGAGACTTGGTTAACTTCATTTGAATATCATATCAATTTTCTACGATTTTTTTTCAAGTTTTCCTCTATTTTTCTCTCTTTCTCTCTCTTCAAATTTGATTATTTCCAGTTTTTGGCTATTTTTTACCAAAAAAATTGTTTTTTTTTTTGTATTAAAGCACACATTTTTCTCAATAAATAGATACTTGGTTTGCTTCATTTTGACATCAAATTATTTTTTACAAATTTTTCAAGTTTTTATCTATTTTCATATAAAAATATTAAATTAATGGAGATGAAGATGATGGGGTATGTAAAATTATTGGGGTTTGTGCATTGGTATGTAAAATTATTGAGGTTTGTGCATTGGTGGAAGGCATTTTTTGTTGAGTAGCTTAATAGCATTTTTGTAATAAAATGATCGCAACAATTTCGTTACGTCCTCTTTAATCAATCTGATTGATTTCTGGATGAATATAACGGGGAGGTAATGGCCTGGTCAACATTTGGAGTAGAATTTTAAAAAATAATAATAATTAAATAAAATGTGTGATCTTAATTTGTAAACTGATCAATAATCCCTAACATGAATCATAAATATTTATTACTCCTAATTTTATGATTTCATATAATCTTGGCTCATTCATTCTAAGAAAGAGTAAGGTGACTTTAAAAATTAAAGTCAAACAAAAAGCTCTTTCTATAAGATTAAGGGGGATGGGATCACATAATATATGGTTAGTGAATCTGCGAACCGTACGTACGTGAAGAAGGAAGCTAGCTAGCTAGCTATAGTACAGATCGATTCATTCAGAGAAGGCTAACAATTACATGGGTCATGTCAATAAGCAGTTTCATATCCCAGGACATTGTAGTCAGGCGAGGGGAAGCCTTGACATTATACAGACAGTCATTCACTGGCCTTTCTGTCATCTCTACATCACGGAGGACTCCTCTATAATCCCTTTGAGCAAACAGCAACTGTATATCTATATACCCACTTACAATTGCCTTATAAGTGACATCACAAATTGCGTAAAGGTCCCTAAGTAGCTTTGGCGAGGACGCCATCAATCTTTCAACAAAAACTCTAGTGTTTGTTGCGTTTATTAACGATTGTCTGATTGTTAGCTCCGCTAGAGAATGGACATCTGCTCCCGGGGACACCATGTGTTTTCTGAAAAATGTTATACAAAAGTGGGGATCCGCAGTTTTCCGACAAACGTCGTAGACTATTCCCCCGGTTGCATCGCTCCCGCAAGGCATCAAGACGAAGAATATGACTAGTAAAGAAGAAAGAACAAAGGCACAAGAACAAGCCATGTTTCTCTTTAATTTGTTAAATGATGCCTTGTTTTATTCGAGTTGATGTGATGACAAGGGTAAAGGCTTCAATTTATAGGGCGGCGCCGGAGCCTGGATCTTTAGTTACCATAATCATACTAATACTCCCTCCGTTCCAGGTAAAGAGTCAAGTTTTGACTTTTTTCGGTCAACTTAGTTGAAATTTGACCGATAATTAACATAAATTTAGTAATTTTTACAAAGTTTTGAAAATTCCAATCCATAGTATTCTTAAAATAGTTTTTAATTAATAAAATTTTATTTCCTAAAACATAAGTAAAGTGTGTAAAATTTTGATTTGATTTAGCCACATGTTGACTTTTGAAAAAGGAAAGTGGACTCTTTGGCTGGAACGGAGGGAGTAATTGTTAAGACGGAAAATATCTGAATAATCCTTAGGATTTAAGATAATGCTCTTTTTGAAGATATATAATGTCTTTTTGATTGAAAATTAACTGGGAATATATGATAACGTGATCTGCGGTTGTGTGAATATAAGATTAACTGGGAATATAAGATTAACTGGGAATATATTGAAGATTAACTGGGAATATATATAATGTCTTTTTGAAAATATATAATATTTGATTGAAGAGAGACATATGATCATAGATGAGAGTAATTTTGTCTAAATATTCAGTAATTTAATTCTTAAAGTAACTTAGCTATTGTATGTTAAGTTTCCAATGTATGGAAGATAGTATTATTTTACATTTTATTTCTTATAAATATATATAATATTTTTTAGATAAAATTATCTTTCTACGCTTTCTTAGGACACTAATATATATATATATATATATATATATATATTTATATAGATCTTTGCCTTGTCAAAGAACTACTGTATCATTTTAATTCCTTTTATCCTTATCTAGTCAATCGTGTAAGATAAACAACTAGTTTTACACCCGTGCGTTTAACGCACGGACATATATCTTTTTCAACTAAATAACACTCAAGTAAAATAAAGAGGAAAATTAAAATAAAAAGAATAAATGGAGGTAAAATAATGTTGGAGACAACTAATTAAATAGAAATACAATGATATATCGGTAATATTATAGTTTCTGAAAAAAAAAATTCTTTTACACAAAATTTGATGTTTTATTTCTTGGTTTTCCCTCTCTAGCACATATTTTTTAATTAAATTATTTATGAATAGTATAAATTACTTTTTCTTAAATTGTATTACATAAATAAAAAAAGAAAAATCATTATAGTGAAATTTATAAAATAATTATAAGACTTGGTTGTCATTGTATAATTTCAGGTAATTACATAAATTGAAAAAAAAGAAAAAATGTTCTATTTTAAATACAATTTTTTTTAAATTATAGAATATTGTTTTTATTAATGTAATACTTTATAACATCTTTATAGAGTATAATTTAATTTTCCTTAGTTTATTCTTTGTATTTTGTTTTTCCTCTTTGTTTTAGAAATTAATGATTAATATTTAGTATATTCGAAATTTACATAATTAATAATTAATATTTAAATTAAAAATTACATAAATTGGAATAAAATAATAATTTAAAAATATTATTTTTATTGACAACGGTTCAATTGAAAATATTGTCAAATGAAAAACAAGAGAGAGAGAGAGGTGGACTTTGTTTGTCACTTTTTTCAATGTCACTTTGTCCAACTCATGGTTTGGATGTATAGTAATATTAAATACTCTATGAAAATGTTCTATTTTTGACAAGTAATTTTTTCATATTGTACTATTTTAAGACTATTATATATATATATATATATATGTATATGTATGTATGTATATAGATTAATATTTCAATTAAAAATTGCATAAATTGAAAAAAAAAAATTTAAAAATATTATTTTCATTAACAACGGTTCAATTGAAGTACGGAAAGGAAGGGAAGGAGGCGAGAGAGAGAGAGAGAGAAAGGGAGAGAGAGTGTGAATGAATTTGCCACTTTTTTCAATGCACTTTTTTCAATGACACTTTTTCCAATGCACTTTTTTCAATGTCACTTTTTTCAATTCATGGTTTGGATGTAATTAAAGATTGTATTATTATTTTATATTTATTGTTTTGTATTTTCGAGAAAAAATTTAAATGTATAATATGAGTTTAACTTTCTATTTTTGGTAAGTAATATTTTGGCGGGATTTTTCCTTATTTAGACTTATTAGGTTTTATATATATATAGATTTGAATAATATATAATTAATTTCAAGATTCAGTACTCTCCTAAAAGCTTATTAGTTTGATAAATATGAATCTATCTTATAAAAACCTCATCCGGTTAGAGATGTACTTCTAGAAGGCACAACTCTTAACACGAACCAAATACAACAATTTTAAGCTTTTCTGCCCCTTTACCCTAATTATCTAACAAAATAAATAAATAAATAAGTAATAAAAAGGTCTTCCTAACCTCAAAAATCATGCATACATGAAGCGAGAAGTGCATGTACTGTAGCTCCTTTGAGAAAGTAAATTAAAAAATTACCCATGAAAAGATAAATTTAATTGCTTTACGTCGTAATTGGTTTGAATGGTTCACTTTATGGATTGCTAGTTTTACGCCCGTGCGTTGAACGCATCGATATATATATATATATATATATATTAAATTATATTCTAATAAAATAAAGAAAAAAATAAAATTAAAAGAATAAATTAAGAAAAAATAATATTGAATGTAACTACTTAAATAGAAATATGACATCATTGTATCTGTAATATCATAAATTTTAAAAAAATTTCTTATACACATCATTTGTTATTTTATTAGGTGACTTTCCCTCTTCATCGCATATTAATATATTCACTCGGTTTGTTACCCTAGAAACTGCGACATACTAAATGATTTTTTCAGGAAGAGTCCTATATGCGACAGTGATTGACCTTGACTTTTATTAATTTTCATTGCATACAATACTACTAAGAAGAATTTTCTTTTCTAAAACTTGAAGGACAATCTCACATCTGATGGAGACAATGACATTCTTGAGATAAACATTTTGTCTCCAACATTGCTTCCATTCAAAAATTAACTTCTACAACGTGATGTTCAAGCTTTGTAATGATTAGTCTTGTTACATTGCAAACCCTGCAACATGATCAATATTTCTCAACAACACCATCGAAATACCAATCTTAAGTGTTAGTTCAAGGCTAAGCAATCCTGAACATTTAAAAAAAAACAAAAACAAACAAATAAACAGTGTACGACTTTAATATAGGCAAACAACTTGTCTTGCTCCCAATAATTTCTTCAAAAAAACTAAAGAATTTATATATCAATAAATAACATAATGATATTTCTAAACATTACTTACCAATAAATAGATGAATGCTTACGATTAGACGGTTATTTAATGACTCGCCTAGCTGTGTGACGGGACGCGGAGGAGGGGGTAGGACTACAAAAGATAAAATATTATTAAACCCGTGCGTTTAACGCACGAACATATATCTTTTTCAACTAAATAACACTCGAGCAAAATAAAGAGGAAAATCAAAATAAAAAGAATAAATGAAGGTAAAGTAATTTTGGAGGCAACTAATTAAATAGAAATACAATAATATATCAGTAATATTATAGTTTCTAAAAAAATTTCTTATACACAAAATTTGTTGTTTTATTTCTTGGTTTTCCCTCTTTATCACATATTTTTTAATTAAATTATTTATGAATAGTATAATTTACTTTTCCTTAAATTATATTACATAAATTGAAAAAAAAAGAAAAATAATTATAGTGAAATTTATAAAATAATTATAAGACTTGGTTGTCATTGTATAATTTCAGGTAATTACATAAATTGAAAAAAAAAAAAAATGTTCTATTTTAATTTTCCTCTTAGTTTTTATTAATGTAATACTCTATAACATCTTTATAGAGTATAATTTAATTTTCCTTAGTTTATTCTTTGTATTTTGTTTTTCCTCTTTGTTTCAAAAATTAATGATTAATATTTCGTATATTCGAAATTTACATAATTAATAATTAATATTTCAATTTAAAATTATATAAATTTGAAAAAAAAAAGAAAAAAAATTAAAAGATATTGTTTTCATTGACAACAGTTCAATTGAAAATATTGTCAAATGAAAAACAATATGGAAAGGGAAGGGAAGGAGGTCGGAGAGAGAGAGAGAGAGAGAGAGAGAGAGAGAGAGAGAGAGAGAGAGAGAGAGAGAGAGTGAGTGGTGGACTTTGTTTGCCACTTTTTCCAATGTCACTTTGTCCAACTCATAGTTTGGATGTATATTCATATTAAATGCTCTATAAAAATGTTCTATTTTTGGCAAGTAATTTTTTGCGAATTTTACTATTTTAAGACTTGCTTGTCTATGTGTGTGTATATATATATATATATATATGTATATGTATGTATGTATATGTATATATATATATAAGGAGAGAGAGAGAGAGAGAGAGAGAGAATGTGAGTGAGTCTACCACTTTTTCCAATGCACTTTTTTTAATGCACTTTTTTCACCTCATAGTGAGTGGGTCTGTCACTTTTTTCAACTCATAGTTTGGATGTAATCATAATCTTTCATCATTACCCTCTACTTGTGTTGTAATCATCTTGGTTGTGCTCTAAGTATTTTTGTAATTATGACAAATTTTAATAATACTAATATATCTCTTAATAATTAAACTTTTCAAACGTTGACTTTTTGGTGGAACGGAGAAGTATTATACTTTTGATTTAAATTTTGCTTAGTTGATGGCTTTGTAGTTTGCTACTGAATTGATCAATGTCATTGTTGTCCTTACTTTTTCAATCATGTACTCATGTGAGTCATGTGCCAATTACATGGCCTCTTTTCTGTTTGTGTTTGGATGGAAAATTGGACGGAATGAGTGAAGTGTGTTGTTTGAGAGGGTTTACTATCTGGTTGTGTAATGTTTTAGATTAAGGGGTGATATGTTAACATGACATAAATAGGGGGCTTTTTGTAATTTGGCGCAAAGAACGGGCACACTTCATAGGTGTGCAGCTAGGTGCAATTTCCTAAGTACAATTTGAGAGAATTGATTTATTTAATATTTAAAGATTGTGTTATTATACTATATTTATGATCTTGTATTTTCGAGAAAATTTTAAAATGTTTAATCAGTTTTAATTAAGCATATTAAGAAGACTTTCTATTTTTGGTATGACAATTTTAGCGGGATATTTCCTTATTTAGACTTATTAGGTTTTATAAATATATAGATGCTTGTTTTACTTTGCACTGCCATAAAATTCTAATGATATTACTTGTCTTTTAAAAAACAAAATTAATTTGGGAAGATAAAATTAGGCATATAATCCAAACCAGTGCATTGTATAAGCATCAACAGCCAACAGGTCAACCAAAAGATAATGAGTATCAATGCCTTAAAATTAAATTTGTATCACAGCTGTTATGAAGACTATAGTTTTGCTATTCGATTATGCTACCGAGGGGAATGGTGCCCCCATTTTTTTTTTAGGAGGGGGGGAGGCGGCGAGAGCATCAATCATAGAGTGATACCGCGTGTTGCTAATATGATGGCGAATATACAATAAAAATGGCAGATTTTGATCTTATTGTTGTTGCATAACCCAGTAAGCTTCTCTCTATTCAACTTCACCCAATCTATCGTGGGTTGGATGTAATCAGTGAACCCGTTCTTTGAGAACCCATTGGTGGATAAGGTGTGCTAATTTCCTGCTGGAGGAGTCGTGGAATATTAGAATCGTACATAGGTGGGGGTATGTCTTCATTGCCTTGTGCTCGCGTGGGTGGGTTGGGAAGTAAATGGCTTGCCCTTTGGAGTATCTTCAATGCCACGGGATCATTGATTCTGAAACAGTTTACAAGGAACAAAACATGAGAATCATGAACTTAAATATCTGCACATCATGATATGCAATAGAGTAACAGAGGAAACACGAAGATGATGAGGGCAAGTGCATCATAGCAAAATAAACTAGGATTGAAAAGTTACCATATCCAATGGAAATTAAAACACAACTTATTAACAACATTAATTTTACATACCCTTGCTTTGATAACTCTCCAGTTATGAGCATCTCATGCCTGTAAGCGCATGTGGCACCTCTTGCGCATTGGCCCCTTTGGTAGAAACTGCAAACATGTGATCTATTTCTCTGGTAAAAAGGAATTGGCCTTTGATGCTTCAAAAGATTATTATTTCGTTCTGCCTTCCCGAAAGAAGATTCATTGACTGTAACAGCTCTTGCCTGTATAAAAAGAATCTGGTCATAAGCATTTCCTTAAAAATGGAGAAGAGGCAGGGAGAATACCGAATATCTAATATTCTTAAAGTGTATTCACAGCAGTAGTCTAGTAGCTAGTGAAAGTAACCGAAAAGACATACACTGTGATCATGCTCCTCCGCAAAAAAATGCCCAGTGACAATGCTATTTGTGATGGAAGCATAAGAGCTGTTGATGCCAAGAGCAGTATCTCGAACTTGAACTGGCAACCCGTAACCAAGATCCCGAAGGCATACTTGACAAACATTCTTCAAATTAGAGCACATTTGGCAAACAATCGTTTTCTTAGATCTTGCTTCAGGAACTGGCTTCCACTCGAAAACTGTGAAGGGCTGTGTGCAGATCATGCAGTCCTTGCCATAATTTGCTTTTATCTGCTACAAAATATGTACGTATAGGTAAACAGGTACAGTTACAAAAAAGAAGTGGAGGTATTGTTGTTACTTGAATATAGGTACAAAAGAATGATACTACAGACAACTAAGTGCAAGCTCACAACAATACCCTAATTATCAAAAGTTGATTGTAATAGTAGATGTGAAGAATGTACAATATGATCAGGTTCCCTGAAGTCTTTAACTAAGTGCCCTACTTGGAATAAGCACATAATAACTTAGTATACCAGCACACAAACAAACACACATACATAAAAACAACAACAACAACAACACATTCAGAACACTTACTATATAAACTAATTGCCACAACTACAAACTAAAAGTCAGAACCATATCTCAATTTCATGAAGCCCCTCATATATACTCTAGAAAATTATGCTTGAAGGGACATAATGATCATTTAGTAAATTTATACAAAAATGGACTTTCATTTAGGGACAAGAGAATTTTAAAAATGGACACTCATTTTAGGGACGGAGGGAGTACTAGTTGTGTTCTCTAATGGTTTAAATTGAATTTTATTATGTAATACTCCCTCCGTTCACAAATAAGTGTCAATCATCATTTGAAAAACAATCAATTTAAATTTTAAAAGTCAAAACAAGACACAAATTTAGGAATGGAGGGAGTCTATAGTAAGAATATTTCTTTTTTCTTTATTTGTTTGAATTTGAATTCTATTATTTATCTTTTTAATACTATAATTCTATTATTTTGTTTTGGGTTCTTTTTACTTTAATTTTGCTGGTTACTTTAACTTTGTTTTTTTTTATAGCTTTTTTATTTTGTTAGTTGTAGTATATTCAAGAAAGGTAATTTTGTGATTTAGGATAAAATAAGATGAGATGGGGGCAATTTTGTCTATACACTATATATTTTGATATTACATTAATGAAGTGGGTGGAGAATTATATTAGGGGTCGGAATAGCCCAATCCTTTAGTTGTTTTTTCAAAAAATACAAAACATGTAGATTATACTATAGTAGTAATTTCAGTATAGTTTTCAAAGGTTAAAGTTTTATTTTCTTAAACTAAAAGAAATATAATAAATATTCATTGAAAATTTTGTCAAATTAAATTAAAAGGTCAACTCAAACTTTTCTTTAACGGAGGGGAATGAGACCTAGCCATTTGTTTCAACCATTAGTTTGGACCGTTGATTTCAAACAAATAATGTATATTTTTCGAACAATAGTTTGTACTTTTCGAACAGACATATGTATTTTACGAACAACAGTATATACATTTTTCAAAACCAAAAAAAAAAAAAAAAAGAGGAAAGGCCAGCTCGTTAGGCAACCTTCTCAACTATTCATAACTGGTCCAAACAAATGATTAGGTGTCATTCCTGAACTGACGTCTCACTCTCTAATTAATGCCATCCTAACTATATGCTCACAAGTAAAAGAGCACTAATTAATAAACTACAAATTGGTTATGCTTGCAGAGTAAGAACATGGAACAGACCTACAATTTAATTTGTTTCTACTTCCGCACGCCAAGCAATCTGAAACCAATTCATATTAACATAACGGCGGCGTTATTAATACAAATTACTACTCAAACTTAGGGTTTATCATTCGATTAGCCAAATCGAAGAAATATTTCTCAAAACAGATTTGATTCATTTGAATAAAGTAGAGTTGATAAATTTTACCATTCGGAGGTGTGGACTGGGGCCGAGACATGACTGACATGCAATCGGAAACTCCAAGCATTGCCGACCATCTGGGTTTACGTGTCTGGCCAACCAAGGCGCCATTATAATTTTCACTGTGTTGACCGAATCAGCTATTCCCCCTCTAAGCTAATTGCGTAGCCTAACCAACGTCGTATTAACGGTGTTGCACAAACCCTAAAGCAGCAGAAACTATTTGCAGGAGAGAGACCGAGAGAGAGAGAGAGAGAAGTTGTAATTATATAGCCATGCAACATTCCTAATCCTAGAGCAGGTCGGTAATGTAGTTTCTGAAAGTTCCAATGTGCCTCCTCCTAGTTTGTTTACCTTTTTTGGTAAAACTGAACCTCTCAATTTAAGGTTTCCGTCAATATTTTACTAACAGTGTGCCCGAAGTCTCGGAATAAAAGTAGTGTATTAGAAAGTGTTGTTTGCTATAAAAATACAATATATTAAAAGTAACATTTTTGCTATGAAAGAAAAATAGTATACCAAACTTGCTACTCCCTTTGTTTCTTTTCGTTGCTTAGAATAAATACACATATATATTCAGGAGTTACGGTTGAAGACAGAATAATTGTAAGCGAATTTTTTAAGGGGTACGTCCAAAAATAAAATAATAAATTACTCCTTCCGTTCCAGGCAAAGAGTCCACTATTTTATTTTGAGATGTTTCACTTAAAGAGTTCACTTTCAAAAATTGTGCCTACAATATTCATAGTTTTATAACTTTACCCTTCACATGTGTTATAAACATATTGATAATGCTCAAGTATTTTGATAATTATGACTAACTCCAATAACGTTAATATATCTCTTAATTATTAGACTTTTCAAACGTGAATTCTTTGGGTAAAATGGAGGGAGTATTTACATAAAATACAGGGAGTAATTATTCAAATATATATTAATATTAGTATTCTTGTAGTCGGTCATAATAAAAAAATGTTTGAGCTTTCTCAAGGTGTTTCACATGTTACATGCAGAGGGTAAAATTAAATAATTATAGGCATAATTTTTTAATTAGGTTCTTTAAATGAAACTAATCAAAATAAACTAATTGACTCTTTGATCAGAATAGAATGAAGGGAGTTTAAACAGAATATCTACTATAAGTTTATTGAAACATGATTTGAACTTTTCCAAAATAAAACAAATAGTGTATATTTTTCTAAAATTAAAAACTACAGGAAATTGTTGGCCGGTCCACTTTCTGAAACTTTTTTTCTCTCCAGTCCACCCTTTTTTTTTTAACCGCTAAAAGGCACTTTGAGAATTTTCTTCCTAAAATGCCCTCAACAACATCGTTGCTTCAGATTTGAGGTTCGAATTGATGTATAAATGATTTCACGTTATTAATATAGTCTTTCCTCATGTTTGGGTATCAATTTCCATGCATAGAACACGAATTTAATTACAATTTGATCAAATTCGAATTTTTTGAGTTCATCCTGTTTTTTTTTTTTTCTTGGGCTGTTTTGGCTACTTTAATCTATGCTTTAAGTTTCGAATTTGTTTAAAATCAATCTCATATTGTTATCATAACTTAGTACTATATTTGTGCATAATTTTTCTACCAAAAAATACTATTTTCGAGATCTAAATCAAACTTTGCAGTGTGCTGTCCGAAAACATAGGGAGATGTTCTTGGACTGATTTTGGGACTTTTAATCAATGATTTGAGTTTGAATTTTGTATAATATCAATACCATACTGTTATAGGAAGTCAATATCATGTTTATATGTAAATTTTTCAACCAAAAATAACTATTTTAATTGATTTTGATATTATATTAAATTGGGGCATCGGGATGCCTTTAATTCGCCAATCACAATATGCTTAGCAACGCAACGGGGTTGAAATTCAAACGGTGCCTTGGTCGTTTATCACGATGCCTTGGTTGCTCATCGCGATGCCTTGGTTGCTCATCGCGATGCCTTGGTTGCCTCATCGTGATACATTGATTGCTCATCGCGATGCGTTGGTTACTTATCGCGATGCCTTTGTTGCTCATTGCGATGCCTTGGTTGCTCATCGTAATGATTAACCCACACGATGCCTTGGATTACTCATCGCGATGCTTTGGGTTACTGATGCGCGCGTGTTTTTCTTTCATTAATGACATAATCGTCTTTTCGCCCCAAAAATGCATTTTTCAATTTAAAAAAAAGATGAGTGGACTGGAGCGATTACGAATGTTGAAAAAGGGACCGGCCTGTAATTCACCCTAAAAACTAGCCTAAGTTTCTATGATTTTAAATATTTCTTTTGGGATTTTTAATTTGTAAATATACCACTGGCCCCCAAATAGTAATTCCTGGTGGAGGTTAACTTTATGCATACCTCAACTAATCCATCTCTTCAGGTTAGTCAGCAATTCATCCACTCGAGACCTAGGAATTAACAAGGAATAAATTGTGGGTTGATTACAGTTAATGACAAATGAGATATCTATCAGCTCAATCGGTTTGTAATTCTTGTTTTTTCACATAATTTTGTAATTATTGGGCGAAAAGTAAGAGAAGATAGAAAGAAAAAAATGTGGGATCTTTGAGAAAAAAAAAACAAATATTATATATATAAAAACAAATTAGAAAATGAATCGTGAAAGCCTATAAAGTGCTACTCCATGCGTCTCATGCAAAGAGTCTAATAGTATTCTATTTTGAGATGGTCAACTTCAAATGTTCACTTTAAAAAATTATTTCTGTAATCTCTATTGACCTTTTAACTTCACTTTTCACGTATGTACTTTTCACATATGGTGCAACACATGTTGGCTATATTCTTTGTTTTGCTTAAATATAATTAATTGAAAAGGATATATGTTTGCACATTTAACGCACGGGTGTAAACTAGTTATAATATAAACTTAATTTTTTTAAAAAAAAATTCATAGGAGTATATATTTAACGTAGGCGCTAAATGACGCACCTATTTACGATAAGTAATGCACCAATTTAATGATTTTTTTAAAAATATGATGAACTCATTTATGATAAGCAATGCACCCATTTAATGAATTTTTTAAAAATATGACGAAAGTGTCCTTGATTATTGGAGTATTAAGTATAATTAAAATTAGAGTTCATATTAATGTTAATGACAAATAAAAATATTTGTATAGTTCGAATAAATTTAACGTAATATATACGTACTGTTCACTTACATAAACAAAACCTAATATAACTCAACTCATCCTAAGAGCATCTCCAATGCTAATGTGAATGTAAAAAAAAAAATGAGTGTCACCTAGGATTGACATATTCTTTGGAAAAAAAAAACATTTCCAATGCAAATGTGAAGAAGCCTTGTGAATATGACATGTAAAAAAAAATTTACATTGTGGATTTTTTTCATATTCTAGTTGAGGGTGTGGAGACATCCTAGTCATCATTTTTTGAATTAAAAAATAACTAGATCTCGTTTCTCTTTTCACTTTAGTTGTGGGATCCATGCTACATGAGATCAAATTCACATTTGCATTGGAGATGCCTCTTTTAATTGAATATAAGGGCCCGTTTGGTACAGCGTTTATAAAACGCAGTATTTTAAAAACGCAGCATTTTAAAAAACACAGTGTTTTAAAAACGGAGGTCTTTCCTTATAAATACGTTTGGGATATCACTTCAATACGCAGCTTTTTTTTCCTAGGAGCGTTTTAAAACCTGCGTTTTTGGAAAAAGCTGGGAATTCCAGCATTTTAAAACGCAGCTGCGTTTGAAAACACTGCGTTTTCTGCCGCAGTATTGAAACACATTTTTTGTAAATAAGCTGCGTTTTATCCCTGTATTTTGGTCAAAACGTTCGACCAAACGAACTCTAAAAAAAGAGATAAAAAATATCACATGTAATTAATGGTGTTAATTACCAACAATCACATCAGATCAGATCTACGGTTACTTTAGTGATGCTCTAATATTTAATAGATACATTTATTTTGTGACTAGAGAGTAGAGTCTGCAGGAGGGTATATAACAGGGCTTTTAGTCATTTTACAATTTTATCACGTGTCTGCATAATTACCGTAACGGCTCCGCCTGTCTTTCCTAAATTTTGAGGTCAGACAAACAGTTGATTCCCTCTCTATATCTCTGAGTTGAACGAAAAACCCAAGTCCGGCGGCTGTACTGCGACCTCGAGCTACATCCGGTAACCCCTCAGACGACGCACGGCAAAACCTTCGGCGATTGTAAGTCCCTGTTCTACAATCTCGTCTTCCCTTGAAAATTGTTTGTTTTCATACATTCCTGATAACTTGGTTCATGTAAATTGAATTGAAAATGATTTTGATCAATTTTGAGTGGGAAAATAAAATGCAGGTAGATAGATTAATGGGTGTGATTGACGGTTCATCTCTTTGCATGAGCAAACTCCTAAACGGTCCGTCCTTTTCTTGCTCCTCTGTTCCCCCAAATAGGCCCAACTATTCTTCGTTTGAAGTCAGTTACAGGAGAGTCACTTGTATGGCTTCTAATGCCGCGGCTGTAAAAAATGTCAATGATGGGCAGCAACAGAAGTTGACTGGGGATTCGTTTATTCGGCCCCACCTTCGCCAATTGTCTCCTTACCAGCCAATTTTGCCCTTTGAGGTAATCATTTGTTCCGTGTCATAGGATTGATTGGTTGTTTCATATGTTTTGGATAATTTAATTACTCGTTTTACAAAGGATGAAGCATTATTTATGATTGTTAATCGTGTCTTGGTTGAATGAGTACTCCCTTGGGTTCCTCCATAAAGGACTATTGTTTTCATTTCCGGAGTCAATCTGACCATTTCTTAAGATGAAGATTCAATATTTACTCTCTTTTTCAAATCTACTTGCAGGTCATAGTCTTCCTGTTCTCAATAATTAATAACTTAAGTCAATATTGATTCAAAAAGGTATTAGTTGACTTTGAAAAGTCAGCTGTGACTCTTTCACTGGGCAGAGTGGGTAGTACTTCACTCATTTTTTTGGGCTCAAACTACAACATTTAAGTACTCTTTCCCTGGGCTCAACTTACAACATTTAAGCTATTGAATATTACTATCACCCAAATAATTTTTTGGGCTCAAACTACAACATTTAAGTACTCTTTAGCTGGGCAGAGTGGGTATTTTGATTTAAGTTCTTTCTAAGAGGTGGAATAGAATAACCCGCTTAATGCGTAATGATCATACGTGAGTACCGCAAGCAGGGATTAGTCTCAGACCCAATGTGGTCTGGGAACACCTCGTGGAAGTTCAAAAAAGAAATAACATTGTATTTCCTCCGTTCCAGGCAAAGAGTCCACTATTTTATTTTGGGATGTACCACTTAAGGAGTCCATTTTAAGAAATTATTACAATCTCCATAAATCTTTTCCCTTTACCCTCCACATATGCTATAAACATCTTGGATTTGCTCAAATATTTTTGTAATTATAACCAACTCCAATGCTACTTATATATCCCTTAATTATTAGATTTTTCAAACATGTACTCTTTGGGTGAAACGGAGAGAGTATTTCAAAAGAGAGATGAAGTGTAGGACTTAGGCCCCAGTTAGAGAACATGAAAGATTGATCAAGAACGACATCTCATTCTGAGTAGTTATATACTACTCCCTCCATCCCAAAAAGTGAGTCCTTGTTCCTTTCTGGAATGTCCCATAAAGAGTCCAATTTCCTTTTAGAGAAAGTTTTCTTTGACCAATTGTCTATGATACCCCTTTTGGCTTTGAATAGAAAATAGACTGGGTCCCCATGATCTGATACTTGAGGTGAATTTGAGTGTTTTGTAGGAAGTCAACATGAAGTTAGTCATTTTCTTAATATATGTGTTAAGTCAAAGTGGGAGTCTGTTTTTGGGACAGAGGGAGTAAATTTTTCTTGATTCAAGTGGTAATTGAAAACGGCAGGAAATTGCATCATGAATCATTTTCGAGATCTTAAAGTCAGGAAGCAGAATGTAATTAATTGTAGCACATTTCAATCACATTCGCTAGGAATGTTAGATTACCAGTGCTCAATGAAGAATGTGGTACCCCTCCTTAGGAGAATTCATTCATGGAGAATGAGGATTCCAAAACTTCTCTAGTTCCCCAAACAAGTGAATCTATTTGAGTAGGAATCTGAATTTCACTCCTGCTCTCATTCTTCATCTGGCTATCCAACTAGGCCTAGTTTCTTGTCCCCTCAAAAGTGAACGGAGCGAACTGGACTATCATTATACTGACTCAGAAACCAACTTTGCAACTTGAACTGATAGACATCCTTAGTTGATGTTAGAAATTCAGTTCCGCCAAAATAACTAATTACTATTTCTTCACATGTACAAGTCTCTTCAATTTCTTTTAATTGCTTAATGGATATGAGAAATTCTACTTTCTTTTTCCTTGCAAAACCAGCGAATATTCTGATTTCTATGATTGATACTTGCATGAATGAAGGGTTTTAATGATGGAAGCCTTCAATACTAGCTGATTGCATATGTATTTGTGCTAAATTATGGTAATTCTCATAAGAAACTTTTTGGTTTTTCCTACAGGTTTTGTCAACTCGTCTTGGTCGAAAGCCTGAGGATATTATAAAATTAGATGCAAATGAAAACCCATATGGTCCACCTCCAGAGGCAAGTTTCATCTTAATAGTTTTTTCAAATGTGAAAACAACTGATATCCTGTGAAGCAAGAATGTGTAGAGAGGTACCACGAATCCAATATGATTGTAAATAGGATACAACAGATGGCTATGGCAACTTCATCAATAGAATACAACAAATTTTATCATGGTTACTATTGAAGGGTTGTATCCCTGTGGGTTCAGAGAGTGTTGTAGAGAAAGGAAGGGAAAGGTGAAGCTTGTTGTTACATACTAACAAACCACCAAGAAAAGAAGGTGGAAGTGCGGACTGACTAAGGTGCTGGAGCGAGGGAAATAGTACGATCTGTGTGAGTGAAGTAGCACAACAGAAACTCCCAAAACAGAGATTCCAATTCTCTGTAAAAACCTTTTCTTTGTCATAAATGATGTAGCTAGGTATAAGTAGTGAATAGTAATTGCCTTGAAAAACCTCATATGCAAAGGCTCATAAGCACTGTACAATGTGCTGACGCTATCTGATTGGTTGGAAACTGTATTTGTGCTTGAGCTGTGCCTGTGCAGATGTCCCACATGGGATGCCATTTGTAGTTCTCTCTTGCTTCTTAGTGAGGCCATGTGTCTCTTTGAGAAGGGGCGACGTGGTGAAGCTCCGTACTTTAGTCGCCAATCCAAAACCCTCTACGTCCCGTATGCTGGTCTCAAGGGGCAGTTGAGCAGCAACATGAGTAGCTGCAACCAGTGCCTCCCTGACAATGCTCTAGCGTAGCTTGGGCTGTGCGCCCCCTTGGGTTCGCTAAGCCTTTTGGTGTTGAGGACACAAAGTGTGAGATCTCCTTGCTGTAGCCCCCCCCCCCCACGGCACTTGAGTTCCGTAAGAGTTCATGGGGCACACCCCCCTAGGGTCACATCAAGAATGACTTGGGAGTACAAGGCTCCCTTTAGTTTATTGTCTCCTTGCACATGTGGAGCACATGTTGATGTGGTGTTGGGTCCTATTCCAAAGTCGCCATGACAGAGAAAATAAATTACAAAGTGTACAAGGAATGTAGAGGGAGGGGTGGGGTGTGATTTTTATTCTGATGCCCTTAGTTAAGTACTAGGAAACTAAATGAAGTGTTCTGAACCATACAAATTCAGAGCGCATTTAAGTAATACTTCAACATATGCATAACGCATATCTGGCGCTTATTCTCAACTATCTGAAAAGTGTCTTCTTCTCTCTGTATCAAATACAGACAAGATATCGTAATTGAAGGGCAGAGCTTGATGCCACTTAGGGGTGGCAATTCGTGTTGTCGTATCGTGTTCGTACCGCACTATCGTGTTTTCATGTTATCTATCTTATTTGATCATAAATATAACAATAAATGTTATGTTAACTAAATTTTTAATTTCGTGCTTTCGGGTCGTGTTTCGTTTCGTGTCGTGTCTTGTTATTTCGTGTCATTTCTCTTTATAATTCATGTTTATAATCGTGTCGTGATGGTTCGTGCATTCGACACAGCCATTTCCAGGATATCTTTTCTGTCTCTAAGCTCAACAATTTACACTTTCTAGTTGCACATGCTAATCTTTTAACATTCTTTTAACATTTAAAGCTCCTGTAGGTTTTTGAGGCGTTGGGCGCAATGAAATTTCCATATATTTATCCAGACCCTGAGAGCCGTAGATTGCGTGCTGCCCTTGCTGAGGATTCTGGTCTTGAGTCTGAATATATTCTTGTAGGGTGCGGTGCTGATGAGCTCATTGATTTGATTATGCGGTTAGTCCTCCATATTAAGTGCTTATTTTAAACTGGGGTGACTTATCAGAAATTCCAGTTAGAATGCCCTCAATATGTGTTCTGCTCAATCTGCTCGTCACTTTCAGCTCTTATTCCCTTCTTTGACTTTATTTTTGCTTTCTTTTATGCTGCAGGTGTGTGCTGGAGCCAGGTGACAGTATTGTGGACTGCCCCCCAACCTTTACTATGTATGAATTTGATGCTGCTGTTAATGGAGCACTTGTTATCAAGGGTAAGGACACACTTCTTTGTCTCTATTCATTTTCATCCATATTCAGTTGAAACTGTAATTCTTCCCCCTACTTATGACTTAGAATGCTTTGATTATTTCTGAAGGTTCCCATTCATAAAGTGTGGGCTATGTATATATATATTTTATACCATTGTTATTGATTGTCAAATGTGGACACCATTGCTGAATGCCATCTGACTTAGCAGTACCGCGGAAGTCAGACTTCAGCTTGGATGTACAAGCAATTGTTGAAGTTGTAGAGCAGCAGAAACCAAAGTGCATTTTTCTTACTTCTCCCAACAATCCAGATGGGAGGTAACTGATTCTTTTATATTTCATTTATCTGGTTCTATGACTCCAGCTATACCTTTTCTGTAAATCTGCTCCAATCATGATTTAGCTTCATGCATTCAATTTATTGGTTGACTCTCCAATGACAGGGATCTCTTCCCCCTCGCCCCCCTCCCCCCACAAAAAAAATGTTGAAAAAAAAAAAATCAAAATTAAAAATCATAACTGTCTGATTCCGGGTTTCTAATCTAGAGGTGGATCATTTGTACAAAAAGCTTGCTGTGGTTTGCATTCAATTCATGATTCATCTGCCTATCCAGACTGCTGATAGTTTTAGTGTGTTGGCACGTACGTTTTAGTGTACTACAAGGTTAACATGGCGAATGACCTTTATATACATTGTACTGTACTATATTCTTTTTATTGTTATTTGTTAATTAAAAAGAAACAAATACAGTCAACTCAGCTTTAGTCCCAATCACTTGGAGTCGGCTACAAGAATCCTTTTCAGCCATTCTATTTGTTCCAAAGCAAGGTCATCACACATGCCACACTCATTGATAACTTTCATTAATACTGATGTCCAATTTAAATGTTCCATGGAAACAAATGTAATCATAAAGAATTGACGATTAAAATTGGTATTTGACGAAGCGTGTTTCTCAGTGTGGGTACAGTCTGTTACTGCTGTTCTTGACATGTAATAACTATATGTACTTCGTCATCCCTCACTTGAGTAACGAAAGGATATTTTGGTATTTTTAGTATCTCAGACCTCTTTTATGCCATGTCCCTATTTGTCAATTGGTTAATGTTTCTACTTTAAATGGTGTGAGGTTAATTTTCTGATTGGTAAAAGAGGCAAAAGTTAGCTGTAATTGAGACTGACCCATGACAGGAAAATCCAGGTTATTTAAAGAATCTCCGCAATTATTTAGTTTTAATGAAGTTCACAAGGAATCTGATGAATGACGATCAATCAGAATCTGTTAGCCGGACTTGGGTGCAGGTGTGGGTATGTATCTGAGTGCCAGATTCGGCTATCTCTAAATTTCAGGGTACATATTCTCTGTTAAAAAGTTTTCATAAGTTAGATATGGTTACGGGAGTGTGTTGGCTGTGTGCGGATATTTTCACGGATGTGTTGAATATAAGTATATAATTAGAATACTTGAAATCTAGTAAAAATTTCCTTGAGTTCAGATCTAGAATATAGTAGAGTAGAAGGTTTTATGTTTACAAATACGTTGAAGGGTAAGTTCTACATTGAAAGTAAATTGGGGAGGGATGAATAAATCAGGAAACTTATAAACATATCTTGTACTTCGCCAATACAGCTAGACATCAGCAAGTCAAACAATTTTATTTTATTTTTTAGTTTTCATTTTTTTCAGAACATGGCACGTATCACGACTCTCTCTCTCTCTCTCTCTCTCTCTCTCCCCATATGCCGACTCGAATTCTAGCCATCAGTGAAGTCTCTATAACTCCTAGTTAGACAGCATTGTAATGGGGTGATGGTTCAAGTCTGTCATGCTGTGACATATTGGCATTATATTGCGGCTCAAAGATTTCCTGATGAAAGCATAAGAACGTATCTGGTCAAAGAACTCCTATTTGAAATCAGATACAGCCAAAAGGAAACAGAAATATCCGTCCCCAAAGGTGAAGTATTGGACAAGTGTCATGTTCCCACAACTGTGGCGATTCGATACAAAGTATGATGGGCAAAGCGAAGACTCATGTTAATATGGATTATTATTAGAGCATTGCTATTAACACCCCCAAATGCTCTAAATACACCCCTTTTCATATATTACAAAAATGTCATTATAAATTTTAACTTAAATGTCCTTAATAGAACATTAAGAGAAGGTTGTTCGGTATGGGCTGCTGAACACCACAATGGATGTTCGGTAGGGGGCTGTTCGGTAGAGGGTTGCCGAACCCCACTAAGGGTGTTCAGTAACACAGGGCCGAGCAACTATTGCTCAGAAATTTCAATTTTTCAAAGTAAGTTTGCTATAAATCACGAAATTTGAACATCAAATTGCAAAGAAATTGAAATGTAACTTAACCCTAACAATAATTTAACATACAAATTGCAAAACAAGTGTTATTTCTTTTGTGTGTAGAGAGAGAGAGAGAGTGGGGTGTGTGTGTGTGTTTAGAAGTGTTGATTTTTGGAAAAAATGTTAGGAGGGGTAAAATAGGAAAATAAGGAGGGTGTGTTTAGTATTTAGGGAGGTTGATAATTTTAAGGGGTGGTGTACTTAGAAAATGAGTGTACTTACAGCATTTGGGGGTGTGAATAGCAATGCTCTTGGTATTAACTTGCCCCTTTGTCGCCAGACATTTCTAGAACACCTGCAATGGGGGAACACTTATTTTATAAGAATTCATCCTCATAGAGGATCCTTGTTACAGTCCATAGATTTCACAACAGTTTTAGTGCCTGTAATTTGCTTCTATAGCATTTAGAAAATTTTCAGCTAAAGATAGTGCTTATTTCTTGAGTAATACAGTAATAAAGAAGAATACGGAGTTAGACAGAAAGATAGAACTAAAACTAGAATAGGGTGGAAAGACTAGACTTGTTTGGAAAGAGGAGAATTTTGAGGATGGAATAAAAGACGAGGAGAAAATTTTCATTTCTTTCAGATATCACCAGCCAAACCATTTCTTTACATGAACCACGCAACCCCCCAACATAAGCCAACCCCTAAACCAACAGGAAAGGTACATCCTAACAGAATTAGTACAATCCACATATAACGAAATACTGGAAGCATTAATATATCAAATACGAAATATTAAAACTACTACTAAAATGCAATTATTGGATAGGCTTGCACCTATGCTTAATAGTAGATAGGAATCCTCTTACCAATGGCGTTTGGCTTAGATGGTTTGCGAGTTTGCATCTCTTCTTACTGTCTCGGATTCGGATATACAGGGAAGTTGTGCAGAGAAATTCCCATAAATTAGCTATGTCCATCGTATATAAGCCTGCTTGGACCACCCAGACAGGGATGTACCCGTACCAATGACCCAGGAATCCTTAGCAAAAGCCTAAAAAAGAAAAGAAGATAAGCATCCTCTTTATAGACTCATCTTGCTTATCTTGATCTCCAATTATTGGCCAAGCCAGAGTTTTGGTTTGTGCTCAAGGAATATGTCTTCTTTTGGTAATTATGATTAAAATGTCTTTATAAGAAATATAAAGAATCTAAAGACATAAATCTAAATATTTGGTTCGGGGTAGGTACTTTGTCTTCTCTTTGCCCTCGTTTGTTCAGGATTTTCTTTATGATACTCCGATCGCCAATTATCTTGTCATATGGGGCAACCCTGCTCCTGAAACTTGCGCCCATTCAGGCATCTTGATGATAGAGAGTTGAGAAATTGGTGCTCGCATTGAATCTCCACTCATCACAGAGTACTGATGGTCCTGATAGGCATTTATGGTTATTGGACCCTAATAGTATTTTCACATCCAAATCTCTTGCAAAGAGTCTTATTCGGTCTCGATTTCCTAATTTTTTTTCCCATGGGTGTCTTTCATTTGGAAGGCCAAGGTTCCCTTCAGGTTGAAGGCTTTTGCATGATCTTTTGTGCTTAACTGGTTAGATAGTAATGATGATCGACAAAGACGTAGGCCTAACATGGTGGTATCCCTAGACGTGTGTCATGTCTCATGTCCGGTGGTCATAATGAAAACCAATTCCTTCAGTTTCCAGTTGCTTGGAGGTTGTGGTGTGAGCTCTTTTAGTATATTAGGTGAGAATGGATTAGTCCGCCTTCAGTTGAAAGATTTCTGCATACAAAGGCTTTGGGAGAGGCGATTGAGGATTGTCTGTGTTTTTGGACTTTTTCGTGTATAAGGACAGAAGAATGCTTGAATTTACCAAGATCAAGCTTCGTCTCTTCCGCTTTTGAAGGAGAGAGTTCTGTTCCCCTTTCTTACGTGCTTCAGCTTTGAGTACTTTTGGAGGGGCTTATGCTTAGGAGGGAGTGATGGGCGGTGCTTCACTAGCAGTTTTGCTTGTTTATCCACCTTTTCTTCCGTTTCTCTTCCTCCATTTGTACATTGTATTGTTTTTGCTTTGGTGGACAGCTTGTCATCCTGTTCTGTACTCTCCTGTCATCTTTTATAAAATTCTTTGTGTAAAAAAGCACATAAATCTAAAAGTTCAACAAAGTGAAATGGTAAATGTGATGAAATAACGTTGTATATTTGACGTGTGGAACTTCCTATGCCCAAGTGACTAAGGTGTGCAATACGTAGTAATCTTTGAATCTTGGACTTTGGCATATAAGATGACCGGAGTGACTTGTACTTATAGTAGGCCAACAACATGTTTGTAAAATGGCGAGCCTGGGTACAATAGTAAGCTTGCTTCATTGTGAACGAGAAGTGGTCACAGGTTAGAACTACACGACCTCAGAAAGTGCCTTTTCTTGTAGATGTTAGGATGCATACATTGGACCCTTCCTAGACCTCATTGTAGCTGGAGTCTCACTGTCCTTTAAACACCATGTTTTTCAAACTTTCAAAAGTAGTACTCGAAAATTGGATCAAACATAAGGATATAAGAGAAACTGAAAGTGTAATAAGCATTCTATTGTGATGCAGGATCACTTGAGAATCAGAGTTGAGGTTAAGAACAAGAGAAGAAAGCAAGTACCCTCGGTATTGGAAGAGAAAACGAAGCTACATTGGGGATGAAGGAGAATTTTAGTTCAAAATCAATATCTAAATCATCAAAGTCTAAATAATCCATTACACAAAGGGCCTTGTTATAAGCAAAGAAATACTTGGTGGCCATGTTCAAATTCTCAGAAATTACAAATGGGCCTGAAATAAGAACACAATCTCAATAAAGCACTGTATTGTTACTCCCAAAATAAACTAATGGGTATATGTACGCGCACACGCTTGTCATAATTTCAATCTCTTCCTTGACTCATGTATCCCTGTTTGATGATACCCATCACTTGAACACCAGGGGTGCTAGTCTAATAGAACATGGTCTGGGACACTCAGATCTAAAGGGTTAACATTGACAAAGCGAAAGTATCAATGTTCAGCAAGAACTTTATGTGAAACCAGTTATTTTACCTTCACATGAAAAAGTGAGATTTGTATTGTTATCTATTGCGTGAAGTTACTTTGTATTGGCTGGATAGTGGGCTCCTTAAAGGTTCAATAGTAATCATTTGTATTTTATCTATTCTTTGACAGTGTAATCAATGATGAAGATCTATTGAAGATACTTGATCTGCCTATACTCGTTGTATTGGATGAAGCATACATTGAATTTTCGGGAATTGAATCAAAGATGGGATGGGTGAAGAAGCATGAGAATCTAATTGTTCTTCGGACATTTAGCAAAAGGGCTGGTATGTTTCTAAGTTTCCTTGAATTTGCAATCCTTAAAATCAGTTGTGAAGAAAAAGGAGAAAATGAAAGGGAAAGTCACAGCTAAAAGTATGTCAACACTCGGTCCGTTAGTTGCATCATTCTTGACCTTCAGTAAATTTGGAATGAGAAACTTTGTATATATTCTGCCTCTTCTAGTCATGTTACCGTGGCATGCCCTTCGAGGCTGTATGTCTGCATTGACTTGGAAGGTTCTTACCTCCCTTAACAATATGGACTAGTGCAAGGAAATTGAAGATGATAATATTCCTGTTATTGTGCTTCTATGCTGTTACCACAAGTTACACATATGAAGCACATAGTCATCTTAAAAATACTTCTGGATCTCATCTTTGCCTACCTTTTTTCATGGATGAACCCATCTTTAAATGAATATTGTAAATTTTGTAAGCTCAAAGATCCATCTCAGCTGAGTTTATTTGTAATACACTCTTGATCTTTTTTTTCCCCCAGTCAGCTTGCATTCTTTCAGCCTTTTGAATTGACATAGTGGAAAATGGTTTCCATAACTGTAGTTTAGATATTACTCCTCCCCTCTTAAGAAGACTTCTACTATTTTGTCATGTCCCATAGTAGAGTCGCATTTCTAAAACAAGATAAAATATCTCATTGCACTCCAACATCACCCCCATTTAGTGTTTCAGAATTCACTTTTGTTCAGTATTTCGTTTCAACGTCCAAACTCCAACAAGCAAATGTACGATCATAACCACTTTAAACTTCCCCCTTCCCCTCTCTCTGTGATTAACAAACTCATTCCTTTAACCATCACCATCTCGCAATCTGGCATGATCCATGCACTTAGCTGTATATAGATTTGATTAATTTTAAGAATAAAGAAGCTTTATGCAGTTAAAATGACCCTTTAGGACGAGACAACTTTATGTGTTGTGGATCTCTTAAATAAGTGAAGTTGAGATAAATCCTTTTGAGGCTAGCAGCAATGGATGATAATGGGATGTATAAGTAACTTCTTACTATAGGCGGTTGTTTTCTCAATTGTGATGTCTGTAAGCTCGTGCACATGGTGGCGATGGCTGTGAAGAGGCTGCCGTAGATGAAGAGGGTTGTGAATGGGCCGCCAGTGATGGTTTGGTGGCGTGGTGGTAGTCTCACCCAGGGTTATCTGGCAGTGATAGGTGTTCATGTCATTTGGATTCTAATGTTTATTTTGAGATTTGAACTTTTTCTTTGCTGAGAGGCATTGGAAGTGGCATGTCTTTCACAATTTATTGCAAATTTAAGAGTAAATGTGGAATTAGGGAATTTTTCTTGAAAAAGACCTACTCTGAAAGTGGTCTCGTTTTTTGGGACAGGGAGTGACAGGTTCTGAATGGCTTTACGTGGGTTGTGTCTGGACGTACATAGTTAATTATTTTCTTTTGTAGATTTTAGTATTCAATGTATTTAATTTTTTTATTTTTATTTTTAGTGTAATGATAGATAAATATTGAATCAGGGTTGGCTGGACTAAGGGTGGGGTATGGAGCATTTCCTTTGAGCATTATTGAGTTCCTCTGGAGGGCAAAGCAACCCTATAATGTATCTGTTGCCGCTGAAGTTTCTGCATGTGCAGCACTACAAAATCCAGCATATTTAGAGGTACTTCACAACTAACTATTTCTTCTCTACTTGCCGAATTTAATTTTGAGTTATCCATTTAACTTGATCTGTGTTATTTACAAGCATTATTCTTTTACAGTATCAATGCTAATATAGATAGTGAAAAATCTCTAACCAGAAAGTTAAAGTGGCTTTGGTGGAAGAACGGGAGAGGCTCTATACGCTATTAAAAGAAGTGCCATTTCTCAATCCGTATCCTAGCTATTCAAATTTCATTCTTTGCGAGGTTACCTCTGGAAGGGATGCTAAGAAGCTGAAGGTAAGATACTTATCTTTCTCCCATGGCTGGAAAAAGTTGTTGGTTCATCTGATTTCCCATCTTCACTAACTTGAATGGATAGTTATGAGAACCCGGACATAGCCTGTTGGGGGTCATGGTTTAATGGTTCAACATGCTTAACTGTTTAACTGGAATGTAAAGGGGTTTTGAACAGGATATCGTCCATATACAATTTTTTGTTAATAGTCAACCTCAAGGGATGTGTAATGCAAATTTAAATTTCCTATGGTACTTATGCGTTTGACTGTTCTTGACATTCACCCTAGTTTTTTGTTAAAGCTTCATCTGTTCATACTGGTTAAACCGGTGGTTGAGTAACTGGTTCAAAGAAAATCGGTTGGTGGAACTCGGTTAGGTCCTGTCAATCACTTCAATTGTGAAATTGGTTTCATTAGAGAACTGTACAAGTCTAGTGACCGATTCAACTATGCCTAAATGGCACTGCATCATATTCAATTTGTTTATGAGCTAGCATGATCGTCTTTGAATGACTCTTATTAGACCAATGCGTGGATCCTGAGTTCTAACCAATGCGTTGCTCATTTGCGAGATAATTCATGTAATTTGTGTTGAGATTTTTGTGCATTTAGCATTGTTCTTTTTCCAGTTACTTATGAGAATGACTTGTTTCTCTATAGGAGGACCTTTCGAAAATGGGGGTGATGATTCGTCATTACAGTAACAAAGAACTAAAGGGATACGTTCGTGTTTCTGTTGGTAAGCCAGAACAAACTGATGCTTTAATGGATTGTATCAACCGCTTATCTTGATTCACTGCTAAGCTTGAAGCTCATTTCATAGTCGTGATTTCTAACAAAGACGTTCTACCGTAGTTCACGTGTCAAATGTAAGAACAAAATTAAGATCAGTCCTTTTTGTAGCAGTCACAGAGGTCTCAAGCACATTATTGTTGATTCTTGCTCGTATTTATCTTCTTGTATCATGTTACATTCAATGTACCTGAGAAAGGAAAGGTTGATTCCGATTGAATGTACTCCCTCCGTCCCTAAATTATTGTCTGGGTTGACCCGGCACACGGATTAAGAAAACTCAATTGACTTGATTATTAATATTGGAATAGTATTGAAATAGTGTGTTGTTTACTTTAAAGCCTATGTGTATGTGGCCCATAATTAAAGTAGGAAGAAAAAGTAAGTGTAAAATAGTAAAAGTGATGTTTTAAAAAGGAAAGTTTCAAACAAGACAATTATTTAGGGACGGACGAAAAAGGAAAGGAAAGACAATAATTTAGGAACGGAGGGAGTATTATATAATCTTTCTTTGGTAAATTTGAACGTGACCGACCCCTTGTTTGGCTGAATTCTAGTGCCAAATTCCCAATCCTCGGTGTTTGAACAAGCTAATCTTGAACTAAGTTGCCCATTTGTTCTTTATAGTTAGATGGTCAGTTGATCAGTAGATGTTAAAAGAAACTGTTTTTGATGCCAAAACTTGGATTTTAAGCTTACAAGATTTAAATTGTTCTGATTTTTGAAAAACAAATTGTGGTGACAAACATGAATTTAATCTTTTGGGGATTTAAATTGGGTTTTGCATTAGATGATGAATCTATTTCAAGATTAAGTCAACAATCTTCGTAATGTTCTAACTTCGACAATAGATAGAGAGTTTCAGTTTGCCTGCCGGCATGTCTGCCGATTGCCCGTCTTCTTTTTTGGATGTTTTATTCCTATTTTGATTCCTTTTGCCTGTATCAGCAACCTTGTTCTATGGGGACTGGTCTTCCCATCAATGGCCTATTTGTTGAGGCATGCAGGTTCTTCAAGCTAAGCTGGCGTCAAAAAGCGATTCCCCACCTCACACCAACATATATCCTCGCTTCTTCGCCATTTCTCCTTCTTTGTTTTTCTACTTTCTTAGTGATTCTTGGGTTTCTTCGAAGTTCAGGTCAGATATGGATTTGCCTTCTTGTTCTTCTTCTCCGAGTCTCGGGTTTCCTTTTCACCCTCGGAGTTGTAAGCCTTGGTTGTCCCATGGAGCAACATCCTGGTGTTCCCTGACCTTGGTACTTGATGGCTTCCCCTTCCAAATTTCCCTCTAATAACGATAAACTGAGGGAAGTATGAACGTAAATATGTTGAAGCGAACCCGGCCTCCGCAGATCAAAATTGGTGATCATACTTTGATTTTCCATCATCCCCCTGTCCATGCCAAACAATATCATAGCTTAGGTTCTACATGTTTCTCGGGAAACAATTTAAGATCATTTTCATGGAGCCTGTCCCTACAGGGATCCTCCAATATAGTTGCTTAATTGGGAAACTTAAAAGATGAAGAGAAGAAAATGCAATGAATCCTACAAAACTTAAAGGGTTCGGACTTCGGACTTGTTTGGGCTATTTTAGGCTATTCCTCTTTCGGGGTTCTTGTTTATTCCACTACCACATTTTTTTTTTAGGTTAATGATATGACATGGCATATAGTAGGCAATCTAATTATTAAGAGCGGTGCTAAATACAACTCAGTGAAAAAATAATTTTGCTCCTGATTTTTATATAAAAATTAAATTCAACCTTTCACTTAAATTTTTGACATTGTCTCTTATTTAGCAAGAAAAAAAAATTACAAAACAGACACAGGCGCCTAGGGTTGGCACCACCCTCCGGAGATAGCTGGCTAGGGTTGGCGCCACCAACCCCCCCCCCCTCACTCAACAAAAAAATTAATTTTTTCCTCTTCTACGCCAAGTATTTAGCAAAAACAAAATTTTAGATTACACAGGTAGCCAACATGGCGCAACTATTTGGAGAGAGGCAACCATGTTGGCACAACCCCAAAAAAATTGATTTTTTTTTTCTTTTCTGTGGCAGATATTTAGCAAATAAATAAATAAAATTATATAGGCAGCCCAGCATGGCACCACTCTTTCAAGCAAGGCAGCCCATGTTAGCGCCGTCCCCTGGCCCCCAAAAAAAAAAAAAATTTTGAATTTTATTTTTCCAAAATCTGAGAGGAGGGTAAAGTGTCACTTTCATTAAGGATGGTCATATTGTTGAGGAGAGGGGGTTGTATTTAGCATTTTGAGGATGTCGTATTTAGCACTTAAGAGCTTCTTCAATGTAATTATGTATTTATTAAAAAATACTAGAAACGTAGGAAATATAGATGTTCCAAAAAAAAAAAAATTCTCCAATGTAAACCTCTTATATTGAGGTGAAGATGAGGTGACATTTAATTGGGAAGTCATCCTCTACTTCTAGAGGGTCACTTAGAGGATGTTTTGTCGTGACCCGACCCGAGATCCGATGTAAATCCCGTTCGAGCCGCGAGACAATGCGGAAAACACGAAAATACCATCTCAAAAATTCCATTTAAGAGAATGCAAAGTCATGAGAAAACCCTGTAATGCACGTGCAAGTTTTCTTTTAAAACAACAAAACCATTTTAAACAATACTAAACCTCGACGGCGAAACAAGCCGGAGAAACAACACGTTAGCTAGCAACAACAAACTCGAACTAACATGCTCGGTACATATATAAACCATATCAGAGTACGCGGAATAAAAGTTAACAATATACAACAGCACGGCAACCATGCCGGCACAACAAAGGAATACATCATATAACAATCAAGACATCTACCCAACAAATACATTGTTTAAGTAACAAGTACACCCTCGACCTCACCAAAAGAAAATACTTAGGCACAAGGTGCACTACCAAAAGATGTCGTCCCAACGGACCCGAACACGAACTCTAGGGATTCCTTGCCGGCGCTTGATCTAAGGAAAACAATGAAAACAAACGGGGTGAGTTGAAAACTCAATAAGCTACTAATGCAACAATATGGCATGCTAGATGCAAGACATTAAAGATAACAAATATTCATGTCATCACAATATCATTTCAATACCAAACGGAAATAAAATGTTTTGCACATAGCCCAAACAATCCCATACGACACGAGAGGCTCGACGATCGCCAACCGTCCCATACCGATTGGAAACCATGACCAACATTCGTTCATATAGGAAGCACAATAGAACTATAAGTAACAAGTTACAAAGGATACGATGTCGAGGTACACCTCCGACCAAACCAATACTTCCAACCAATCAACCAATAATGTACCAATTGTAGAGCCGTTGTTGACGTGCTCGAACCATAACAAAACCATAATCTTTCAATAAAGAATTCGTGAACCATTTTATTTGAAATTCACTAAAAGAAAACCCGGTGCCACCGGTCACTACAACCCGGAAAGATCACCCGGTAAAATAGCTTACCAACGTTGCGGTTTTCCTACAAACACTTGGCGCCATTTCCCCTACCGCGCCAACGGTAGGGGCGAGAACCCAATGTATTGGCCTTCGACTATTACGTAGCCCCTGCTCTTGTAATAATCGAGCGTCAATACACTCCTCTCAAACAATTAAGCCATGGACTAACTAAATGCTCAAGTAGAATATTTACTCGACATTTAAATATAAAAGGTCATACTCCAAAGTAGGGAGTATACCACAACAATAACCATTGACAATAATATGAATGTCACAAGTGAGTTATAATAATCTCACACCACAAATAACCAACTTACAATAATTACGACAATTTACGTAATATCAAACACACAATCGGTGTAACCAAATTTTCTAACGAATCACTCGAATCATTCAAGTATTCCCAAATCACACACGTGGTCTCATTGATTATGAAATCCTAACGAACTCCGTTAGAGTCATTTTCGGTTTCTAATGAGTTCGAGTTTACGCGAATTAATTATACCGTAAACTTAACAATTATTAAACATAATCCACATTTCTAACATGTAAACATGAGTCTTTAAACACAACCAAAAAGTCAACCACGAATTTGAAAAGTCAACATAGTCAAACATACTCAATTTTGATGATTTCTAATATATATCACCATTTAACAAGTCTAACATGTATAACAACTTATAATTTTGAAAGGACAAGGAATAGTAGCTTACTTCCACAAGAAAATCTACCCAAAGAATTCTCAATCCAAGCTTAGCAATGGATTCCCCAAGTCTTAAGCAGTCCAAAGATGGTGTTGCATGCAAGATTCTATGGTAGGATGAAGAAGGAGATGAATACACACACTAATCTCACTATGCATCTCCCACACAAACTCTCTAGGCTTAAGGAAGAAATGAAGTGTTTTGGAGTCTCTCTCATGGTGAAGAGTGACTTAAATATGGTCAAAAGGTCAAGCCTAATGTACAAAACTTACAGCCAAAAGTCCAAGGTCTAAAGTCAAGAAAATTACAATTCAGTAATTCTGTCCGTACCACTTCGCACGGCCGTGCCACAATTTGGCACACGGCCGTGCCAAAGTTACTGCCCAACTCTGGATTCTCGGATCAGCCTCGCACGGTCGTGCCCTATGAGGCGCACAGTCGTGCCAAACCCAAAAACTAAAACCCAACATTCTGTTACTCTCGCACGGCCGTGCCATATAAGGCGCACGGTCGTGCGAAGGCCTCCAGTGTACTAAAGTGTTAAAACTCCAATTCTAAGGCATACAACACAATCCCAAACACATAAAATGAAGCTTTAAATGCATAACAACTCAAATGCATTAAACCATGAAACTCCTAACACATTTTCATATACTAAAAAGGTGTCCAACAAACTCAATTGTAAGTGTAAAAGAATGAGATTTGCACATGAAATGATAGCGTCAAAATGAAAGACATAACATAGGAAGAATGCAAATGATGCAAATGGTGCGGGCGTTACATGTTTATTCATTCACATCATTTACCATAGTTTTTATTTTTATTTTTTACCGTCAATCAGTTACAGTAAGAGTAATTTTTATTTTTTATAATTAATTATAAACCCATCCACTTCTGAAAGAATATTCTAAAAAAGTCTTGCATTGGAACACGTTTAGAAAGATAACTCTCTAATTTTTAAATGTTTTGCCACATATGAAAGATATCTTCTTGTTTAAGCATGTCACATAAAAAAAACTAGACAATAGCATTAGAGATGCTCTAAGTTCTTTTGAAAATTAATTAGGAAAAAACGGTTCATGGTCTCCATGAAATTATCAACAGATTTTATCATTTTCTTTATGAGAAACTTCATAAACACCCCTGATTTATAACCCAACTAGTTTTACACCCGTGCGTTAAACGCACGGACATATATCTTTTTTAATTAAATTATATTTAAACAAAACAAAGAGGAAAAGCAAAATTAAAAGAATAAATAACGAAAAGTAATGTTGGAGGCAATTACTTAAATAAAAATACATCATTGTATCGATAATACTATAGATTCTAAAAAAAAAATCATTAATTTTCTTATATACAACATTTGTTGTTTTATTTGTTGATTTTTCCTCTTCATCACATATAAATAAAAGAATAAATCTATTTATAATAATAACAAAAGATAAAATATATGTCAATTAATCTAAATTAATTATCTTATTTCAACAATCAAATGACTAAAATATCATTGGATACTGTCATATCTTAAACTAATACACATTTATTGAAAAATTGAATTTATAATACAAATTCAATTAAGTACGGGCCAATAAAAAGGGCCCAAATTACTCGACCATCACTTACATATAAGTTCATGGTCCATTACAATAAATGTGTATTAGGCAACAAGTATGATATAATATATATAGACATAGATATATATATATCTCATACTTGTTGCCCATTTTAAAAAAAAAAAAACCTCAAATAATTCCGGCCAAAAAGAAACCCCATACACTGCCATATTGACCAAACCCTAATACTATTTCATTTTATTTTAGAGTTTACCCATTCGCCGCTTTTAACCTTTAGTTCTCTCGATCACTCTACAGAAAACTTTTCCTTATTGGTTATCACTCAAACAAAAAATCTCCTTGGTCATTTGGTTTGTGCTAAAATTCCACCAAATTTTTTACTGGTATTAAATTTTTTTTATGCTTTTACTTAAGTTCTTCAAATATATGTTTTGTGTGTTCTGAAAATTATCAAATTTTCATGTAATTTTTTGTGATATAGATGTTCGGATTTGGGAAAAGTATGTGAAAAAAATCTAGTGTGATGTTTATCTTTTTTGAAAATTTTTTGTTGTAAGATTTTGATTTTTTTAAATGTAGACGAATTTTAGTATATTACATATAATATTGGAGAAAAGAAACAAAAATATTTCACAAATGTATTTTTTTTCAATTGTTTTCTAATTTTTTTCTAATTTATTTCTGATTTGAAAATTAGAGACTTACATTTTTAAGTTTTTTTCCCGAAATATTTCCTTACAATTTATTTGATTAAGATCTTTTCGATCTCCCTCATTTTAATTTTTAGTCATTGCTAATTTGTTTTAAAATGTTCATTAAATCCAACTTAATAGATATTCATATGGTTACTCTAAAATTTTTTCTGTGATCTTTGTACATTATAAAATTAGTCAATTCCACACCTTCACAAAGAAGGGTTGGACCGAGTTGTCACCAGTGGAATCATAATCTATTTTTTTCCTTCAATTAATTGATTTTAGTCTCTCAAATGTCTGTGAATAAATGAATCATGCTATTTATACTGATCTTAGAAGAAAAAATTTGATCAGTTATTCAATTGTCTATGTAATGTTTCGACTGCCCAATGAGTAAAGATTCATTTATCATCATTTCCAATGCATCAAATGCATTTCGTCATTAACAATGTAGCAAAATAAAGAGTTTTTTTCAGCAAATAAAAGGGATAAAAATTTGAATATTTAAGCTGTCAATGGAGATTTCGGTTTTTAACTAATATATTAATTTGGAACACCATCAGTTTTAGTTGTTCAAAGGATAAATTTTCCAACAATGCACAAGTCTGGGTTCATAAAGTGTAGTAAATCTTGGTGCAAGTTCTAAGGAATTTACGATTTTGTTTTGTGTATTATTTAACTAATACATTAATTGCTTAGTAAATAGGGGTTTCCATTTTAGGCAAGTTAATTTAGACGAAAAAGAACCTCGCAGGAAAAAAATAGCATGATTCATTTATTTACAGACATTACATAGACAATTGAATAACTGATCAAATTTTTTCTCCAATCGAGTTTTACTCGCGATCAAGGCCAAAAAAGAACCTCGCAGGTCGAGTGGATTCCTTAATTAACGTTTGAGGTCATTTGACTGCTCGCAGGTCGAGCTCATGACTTAGTTAATTTTAAGGCTTATATATTGTTATGCTCCCTGGTCGAGTTGATTTTTTAATTAACGTTTGAGGTCATTTGGCTGCTTGCAGGTCGAGCTCATGACTTAGTTAATTTTAAGGCTTATATATTGTTATGCTCCCTAGTCGAGTTGATTCCTTAATTAACGTTTGAGGTTAGTTAATTTTAAGGTTTATATATTGTTACACTCCCAGGTCGAGTGGATGCATCTCAGCAGGTCCGAGGTGAACACGAGCAAATAGTACTCCTCACCCTCGAGATAAATCTCAAGGAATAAGGAGTGGGGGGCTTCTGATGTGCATATTTTGGACCTGTTAAATTGTATGGGCTTTACTCCAGCGAATGGGCCCGAAATGAATAGAGGCCTGGTCCACTCGGGGCTATATATACTTTCTCATATACCAAGCCAAGGTATGCCACTCTTTATACATGGAGTACGTACTTTAATCGATATTCTCTAGTGGCTGATAATTGATTATCACGCCGGAGGGCTTTGGCGGGGACCCTTCCCGCCCCTCTCACAGTGTTTTTTTTGCAGACAAATACATGCCAGATATCTTACATCTGCGACGACTCGGTACCCCCGGTGCCCCTGATTTTTATGCATCATCATTACTAATATTTATACTATCTATTAAACAAGAAGGTAAATTCGTCCGCAACGATTTTAGTACTATCCAGAATTCTTCAGAGAACGACAGGTGGCGTGCTGAAAAAGGATTAGTAGATTTAGAAGGGTAGGGAAGAGAAAACAAAAATGCTAGGTTTACAACTATGTGAGATGCATATGCATGTTTCAGACATAGTTGTTACCATAGTAGTAGAAATAATTACAAACCTAGCAATGATGGAGAGAAAATATGATTAGAGAAAAAAAAAAGGGGAGAAAGAGGAAGTTATAATTAAAAAATTAAACTAAAAATTATATAAGTAAAATATAAATAGTAATTATACTTGTAGCTCATATGCCACGAAGACTTGTTTGTACTATACACTTACGAAAGTTACTAAAAGTTTTGACTGTTGATGCATTTTTACGCCAAATTTTTTATCTTAACTAATTATACCATATTTTAAGAGCTATGAGCTTTAATTAAGAACATTATTTTGGAAAGATTTTTATCACCAACATATTGGCTTACATTGAAAATATTGTTTTCACTTTACATTTTAACTTAACAGTTCTATTTCATCGATTGAATAATATAACTTTTATGTCTATCAAATTATTTCTGATAATTTTTTAATACTTAATTTTATTTATTTTAATGAATCAATGGTTTTTGAGTACTTATTTTTTGAAGAGTGAAGAATGTAGGTGGTTATCCTAAAGGTTTGTGGGTATCTAATTCCGAGGGTGACAATTATATTTCAATGGTAAAACTAAAGAGAGTTGTTTACTAAGTACATTCCCCTAAAATATTACAAAAATGTCATTATAAATTTTGACTTCAATGCCGTTATTTATTTTTCATTTTTTTAGGTTAAAAAAAATTTAATAACTGTTCGGTAGCCCCTACCGAATACAACTAAAGTTGTTCAAGGGGTGTCAAACAACCATAGTGATGTTCGGTTAGTGGGTGCCGAACACCACTAAGGGTGTTCAGTCACTCAGTGCCAAACAGGTCCAAAAAAACTCATCGGAGGACAGAAGCGTCGGCTCTAAACCCGGCGGTTCCATACGAGATCTTCGTTCCTAGAAGAATTAGGGGGAAAAACAAAAAGGGATGAAATTAGTTTGAAAAAAATAGTTGAAAATGAGAAAGAGGTAGGCGATGGAGGGTGGAACTTGAGGAGGCGGGAAGCGAGAAGATGATTCAAGGAGGATGGATTGTTGATGTTCATTCATCCTTCTCTCTCTTGAAAGAAAGATGGGGGGAGGGGAGCTGGGTGTTCTGTTCTCAAACAGCAATTGTGAATGAACTGGGTAGGGGCACCGGTGGTGGTGGTAGTGGTGGTGGTGGTGGTGGGGTGGGGTGGGGAGAAAGAGGAGGAAGGGGGTGGTTTTGTTTGGGGTGGGGGTGTACTTAATTAGTAGGTTTAGTTAATTTTGGAAAAAATATTGGCAAGGGTGGAATAGGAAATATAGGGGGGTATACTTAGTATTTTGAGAGGTTAAAAATATTTTTTTTGAGGGGGGGTGTACTAAGTAAATTTAGGGGTGTAAATAGCAACTCTCAAAACTAAATTTGATTATCTAAATAAGTGTGAAATACATTACAAGCCTTCCTACTTTAATTTGAACACTTTATTTTAACGAATTACTAGGGATAGTCTATTTCTACTATAAAAATTACTTATCCACTACATCCATCTAAGGTTAAGCTTATATAGACGAAAATACCCCCTTTTGTAATTCATCTCATGAATTACATAAATTAAACTAGTATATATTTCATTGTGTGATATCACAAAAATAAAAATCTTAATTATAATGTTGATATTCATATTTATCTTACTGTTCATTTTGATAATATCATCAAACGGGCTTGTCGCATTTATAGAATTACATGTTTCCAAACGTGAACATGCCTTTGATTTCTGCTTTCGTCGAAAGATGTTATCCCGAGACCAACAGTTTTCATATTTCGTTTGGAGAGATGACGATCACTCTCCACGACGTATAATATCTATTACAGATACATGTGGCTGGGAGACCTATCATGGGAGATACCAGCTTATCTGAGCTGAGGCCGAAGATAGGGTCTCTATTAGGGTGGACGACTAATCAAGTGAATGCTGAGTGCAAGACTCACTTGATTAAGTTTAACACCATCGCTCGAGAGCGTGGTACGAGCGGCCCAATGGTCAGTCCAGAGCGAAAAGCAACTACATATTTGTTGTGGATGTTAGGGGGGTACTCTTCGTCGACAAATTAAAATCTGCAGTCACCTCACAACTTCTACCATTCTTGGACCTACTGGAGGAGGTGCCCAACTATGCTTGGGGTACAGCTGCGCTAGCATATCTATACCGTCAGCTCGGTATAGCATCTCGTCGAGATACTGCACAGATAGTTGGATGTCTGACTCTGTTAGAGGTAAGTTTTACTTCTTGGTTTAATTTATTAATTTGGAATCATTTGTATTAATTTTAATTTATTATTTATTAAATTGTTTTTTTATTAGGGTTGGATAGTCTCAGAGAAGAAAACTGGACAACGGATAATCCCTGCATAGCTCGTTGGCGCATGAGTACATCGAGAAAGAGGGAGCCCAGGGGTTCTTTGGATATGTACCGGAGACGACCTAATCAGTATAATCCTCAGGAGGTAAGATAAATTATCAAAAAAATTAAATTATTTTGTAACTTATATTTCTTATGTTAATATATAGTTGTAATTTTTTTATTAACATGTAAATTTATTTAATTCGAATTATATGTTATTAATATAGGTTGTATGGCTTCCGTATCACTATGACCCGACAACGACCATCTCGATTAGTCTGTTTGAAGGTATCATCCACTATAGGACTATTACGGAGGCATACACGCCTAAGCGGTGTTTACGACAATTCGGGTATGTTCAAACAATTCCGCCCGATGCTCAAGTCCCTAATAAGGTATATTTGGGTCTGAACCTAAAGTTATACGTGGTAGATCACGATCTAAACAGGAGGTCGTGGGATACGTGGCAACCCCACTGCATTTTGCCCGAACGTTTTGGGTCATCTAGGTGTCGTGAACCTAGTGACGCGATGAACATGTTTGAGGTGGTTTTTTCCCCGATCTCATCCTCAGGTTGTCGACCTGCTTCCAGTGATGTCGTTGACGATGAAGACATGGTAGGCCATAGGACAATCGCAATGCAGTGCTCGGTGTCATACTCTTCGAGTTTATTATCATTAGTTTCTTTAGCTTACTCTACTCCATGTCCATCAAGTCGAAAGCCTTGTGAGATACAACGCAAACAAGTTGTCGAAACACCCAGCTTGATTTAGTGAGTAAATGGACAACTGTGCGTGATTTCTCGAATTAAATCTTTATCTCGTTCAGCTGCAACTCAATATTGGTGTTGAGCTTCAGGAATATTATGTCGAAACCCCCAGTCGCTGAGCCTAACCATCTCTTCATCTGCGAATGAGTACTCTCGACCTTAGATAATACAATTATTGGACACATTAATTAATACGGGATGATAAACCAAAAAAATAAAAATAATATATTGCAACTTTTAATAAACAAAAATTTATTTCAGTTAATATAAAAATAAATACTTGTTTGTCGCAATATTTCCAAAATGAAATAGATATTTGGTCCACGCAGTACATAATTTCTTCTTGTATGGAACCAACCATTCTCTCTTCACATATTTCACTAACCCATACTTGTTGTCCCATACTGTTTCCAGCACAGCCACTTGTTTTTCAAATTTCTCCTCTGTTCTTGCATCAACAATTTTGTGCCACCTAGACATAAATGTTGGAGAAAAATCTCTAGTCTTCATACGTTGAACCACATGTTTCTAAAACATTCTTTGATATATGTCTTTTACACAACATATGTTGGGCATCGGGAAAGAAATACTGAATTACTTTCATAAAAGCCAACTCCCTCTTAGTCATAAAAATCAATGGACAAATCTCTAATGTTGCAAACAACTTTTGCAGCATTTCCAAAACCCACATAAAAGAATCAGTGGTCTCGTCATGCATGAGCATGAAAATTTTGACCCATAGGTGCCACCCCAATAATCTTCAACAACAGCAATTTGTACTTATTTGTTTTGTACGTTGCATCCAAAATGATAATGTACGAAAACTTTTGTAACAAATCAATTGATTTGGGGTGCATTAACAGGACGTGTTTAAGAGTAACCTCATCATCTTAAAATTCTTCCCAATGGTGGTAGCCATGCTCATACATCATTTTGAAGAAATGTTGCATGGGTGTTGCTTCCCCATACTATCCCTTCGCACTTTCTGTACCAAATTCTTAACTTGGCGTAGCGAGCTAACATTCTCGGGATTTGTTTCATGCAGATGATTGAGGATTTGCTTTGGCTTTATATTTTCGTGGGTCAATTGTTTAACTACTTCATAATCTTCCTTCAGTGACGATCTCGATCTGTGCCATTGTCCATACGGAGTAATTGCGTGGTTGTGTCGACCATTCTCGCCAACATGCACTTTTCAAAGATTACCACCAAGTTGTCAACTGCAGTAACCTCAAATGGACAACCTATTTTCTTCGAACCGCCTTTTTTTCTTTCACTCTCATCAGTATCTCCAGTTACTCTGGCAGTTTCTTTCACAACCAAAAGACACAATTTTACGTTTATTTCTAGTTCTATGCCGCTTGATTATGAAATGCATGTTATTTGCAAAACCTGTAGCAAGAATCCATTGCCCCACCGCCACTTTACCCTCAAATATTGTGCCTATAACAAAACACTCGCTCACATCCCGATAAAGTGTTTCATCTATAGGGTAACAATCCTGTAATTATTTAACCGTGTATAAGTAACATTTAATAATAATATTAATTCAATTAATAGACCCAAAACAAATATTTATTTAAACAACTATAAGTAACATTTAATATTAATTCATTAACTGTAAATAATACAACTAATAATATTAATTCAATTAATAGACACAAACAAATATTTATTTAAGCAATTTTAGCAACATTTAATATTAATTAACTAGATAAAAAATATAACTATTAATATTAAATCAATTACAAAGTTAAATTAAGGTTCTTAAAGTTTAAATATTACATTCAATTAAACATGTTATGTAACACCCTGACCTTAATTCATTCCTAGTTAACTCATAATCACTTCATATTGACCTTGAAACCCTCGGAGAGTGAGGTGTCATGCTTGTTAAGTGTGACGTGTTGAGTTGAGAACCTATTTGACACGTAGTTAATCTATGTTGTGTCGTGCGTTGTTTTCGTATTCGTTCGAGACTATTCTCGACCTTGATTAACATCCGTACACGATGTTCATTTCCTCGTCCCATTGACCTAGTCTTGGTTTAGACTTCTTTACGATTGATGATCATATTGATCTTGTCGTTATCCCGCACGCGAGTCATTTCGAATGTTTCGTATGCCCCGATTTGTACTCGAATCTTTATATGGTTGATTGCGTGAATATTACGTTGAACTTCTAGCGTTGTTTTTGAACTTTTCGGGAACCTTTCTTGAGTGTTTCGATCTTCCCATAGACTTAGAATCACTTTGGGATCGTTTAGAATTATTTTGGGAGCGTTTTGGAGCATTTTCGGAGAGTTCGGAGAATCTAGATTCAAAGCGATCGCCCTAGGGGAGATCAGAGCGATTGCCCGATTCCAGAAGGCAAAGTGATCGCCCTGGTTAGGGCAAAGCGATCGCTCTGCCCCGACCCTGTTCGTTCAGTTTTTGTTCTTTCTCGGTTTTTCATATTTTTATGTGGTTTAAAATGCTCAAACAAGCCCAGGATTGGACCAAACACTTACCCATGGTATTAATAAGATAACCCAACCCATTTCCCCTCATTTTCTTCCTCCAACTCAGCTGAGTTTAGAGAGAGAGGAGAGAGAGAGAAGAGAAAGAATTCGCGATATCATGAGCTCCGTTGGTCGGATCGACGATCCGTCTTTGCCGTAACGTAGAGGGCGACGAGGAGCACGTTTTTAACTAAAAAGATCGTCCGATCTGTTGAGGAATCACCACCCCACCTCTTCTCCCACGTTTTAGAGAGAGAAAATGGTATTTTAAAGAAGAAAAGCTTGATTCGGACTTGGGTTGAGCTTGGGATCGACGTGTGGACTCCGTAGGAGCGTAGAGGTCGCGGAGGAGTACATTTCCAACCGAAGCCCCTTTGATTTCGTGGAGGATTTGCGTTGCATAGGAAGTTACTAATCTTCTTCTTAGATTTTAAGCATCGTAGTGTAATATCGCGATGTTTATGTGTTATACATGTTGTATATAGAATCTCTACATGCTATACTTGTTCAAGATGATTTGTTAGCATGTTGTTTGTTGGGAATTGATGATTTGTCATTAATTTCGTAGTCTCCGAATGTTAGAGACATATGAATGATGTTGTGGTACTCGTTGTTGTTGTACATGTTGTATTGACGTCTCCTAGTGTTAAAGACTCATTGGAATTGTATTGAGAATGTCATTGTTATGGTGGTGGTATTTGAGTGCATAGACTCGTCGAAGGTTACCGCGATCATTGTAGTCGTTATTCTTAGACCTTAATGATATTGAATTATTGGGGCATTTGTTGTTTATAAACTCACGAGATTGTTATGAGGATAGACTTTCGGTACCTTGAGTATTGTGAATGAGATGGGTATGTAAGGATGATGCTACGGCTTGTCCCGACATTTTAAATATTCGTAAGACTCGACTCTAGTCGTGAATTATATATAACACTATATGAACTAGACTCTAGTTGTGACCGACTCTAGCGGAGTCGAATAGGACGTTAAGAATATACGTCGTGTAATGAGTTAATGAGTGGTATAAATACGTATTAGTAGTATTTTAGTCTCCTACGACGTGGGATGACGAATTGATGAGATCTTGATCGAATAAACTTGAGTTAGGTTGACTTAGTCAACGTTGTTGATCACATGACTACTTGAATTGGGTTGGATGATTATATATACACCCTATGTCTAAGCTTTGATTAATTATTAAAGATACTCATGACTTCATATAAGTTACTAATAAGTTGTATACGATGATGTGTGACGTACGTTGGGAATGTCTTAGTCACTACACATTGAGTGACGTGTTTATTATGAGTTAAAGTTTTGAGATACCCCAGTTATCACCCAATAAGGGTGCGGAAACTAGTGTTGAGTTGCTACGACATATTACGTAGTGAGTTTGGAATGTAGTGGATTATGAGGCATATTATTGGAGCGTATGATAATCATAGGATACCGTAGAGATCCTAAGTTTAGAGTATTCATTATGTATGAATTATGATGGTAAGTACGAGAAGGCTTACACATGTTATGATTATAAAGTCTAGCACTCGCGGACTTAAATGCTTTGGTGTATGTGTGGTTGTTTTAGTAAACAATAGGACAATCATCCTACTTTGATGATTGATTGTGTGTTTAGTATTTACAATCACATTATGTTGATTTGGTATGTGATTCAATAGAACACATTATGGTTTGATTTCATTAAGTTGTAATTAAATATAAAACACATCATGGTTTAATTTCGTTAAGTTGTGATTCAATAGAACACACTTTGATTAGTTTGGCATGAGTAAACATCTACTTGTGCATTGCATCGAGTCCAGCTGACATATGTGCATTGGAGGTGTATTGACGCTCGGTTATTGCGGGAGCAGGGGCTTTGTAATAGCCGAAGGCCAATACACTGGGTTTCTCCCTACCGTTGGCCACGGTATGGGTTTTCTCTAGTCCTACAGTTGAACAGAATAAACGGTGACAGTGTATTGTCGACATTATTTTGTATGTATTAGGATACGGACACCGGTCCCTTGTGATACTTGTAAGTGACTAGAGCCGTATTATCTCGGGTCGTAGGGGATCGAGTGATACGTTGACGTGGATATAGAAAATAGTTCACAACGAGTACTTGTAAATCGTGCTTGACGCGGTCGAGTACATTTATTTGTTGGGTACTTGTAGATTGTGCTTGACGCGATCGGGTACATATATTTATTATGGAATACGAGCACTAGTCCCTTTGTGATTCGTGTACGGCAATAGCAGCATAATCATCTATTTCTGTTCATTGGTCGATATTGGGAAATGTGTCCAGCATCAGCGGCACAGTTGTTTATTATGGTTCTCTGAAGCAGAAGCACAGGAATCTATTATCATTATTATCTTGTTGGATAGCAGCAGAGGCATCCTTTATAGTTCTGTGGAGCGGCAGTACGATCGTTTAATACGGCTTCATGGGGCAATAAGGTCGGAAGTGTTACAAGGGATTTTGGAGGTGTACCTCGAATCCATCGTATCCACCTTTATGTGTTTACTTCACGTTTTACGTGCTTCCTATACGAGCGAATGTTGGTCGTGGTCTCCAACCAGTGCATGACGATTGGCGGCTATTGAGCCTCTCGTGAATATAGGGTTGGTTGTCTTATGTGCTACAACCTGTTTATTATCCTGTTATATTGATGTGCACAATGCCATGCCATATTGCTGCATTAATAACTTACTGGGTCTTCGACTCATTTCTTCCATTTATTTTTCCTTAGTGGCAGGTTGAGTTCCAGCACATCGAAGCTTTAGTTCGAAGTTGTACTTAGATTATTAATTTATTTTATCACCTGTATTTGTGAGATCTTGGGTTAAACTGAGTTATGTAAACTTAGTATGTCAGGTAGAGATACTTGTATACTGTAGACTTGTATTTGGTACCGACTTGTGGAGTTGTGCCGGTTGTACTATTTTACATCTTCAGTTTTCTTGGTTGGTGTGGCCTTGTGCCCATTGGTATTTTATTTATAGTTTTCCCGAGCGTTTTGTCTCGCGGTGTTGTAGTTATTGTCATTCTCCGGCACTTGTTTAGCCGTGGAGGTTTTTCATAGTTGTGGTATTATATTTAATCGAACTTTGAAGCTCATGTTCATTTAGTATTTCGCTGCTTGGTTTTTGGTTTTGAGCTTTTGTGGCTCGCTTTATTCAGTTCTTTCACCTGTTTTCCTTCGGTTTGACGCTCGGAGTTGGGGTTCAACATTGAATCTCGGACTCGGGTCGTCACATGTTATCTGAATTAACAAAGTCAGAGGGAAAAAATTATAAATTTCTATTTACTTAAACAACTTAACGAAACTAACAAACTAAAGGGGGAAAGTACCAATTTTTTAACGTTTTAAAAATTTGGGGGGGTAAAAGTGCAAGAAACGAAAATTAAAAAACATAGGGGGGACATGCGCCCAGACTAGGTGCATGTACCCCTAGACATGTGTCTGTACCATGCGCATGTCTAGTGTACATGCGCCTAGTCTGGGTGCATGTTCCTCTACACATGCGCCTGGTCTGGGCACATGTCACTCATTTTTTTTTATGTATATTTAACACAAATAACTAAGCAAAAAAATAATATTTAACTCAAAAAATAACAAAAACATACAATTTTGAAGCAAATAAATAAACCTGCAAGAAAATTTAATTAACACAAATATGTCGAAAACATACATATTTAAACAAAATAACTCGACAATTTAAACAAAATTACATCTGAGTTGTCTGAGCTGGATCCCCCTTCTGAGTTAGTAGACATTTGAACAAAATATTCTAATTGTTCTCCGTTTTAGAATGAGAGAGAGAGAAATCAGAGAGAAATATTAATGAGAATGTCAAGTTTTTTCTTTTTATAAAAAATTAAGGGGGCTAAGTGTAACATTTTAGGTGGATTAATTATAATTTTATAGGGGGCCTAAGTGTAATTTTATAGGAAAAAGGTGTAAATATTATAGGGCGACTTTAAATATAAAAAAATAAGGGGCTAAGTGTAATATTTTAGGGTACCTAAGTGTAGTTTTATAGGGGGAGGGTTTAAAATATAAAAAAGTAGGGCCCAAGTGTAATTTTATAGGGAGGAGGGTGTAAATATTATAGGGGGCGGATTTAAATATAAAAAAGTCAAGGGGCTAATTGTAATATTTTAGGGGGCCTAAGTGTAATTTTATGGGGGAGTGTGTAAATATTATAGGGGGTCAACTGTAAATATTAAAAAATCAAGGGGGCCTTATAATTTTAGGCAGGGCAGCTGTAACTTTTTAAAATGCAGGGGGCAACTGTAATTTTAGGTTAATTTTTTAAATAAGGAAAAGAAAATAGGGAAAATGGCAAGTTAATAATTTCGTCGGGGGTTGCGTTTAGGGTAGGAGGGGGCTGCGTTTAGCGCCTCCCTAAAATTACATGCTTAGAAAACAATATTTTTACTTATTGTACACAATGTAATTTAAAAAAAATATCTTTTTTATGAGCATAAATAATAAAAAATGATTGTTCAAGCAAGTAGAAAAATAAAATGAAAATAGATTGGTCATGGGATATATTGGCAACTTAAAAAAAATGATTGCTATGAAAAGTAACTTGACTAAAGTCAATAACTTCAAGTACAACAAAAGAAAGTTTAACAAAAATAATTGTTTCTATGTACAAGCATATCTGATTATTTTATCAAAAATAGATAAATAGATTATCCTTAAATAGATTAAGTGTAACTTTACACAGATCATAAAACTATCTTTTAATTGAAAGAAAAGTGAAGTAAAAGCAATTTAGAAAATATATTGTATGACTATTTAAGGGTATTTTTGTCCTAACATAAAACATTAAAAGCATGTGTGATACGATAAGGTGATCTCATATGGTTCCTAGCTATGATCCTATATTATGGGAATAGATATGGAAATTGAAAATCCTTCAAAAGTTGAAATTTTTTCTATGGCTCATGCAACGTTATAGAATTATGTCTAATAAATTAATATGAGAGGAACATAGTTTGCGAGGCTACGTGCTTGAGATGTAATGATAATGTTGAAAGTACTCTTCATATTTTGAGAGACTGCCCCGAGCCATTGAAGTTTGGAAAATCTTTACTGATGTGAATGACAGAAACACAAATGCAGGTATGAATATACCGAAGTGGTTTTAGTTGAATATGGTCAAACTCAAAAATAAATATTTTAATGATATTTAGTGGCCTATTCCATTTATTGTGATCATTTGGCAAATTTAGAAAGACCAAAACAAAGAGACAAATAGCGCAGGAAAGGTCCAGTGTGCAAGTTTCCAGCAAGAGCATTATGAATTACGCAAAACGAGATCAAGGGGGCTTTCGAACAACAACAAATGACAGGTATGAATTTTTGTTAGTTCTAATGCTAAAGGAAATAATTGGTGTTGTCCTATTGCAGGAACTATGAAGTTAAATACTAATGCCAATTGCAAAGAAGGAAAAAGATTGGGAGTTAGAGGTGTGGTCAGGAATGAACGTGGGAATGGGTTCACGGCTACTATGGAAAGGTGTATATTGCCCAAGCGCTTGAATCTGAAATATAGGCGATCGATATACACGGGGTTGGGGATTGTTTAAAGCTTACAAGGAAGAAAGATTAAGGTCGAGTTAGATTCTCTTACGACTGTAAATTTGTTGAATGACCCCAGAAATCTAAATCACCCCTAGCTCCTCTTGTTGAAGGCTGTAAAGCGCTTATGCAACAAACGGAGAGCAATATCAAGCACATCAGGCGTGAAGGAAACAAAGTCGCGGATGCTTTGGCCAAACTCGGTGCTGAGAAAGATGAAGATTTAAAGATCCTCATATATCCTATTCCTGAAGTGGAGGAGCTACTCCGTTGTGACCTCCTGATGTCTAGCATTTAATTTTATTTTGTTATAGCTTCCTTTCCTTTTAACAAAAAAAAAAGAAAAAAGAATAAAATAAAATAGTTATTAACGAGTGTAGTGTATAGGTAATTAGTGTAGTGGAAATAATCTTTCTATTATTATTATTATAATTATTACTATTATTAGGAGTATTGTTATTATTATTTTATTTTCACAAAAAGATTTCATCAAGATGTTCCATCATTTGCTAAAAATTATATTTTGAGAGTTGTTATTTACACCTCAGATTTTACTGAGTACACCCCCAATATTTTCAAGCTCTCAAAAACTTAGTACACCCCCCTATTTTTCCATTATACCCTTAACAATATTTTTCCCGAAAATAACATATTCTACTAAGTACACCCCCACCCTTCTTATTTTGAAATACCCTCCAAAACAAAATTTACGATTTATTCACCCCTTGTTCAACATCGACACCACCCCCCACCCTTTGGCAACCAACGACAACGACTACGGCAACCAACCTTCATCATCTTTCTCTTCTTCTTCATTAGTCCTTCAACATCAATAATGGACGAAAGGTCACTCGTAGGTGTACATCTCCTCTTTATTAGCATTCTAGGTTAAAATGTTATATTTTTGCAATTTATATGTTTAATTATTGTTAGGGCTTAGTTACATTTCAATTTTTGCATTTTGGTGTTAAAATATCGTGATTTAAAGCAAGTTTTGTTGAAAAAATCGATTTGATTTGACCTGGGTTGTTCGGCACTGGGTAGCCGAGCGCCCTTAAGAGTGTTCGGTAGCAGCTAACCGAACAACCTTAAAGGGGTTCGGCAGCTACTAAACGAACAATCTTAAAGGGGTTCAGCTAGGGGTTATTGAACTCCTTTAAGGTTATTCGGTTAGGAGGTGTTGAACAGCCTTAAGGGGACCATGGAACAACACAAAGACTATTCGTCAACCCCCTGCTGAACATTATGAAGACTATTCGGTGGGTACGAGCCGAACTGTCTTCAAAGTGTTCGGTAGGGGGTGCCGAACATTCTTTATGTTATTTCACGCCCCCAACCGAACAGCTCTGAAGATGTTCGGTAGTTCATTGCCGAACACAATGACCGAGTTTATGCTTAAAAAAAATTGAAAAAAATTGAAATTTATTCAATGAAATGAGATAAAATACTTACATAATTGGTCCTTTTCACCTGTTCTTGCTCCATTAGCAGTAATATGGATGTATTTTTGGAGATTTAGGGTTTGAAGTTTGATGGAATTTAAGTGAAGACGAGTTTGATGAACTTGGAATGCATTTTTATTATGAGAGAGAAAGAGAGAGGGTGTATTATAATACATGGGGTGTACTTAGTACTATTGAGATAATATGAAAAAAAAGGGGGGTGTATTTAATAAATACTAAGAATATTTAAGTCTAAATTTATATTGACATTTTAGTAACATACGTAGGAAATGTACTTAGTAAAATCCGGGTTATAAATAGCAACTCTTTTATATTTTGATTTGGAAAAAGTGAAATTTACCGAAAATTGAGAGCCCTTTTTACCTGAATCGGAGTTTATGTGACCGACCCGAAAGTACTTCCGACTGCTTTCTCTCCCGGCTAGGGTTTAATAACGGTTTAAATTTTAGACTTACGGCTTCCTTCCTTCTTAACCCGCGAAAACACAAAATCTTCAAACAGATATCAACCCAGAAATTCAACAGCGGAAACCTTGAGCTGGAATACAAAAACAGTGAAATTTCAGGGCAAATGGATCGAATCGATACGGTGAAGGAGCTCCCTTTCCGGGTCGGTTTCACCGGACACAGTGGTCATCTTCGAATCGAGCCACTCTCCCCCGTTGAACGCTCCAATCCTCTCAGTTCACTCCCGGACTTCATTCTGGTCAGTATTTCTCTCACTTTACACTGCAAACCAGTCTACTATTATATGTCTGTATTACTGTGTGCTACTCTGTGTGTGTTAGACATTGTTCACTCCCTCAATTAACCGTATTTTGACTTTTCAGAGTGACTTTGACCATTTTGAGATGGGGATATCCGTACACTTGCTTTAGTTGAAATTTAAAACTTTCGGGGTAGTACTTTTTAGGTTGCTTACAAAGGTTGTATTGTATATTTGTCATTACTAACTAAGTAAATTATGTCAAATATCATCTTACAAATACAAATGGTCAAATTGATTGTGGAAAATCAAAATTAGACTTTTTTTTGTGTGTGTGTGTGTGTGGATGGAGGGGATAGTTCTTTTGTGCTTGTACATGGCATGTGCATTATTTTCTTGGGTTTTTTGTTTGTTTTGAATCTTTGGTGGTGATGTTGAACTTTAAGCTATTGTTGATCTTTTAAGGAATTTTTGTATCTCTACTGGGAGACTGTCCAAAAGAAGGAGTTTGTTCGTATTATTTGGCAAAACTTCATTAAAAGTTTGGACGTACTCTACGGAATATTTTGTTGCTGGGATTTTTACTTAGTTCACTCAAGTTTGGCTAATGCTTGGATCCAGTCCTAGTTTAACTCAAGCTCTGATCAATGTTCATCAATATTACCCTTTTATCTGGTAGATCTAGAGGAGAACATTCTGTATATAAAAGGTTTTGTCTGTTGTAAAATGAAGAAACTTGACTAATGGGTTATGAATTGGTGTCTAAGTTCTCATATATTTCAATCTGACATTTGCTCTATTCTTTCATTCTCACATCATTTTTTATGCTTTTCTTTTTGTCATATATTTGATGCTTTGAATGCACAGATATACTTACTTTATTTTACTGCAGAAATCTGTGTAAACTGTAAATGCTATACTTTTCCATTTAATTTTGTTGAGTTTCAGAATGAAGATAATAATTACTATGGACGTATTCAGCTCCTCGCCGTTACCCTTTTTACACAATTTCACTCAATGGCCTCCTTGATGGAACATGTGTCTATTTTTATTTTGAAGGTCCCGATCGTCCTAACACCCAAGGCCTTCAATCCTGGTTAAAAGTTCCTCTCTCTCCCTATCTTTTGGCTATCTACAAGCCCCTTAGATCTCCATCTTCTTGCCCCGCTCCTAATGTACCTCCTTCCTTCTCTTTTACCCCCCCACCCTCTTCATTTACCATTATCACAACCCATAATCCAAAACCCAATTCTCCTCCATAGCCACCCCGTATGACTGTCGCCCCCTAATTGATGTCCAAGAACCCAATCACTGGTTTTGGATAGTGTGCAGAAGCCAGCAACTCTTGCTGGGGTGTAAATGAACATTCACTCAGAATTTGTACTATCTAAAATTCAAGCGACAGAACAGTTGATCGATAAAGGCAAATTGTTGAATTTGGTATCATGTAAAACTTGGGGATCCCAACAATAGTGATTGACTAATTGATTCTTGTATATACAGGCTTATTGAGTTAGTAATTTTTTGGCTTATTGTTCTGGAATGAATATCAAGCGACAGAACAGTTGATCGATAAAGGCAAATTGTTGAATTCGATATCATGTAAAACTTGGGGATCCCAAAAATAGTGATTTGACTAATTGATTCTTGTATATACAGGCTTATTGAGTTAGTAATTTTTTGGCTTATTGATCTGGAATGAATATCAAGTTTCATTCAGTGAGCGTTTGCAATGAAAATGGCATCTTGTAGGATTTTTCGCTACCAGAGTCAATCTTCAAATTAATCTATCTCCAGTCTTTGAGCGAGGAAATAGATGGAAGGAGGAAAATAAAAATCATAAAACTAGACCAGAGAAGAGAAAGGGAAACACGACAATATAAATTGAGTGCAAAAGATGGTGTGGAGCTAGTTGATCAAGGACACAGAAGCAAAAGATTCTTAGAGGTCTAGACAGAGTGTTGCAGCTGTAGTTAGATAATTAGGAATAACCATGTTAGTAATCTTAGTTATGTTGGGAGCATCCAAACCATCAAAATGGAATCCGACATGTGTTGTACATCAAGGAGGCCATTGAGGGAAATTGTGCAAAAGGGGTAATCGAGAGGAGCCAAATCCACTATGGATAATAGTTGACATTTCATTATTCTGTTTTGATTGCGTTTATCCTGGCAACTTATATTTTTTCCATTTCATTTATCAATCTTTAAACTGTTTATATTGTCAAAGATTTATCTGTTTAAGATGGTGTGCGATGTATTAAAGTTTGTTTTCCTTTTTTTTTTTTTGGATTTTTCTTTCGCTTTATAATTTACCTATAGTTACTCTACCTTTTGGATATAGCCCAAAAGCTGTGGTTTTAACTACCAATCTTGACCAAGTGCCCTTAATTGGCAAGTTTTTCTTTGAATTTTTCATTCTCGTAAGATATATTAGGCCAAGTATATATACATATACCTGCTTCAAGGGTATGCTATTGTTACCATGCTTGACTTATATAAGCTATGGCATACTTTGGTTAAAGTATAAGATGCAGGGTCAAAATTATTTGCATATTCACCCCCACTCTTTCCTCCCATCATCTCCAAGTCTCAGAATACTCTCCTTCCTACCTTTTGCAATTGTCAATAGCAGTTTCACAATAATAGAGATAGTTTGGTGAGATAATTCCACCTCTCAGTAGGTCATGATTTTGAAGGGCTAGATTTTTTCATTTTTGTCTTTTGAGGTTACAGTAATCTTAAGTTGATTCATGGGTGTTGATGAAGGCTGCAGTGGATGTGGGCAATGTGGTGCAGTTGATGGTAATACTTTTATTCCCTTAGGTTGTGTGACTTTAGAGAAAGAGAAAAAGAACCCAGGATTCCGGCGATCTATGCTTTTTGTGTAAGTTTTTTGAATTGAGGAATGTCTGATCAAGCTTGTTAGTTTGAGGCTTTGAACTATCTGTTTGAAGTTTATTCTAATTCTGTCTGTGAAGTATCCTACTCTTTTAAAAGCTTAGGGTGTTAGAGAAAGATCCAACAATGTATATCAAGCCTTTGCGCTCCCCTCACGTGTGACCCCCACTCCCTCATGCATCACTAGATACATCACAAGCCAAACAGAGTGCTAATTTGTGCGCTACCAATATTGGGGAAAACAGATGCAAGCATGGAAACTCGATCCCTTGATTGTTCTTTCCTAGAGCTTTGGTACCATCTTAAGTATTCAACTCATCAAAAAGCTTAAGGTGTTGGGAATGTTTATCAATATTGCTTTTAACACATTATTTTCTCGTTGCTCTAAATGTTGCCTTGCCTGTCCAAACTTTTATAACTATAACACTTCAATTTCCTCTTTCATTAAGTAGTGAAGGCATTAATTTGAATGTTTGGTCTTGCGCTTTATATTCATACTTTGTTTGGAATACTAGCATAACTGCTTGTCCCCTTGTAACTATTTAAAACTTATTAGCACTCTATTAATACTTGTCAAAAATAGTTCTTAGGGATATCATCAAATTTTCCTGCTTTGCTTAATGTGTATTTCTGCTTCAGCCTCCTGCATTTGCCAAGGAAACACCAGAATCGATAAAAGAGTATATTGAGGATAAATATCTCCTGCCGAGATTAGACCATGATGAGTTCTCCCCAGAAAAAGCAGGAAGGCAGTGGGAGTTTGACTGGTTTGATAGAGCAAATATTCACTTGGAGCCATCATTGCCTCGGTCTGTTATGGTTCCCGCATGGGAATTGCCTTTCAGACGCCCAAAGAGGGGGTTAGAGCTTGAAAATTGGGAACCCAATTCAGTGCAGGTAACTGTTTTTGATCTCTGTATTAGACATGTTTCAGCAATGGTTTCCGTAAATACTATTGCATGTTCTGTTCATTATTGTTTCTCGAAGGTTAAAAAAAAACACGTATGTATTTAGAGACTTCATATTACTCTTTGTTGTTATGTTAACATCATTTTATCTCCTTATTTCTCACAGTTTCGTGTATCTGACTTATATGATTACTTTTAGGTGGATGTATCAGGAATTACAGAAGGAGCTGAAGATTCTAGTGCTTTGCCACGCATTATTGGACCTGCAAAGGATTTTGTGAAGGGAAGCATTAACAATCGTCCTTTTCGTCCTGGGGGCTTAGATGATTCTCAATCTTTGGGAAGGATTCTCCCGGATGGAGCTTCCAATGGTGAATGGGTGTGGGAGGTGCTTAATGGTGGTCCAGCCCAGGTTATTCCTCCAAGCTTCAAAGAAGGAATGGATCTTGGCAAACTGAAAGTAATTGGTTTATCCTTGTAGCTGAAAAACTCAACAAATTCTGATTAACTTGATATTTGACTTCATGTATAAATGACTTTTTGAAGGCACATTCATACACTTGGAATGTTTATGAAGATCTGAGTGCACTGAAGAGCACATCTAATACAAAGCTGGTCAGTTTCTCATTGCTGTCAAGATTCCAAAGCCAAACTAAGTCAAAACAAGTATTATAATCATCTTGTATGGGACTTACATTGGTCTCTTAATGTTGTCTGCAGAATGCATTATCTGTTCAGTTCGATGACTTATTTAAGAAAGCTTGGGAAGAGGATGTCACAGAATTAGTGGGAGATGGTCTGTCCAATTCAAGTCTTATCTGTGTCTTTTTGAGGGTCTTGGATTTAAATATAATGCCTTGGTCTGCTTGGCTTATGAAAATAATTCAATACTTGTTTCGCTTCAGGTGGAGTCGTGTTTTTGGTTTGGTTACGCCTCTTCAATTGATCTAAATCAGTTATACATTGCATGGAATAATCTTTTAGCATGAATGAGCTGCCATCTTTACCTATACTGACATCAAACTAGGGTTACATAATCAATATGTCATGAATTAATTGTGCATAAAGGTTTATTTATATTGATCTGTACAAACATTTGCATAAAGCTGGGTTCTTTTGATAATTTAAACCCTAGAAGATGATAGAATATATACTTTCCTGGCTAGCTTTACTAGTTTAAAGAGAATGATTTTTCTTCTAAAAGAAAGAGCAGGCACCCAAATTCTCTTATTCAAATACGTCCTTTTTACAGTTGTAAAACTGAATCTTTTGAAATATTTATGGTTTATCATAATATCTTTGGTTTTATGGACAGCTAATAGTATTTTGTTTTTTAAGGTCACGTGTCAGAGTCGGAAGGGGAAGTGGAAAACACATCAATGAAGTTGTCTTTGACGTCTGAAGCTGAATCAAATAAGTTAGATGTAGATGCTGGTGCATATGCTTTGAACTCTGAGTCATCTGTTTTGGATGAAATTTTGTCGGTTGATTCAGGAGGATCAACTTCAAGATTGGACACGTCTAGTGATGGTGGGGGACAACAGCCGAAAGAAGTAAGTATATGTGAAATATTATCGACGAGAGTTGTTACTTCAACTGCTGTTTTGCAACTGTTTGTTGAGTATTTTTGTCAATGTGCTTGGATAGTGAATGCTTTTATTCTGCAGGCTTGGGCCATTAGTGGAGGTGCTGAGGGGATTGCGGATCACTTTCACGAACTTGTTCCTGATATGGCACTTGATTTTCCTTTTGAATTAGATGCATTCCAAAAGGAGGTACTGGTCACTCCAAATTATATATTGCCGGATGGTGGATGGGTTTCATGATGACTTTTCTGCTATATGTCCGTCCGAATATTAAATAGTTCGTTGAGATACTATCTGATAGCTGTCATCAGTGTACCTCACATGGAGAAAGATATGCTTCAATGTCCAAATTCATAATGATTCTAGTTATACATTGATTTAATTTCAACATATTACCATCAAAATATCTGTGAATCCTTCAAAACTTTTCTTGTTGGCCTGATAATCATGTAGACATTTGATTTTTGTTTTAGGTGCTAAAGAAATTGCAACTGTTCAACTTAGTTATTCAAATAACACTAGCATCCTAATGAAATTTCTTTTTGGTAGGAATGTTCCAAAACATTGTACATTTTGGTTTCTAGCTCTGAACTTGGCAATGAAAAACTTTTTTTCCTTTACTAGAATGATTCATGGTTACTTGATTGAAGCACTCAAATTAAAGGGACACGTCTGATGGTTTGGTTCTTGCTAGTTGCAGTTAGAACCTTTATTGCAATCACTACTCACAGAATTAGCTTGACCTTAAGCTTATGGAATTTTCAATTAAAATAAAGCTTATGGGATTATGAATACAGTAACTTAGTAGTAGAGGATGCGTATCACAATTTTATAAATGACAGTTTGAAAATAATAAATTATTACTTCTTTACGTTCTTACAATTTTCGTGTTGAAATATCTCCGCACATTCTAACTATATTATTATAATTTATCCTGTATTGCATTACCAAACCCATTTGTTGTTCTGAAAATTGTTGTGTCGCAAGCAACACTAGTTTGACATTAGACCTGCATATATGGGTTTTGCAGAGGCCTTAATTGGTACATGAACCTTTTAAATTTCATGTTAATTAGCAAGTGAAGTTGGTCCCTTGTTTTAGGGGTGGCTGGGGGCTCCTTTTGAAGAACAGTTAGTGTACATATTATAATTATAAATCACTATAGAAGTCCCTATATGTATCTTTATGTCCAACTCAAATCTTTCAAGTCTTATTTTTACTGCATATTTAAGTACTTGTATCATGTTTTAACATCAGTTGTCTAACATGTACTTGCATCAACCTATGGTAGCTTTTGTTGGTGGTTTCCAGGCATAGATCTAAATTGATGGCTCAATATTGTTTTCAGCCTTACAAATTTTTCTTCGTCTTACAGTTTATTTACTTGGAATTTTAAGATTATTCTTAATGTTTAGATGTAAAGACTTTCTTTTGATAACTCAAAACATACCTTTTCTTAGTTTTATGATCTAATAGAACAATTTTAGTTAGACAGGAACACTATTGCCTGTTATATTACGGTGAAGGCTATGTAAATTTGTGATCTGCCTCTAATTTGAACGAGTAGTTTCTCTACTGTGGTAATTACAGGCTATCTATTATCTTGAAAAGGGGGATTCTGTTTTTGTGGCAGCTCATACATCAGCCGGAAAGACTGTTGTTGCAGAATATGCATTTGCGCTGGCATCAAAAGTATGACATTTCTCCATATTTTTTAGCTTTTGGGTTGAGGTCTTATGTGTTTGGCTAGTGGCTAGTTATAGTAGATTCAGTCTTCTTCTAGGATGTAGTCATCTGCAAACTCTCAAATTAAGAAGCTCTTCCTGTGCGTGCCTTTTTTGCTTCCCTAAAGTTTGGATATGCTTATGATTATGAATTGATGTTTCTGTCATGCAGCATTGCACCAGAGCCGTGTATACTGCTCCCATCAAAACTATCAGCAACCAAAAGTACAGGGATTTTTGTGGAAAGTTTGATGTTGGCCTTCTCACGGGGGATGTTAGCTTGAGGCCAGAGGCTTCTTGTCTCATAATGACGACTGAGATACTTAGATCTATGCTGTATAGGGGTGCTGATATCATACGTGACATTGAATGGGTAAAGCGGTTCGTTCTGTGTGGTACTTTGTTGTTTTTTCTATATGTTTTTCTTTCATTAATCATCGCTTTTTCCAGTTTCACTTTTACTTTTTTCAAAAATGGATCTGTACTAACTTTATGACTTTGGTTGTGTGTCTGGAGAGTAGGTTATATTTGATGAAGTGCATTATGTGAACGATGTCGAAAGAGGTGTTGTCTGGGAAGAAGTTATAATCATGCTTCCGAGGCATATCAATTTTGTCCTTCTCTCAGCCACGGTAACTCATTTCACAAATATGTATATTTATATATGGTGATGCAGGGCAGCTAGTGATCCAACACTTTAGGACAGATTTTGAAAAGCTGTTGAGATCCAGCCATTAATACAAGGAAAAGATTATACTCCACCTAAAAAATGAGTTTCGGTTGTCCAGTCGTCTGTCTGTTTACAAGGAATGTTTCTTACAACACGACTGATACAAAAGTAACCCTATATACGTCCAATTGTGTTCTCATACCAATTAGGCAAAGTTATATGAAACCAGTTACTTCTACTGGAAAAGTCTGCGCATTTTATGTGTGTTTTCTGTGGTAATTGAGTCGTTTAATGGGTATCAAAGCTGACCCCGAGCAGTTGTGGTCTGGAGCAGAACATGAAGTGGATCCCATAAGTGTGGGTTTACACTGCTGGCTGGACCACCATTTGAGGTGATTGATTGGCATACCGTCTAGATTTCTTTGCGAGCATGTAAGAGAGATAGGGTGGCATTATGAGATCCCAAAATTTTAACTGTATACAAAGATCCTTATACATTTCGTCGGGTGACTCCATTTTGTAATCCTTATGATCAGAGGCATGGATTATTACATAAGATTTATGCTGGACTTCATTATAAGGAAAGCCTCAATTTCTGAAAGAATATAGGTTGGATGCATCGAAAAGAAGAAAATAAAAAGAAATCATTGGATGTACTGAGTGTTATACTTTACTGCTGTCTTCGATCTTTACGTTTTGTACTTAGATGTGACTGGGAGTCATTTGTAATTTTGCAGGTACCGAATACAATTGAATTTGCTGATTGGATTGGTAGGACAAAGCAAAAGAAAATTCGCGTAACTGGGTAAGTTGCATATTGTTTTAACTTCAAATATAATAAGCGTCTTAAGTTGTCTTTAACCATTTAAATTACTTTTATCATTCTTTTTTCTCCCCTTCCCTTTTTTGGAGAAACTATCTGTTTTACTTCCATATCCATCCTCCTTTTAAGATTTGACTTGTTTATTAATATACTTCTTATTTGGGATTTTCTCTTTCAGGACTACCAAGAGACCAGTCCCACTAGAGCACTGCCTCTTTTATTCTGGAGAACTTTACAAAGTTTGTGAAAATGAGAAGTTTATACCTCAGGGATTCAAATCTGCCAAAGATGCCCATAGGAAGAAAAATATGAGCACATTTGGTGGTGGTTCTGGATCGTATCTAGGGTCTTCAGCAGCCCATGATGGTGCTAGATCTCAAAAACGTGATGATTCTATTCGGGGTAAACAGAACAAACAATCTGGATCCCAAAATGTAGGTAACTTTTCTGGTGCTGGTTGGGGGAACCAAAATTATGGAGGTGGCCAAACTAATTGGGGTTCAAGGAGATCAGAAGCTTCTCTGTGGTTGTTGCTTATTACTAAGCTTTCCAAAAAATCACTATTACCTGTATGTAAGAGCATTTCATTTTTGAATCTCGTTCTTTTTTTTTTGTTTTTTGTATTCACTATAGGATTTACGAGGTGCATCATACATTTAGTATCACGAGTGAACAACTGCTAAGCTTGGAAGAGTCCGATCAGTGTCCAAAGTTTTTGCTTGCGTTAATTGTTATACTTCCTCCATTCCTAAACAAGAGTCCTCTTTGACTTGGCACACATATTAAGAAGAATCGTTTGACTTCATTGCTTCCCAATTCTACCCTTGAGGAGTTCAAAAAGATGGTTTGTACTGATGTGAAAAGTGGTACCCATCTATTGAGGTAATTGAATAAAAGCAAAGGGTAAAATAGTAAAATCATTATAAAAGAGTTTATTTTAGGAAAGTGTACACTTTTTTGGGAACGTCCGGAAATGCAATAATGTACTCTTTCTTAGGAATGAGGGAATATGCTAACGTTAAAGATGTCTAGTTTTGGTTTGTAATAAGGTGCAGGTTAGTCCTTGCAAAGTGGAATGTTTCCTTTTGCAAATGTGGAGGGTTTTGGTTCTTGAGTCCAGAATTTTTGGAGGTGGGGGATTTTTTGCAGTTTTATGGGGCATGATGCTTGAATATTTGACTACAAGAGGTTATCCTTCAAGTTTATTGCGGGATCGGGTGGCATTTTTAGCTTCTCTTTGGAGTAAATTATGTAGAGCTTTTGGGGAATCGTCCTGTTGTATCTTAGCAGGGACTGGGAGGCAGTCTTATCTTACTTCCCCTTCCTTGGTTTGTTGCCTTTTTGAGCAATCAGGTCTTTGTATTTGCGTTCACTTGTTTTGTTTGGTAGACTTTTTGTCCACCATTATATAGTTTTTTTGTTTTTAATAATTATCTGTTCCTATAAAGACAGGATTATTTTTGAAATTAAATTTGGAGAGTATTGTGCTTTTTACCCATGGACAACTATGATCTGGACCACTGGAGTTAATAAAAGCCTGTATCAATACTGATTTGCTCACAAAAGCTTATGCTCCCAATTCTATTATGGTGATCAGTGTATTTGAGGGCTTTTGGTGCCTTCTTGTAATTTTAGCATTTCTTCGTGAATTTGTGATGTTAGGTGGTTATCTTCTGTTTCTCCAAGAACCGCTGTGACAAATCAGCTGATAATCTGACTAGTACTGACCTCACAACTAGTTCTGAGAAAAGTGAGATTCGTGTTTTCTGTGACAAAGCATTTGCACGGCTAAAAGGATCTGACAGGAACCTACCCCAGGTGCTGCTTGGTTCTTTTTATATATATATATATATATATATATATATATATCAACTTTAGCATCAGATTACCAATATATATGCAACTATTGAAGTCAGATATTTTTTTTCTTCTCACAATAGGTTGTCAGAGTTCAGAACCTTCTTCGTAGAGGGATTGGTGTGCATCATGCAGGGCTGCTTCCAATAGTTAAGGAAGTTGTTGAAATGCTTTTCTGCCGTGGTGTCATTAAGGTAAAGTTTTGGCAGTGCTGCAGTGTTATACAGAGTCGTTTCTACCTAAGGATGATTTAAGAATTCTTAATAGCAAAGAGGGGAAAGCTATTGACTTTCCAGCTACTCTGGATTCTCGAAGCTTTAAGTAATGATGCAGTCTTAACTTGTTTTTGACACATGAAAGTTGAAGTATTGTCATATTTACTTGGCATCTGTTGATGAGGGCCACTTTTGTGTTTTTGGTATATAAAATATTTTGGTCCTTATTTTGTACTTTTGTAGGTTTTATTTTCAACAGAGACATTTGCCATGGGAGTTAATGCCCCGGCTAGGACGGTGAGTCTTCATTTTGGCATTGCTGTTGTTTGGAACGTACATTACTAGTAACATTTTGACCTTTTACACTTCTATAGTTTATGTATTCAATATTGGAAAGCTCCAATGTCCGTGTGTTCTTTCTTTGCTGACATTTGGATTAGGTTTTTACTCTTTTGTGAGACTGAGAATTTCCGTTATAAGTGATACCGTTTTGTTATGAATTTTTTCCTTCTATAACTAGTGATTATCTTTTTATTTTTATTTTTTTTATTCTTGTTAGAGTTGGTATTAGACCAGAATGGCAATAAATGATTCATGTAGTGCATCCCAAGTAATTGGGAGAAAAATTGAGTTTAGTTGAGTTGGTATTAGGCCATAGCTGGAAGGTTTTCCAGCTATTTTAGAGTGAGAAATTCGAGAATTCTTTATTGCTGTTATTTGCCTAAGTTTCCTTAATTAACTTCTTCCCTGCAAGTTCTCATCTAGGTTTTTAGGCTCAGGTAAGTTGATTGATGTGAAGAAAGTATATTGGTTAGGTAATTGATTTATCGAGGACTTACTTGGATGCTTGTACTATTGCAACATGCCTTTTCAACTGGTGAATGAGTGAGGGGTCAAATGATAGCCTGAAGTGGGAATAACCTTAGCGTACACTATGAATGGATAAAATATAGCTAACGTAGTCCATTCTGGAATTTATCAGGTCCTCTGTTGGTTATTAAGTCCACAATCAAAATGATGCTATGATTTAAGTGATATGTTGAAGGCTACTGTTTTTTCCCCATAAGCTGATAGTTCCACGTGGAAATATATTCTCCTTGTTTATCCTTGTTTTTTATTTACTGGCATGGTGATAGAAGTTCAATTGTGCTTCAGTTTTCCCCCCTCACAAAATTTATGCGGGCTTCTTTTGCCACTTTATCGTAATTGTTGAGCTGCTGAGCATATGGGTATTTTTGGATCACACTTGAGAGCTTTGGAAGGACTAAGGAGTAGGTAGTGGGTCCTTCTGAAAAGTGTGAAGTAGCCATTCAACAGTCATGTTTCTCAGCTCAGGGCCTTCTACTACCAAAGTTCATTCGCTACACTTTCATGCCCCTATCTCTCTTACCTTTATCCTTTTCATCTGAACTATAGTCTTTTGGTGACTTTCTGGCAGGTTGTTTTTGATACTGTAAGGAAGTTTGATGGCAAGGAATTTAGACAGTTACTTCCAGGGGAATACACTCAGATGGCTGGTCGTGCTGGCAGGAGAGGACTTGATAAAACTGGTACAGTTCTTGTGATGTGCCGCGATGACATCCCAGATGAGAAGGATTTGAAGAATGTCATAGTTGGCAGTGCAACCCGGCTTGAATCTCAATTTCGACTCACCTATATCATGATCTTGCATCTCCTTCGTGTTGAAGAATTGAAGGTAATATACATCGCAGAACTTTGTTTGAAATACTTGGAATGCATAGAGGTTTGAGTAACTGCATAAGTAATATTCAAATTTATAGCTGAATGATCAGTCATGTCGCTTTTGTGATGCACTGTATTGAATTTCACGCAAGCAATTTGATGTTGATACCCTTTTATTCTGTAAAAAAATTATTTGCCAAATAGATTGTATTAGAGTTTTATTGGGTGTAGAGGCCCTTTTGTTTTTCTTAGGAAATTAATTGGATAATAGTAGTAGTAGTAGTAGTAGGGTTTTATTGGGTGTAGAGGCCCTTTTGTTTTTCTTAGAGGCCCTTTTGTTTTTCTTAGGAAATTAATTGGATAATAATAATAGTAGTAGTAGTAGTAGTAGTAGTAGTAGTAGTAGTAGTAGTAGTAGTAGTAGTAGTAGTAGTAGTTTTATTAGGTGTAGAGGCCCTTTTGTTTTTCTTAGGAAATTAATTGGATAATAATAGTAGTATATAAGTCCCCCGAAGTCCTGAAGTTTCCTGTTTACTTTCTCTCCGACCAATAGGCACAATACTCGATATCCTTTTCTGTTTATTGGAGCAAACCACCTAAATCCTTAGGAGTAGGGGAAATAAAATCAATAGACCAACCCCATCATCTTCTCCCTGTAGGAACAACATGATCACCCGAAGGATGCTTCTGAATCCAGAAAATGGATTTCTTGCAGTGCTGTCCTCCAGTGGCTTTGTGAACATAATGTATAATGCAAGAGGCTATAAAATTATCATGTCAAGAAACGATATGGACCAGAAGTAGGTGTTAGTGTGCAGTTGATGGAATTGTTTATCAGGCTTTTTATCTACCACCCTCTCTAGAAGAATTTTACACTGTTAGAGAGAGGGCCCACAATGTATATCAGGCTTTAACATGCCCCATCATACGTGACCCTTGCTAGCATGTGAAGGACATAGACAAACTTAGCTCACCTACTGTGGAACATGACGGAACTGAGTGTAATTTGCGTGCCCGTAATGGGGACTATGCAAGCAGGAAGGCTTGAACCGGTAACCTTCTTGTTCACCACTCTGAGTTCTTTGTTAACAGATCAACTCTCTAAAACCTTAAGCTATTAGTTATTGCTAAAAAATCGATATCATGTTTGAACAGTTCTTAAACTACCTTGTTACAGTAGTATTTGAATTAAGTATAAATTTTTTGCACCACTGACAATTCATGAGGTTTTCAGTTTTTTGCTCGGCAGATTTACTCATCTTAGAAATCTATTATCTGATGTTTGTACAACAAAATTCAGGTGGAGGACATGCTGAAACGAAGTTTTGCTGAATTTCATGCTCAAAAAAAACTTCCAGAGCAACAGCAACTTCTGTTGCTAAAGCTCTCTCAGCCTACCAAAACTATTGAGTAAGCGCAACATATATCTTCTAGTGCCATCATTTTCCTAAATGATAATTTCATGGTTGGAATTTGTACATGAAGCGCTTTGCGCTGCAAATTTAATTATTGAAATACGTTCATCATGATAGATCTTTGAGTGATGATATAATTGCTGCAGAACTCTGATCTTACGGGTTTTCTTATGATTGCTTAGCTTCGTTGGTCTTGGTTCCTTCTCGCGTTATACCCACCAGAAGTCCACACTTTTTCCTATTTCTGGGGGGTTCTCAGACACGTTGTTAGTGTTTTGGAGAGGTTCGTACTTATTTAGTGACAATGAAATTTACTTGAGAATATAATGAAGCGTCTTTCCATTGTCTGTCAAATCTTGTCCTTTGGCTTGGTCTTTACCAGAGTGTTCCCAGAGCCTGGCCATCAACCGGAGGTGCTGATGAGGCACATTTCTGATTGGGTTACTGTGCGTTCGTGGCTCGAGCCAAAGCTTACTGGGATCATAGTAAATGGGAATCTGAAGGTTACTTATGCTATTATTGTTCAAAGACGCAGTTCCTGTTCTGCATATATATGGTTTGGGTTATGAGGTCAATTTCTTCTGCTGTATGCTTTTGACTGTCGTCATTGTGTCGTTTCCCTTAATTTTCTAGTTTAATTATTTCAGCTTTAACTTTTGAAATAAATTGGCTTCACCTTTCAAGATACATAAATGATGAGAGTATGCGTTTTTTTTTTTAATGTTGGGAAATTACTCGGATTCCTATGCATTACAGTTGTATGTGCATACTTAAATAAGGACGGTTATTCCGTGTAGTTGTATAAAGGGTGAGCCAGAAATTGAGGAATACTATGAGTGGTACTCGGAGGCGGAGATGTACAGCAACCAAATATCAGAGGCAGTTGCTCAGTCCCCTGCTTCTCAAAGCTTTCTTATTCCAGGAAGAGTGGTAGTTGTGAGATCACAATCAGTAAGTTCTCATTCTTATATATTGTTAGGTTTTCTTGCTATCCAATTGCAAATCTTGGTTGCAATATGGTTTTATTATTTAAAGCTTTCAGTATATTTACTAGCACTTGCATCAATACAAGCTTGTGGGGTTTGAGCTCATACATCTGATCTTGGGGTGAGGCTTAATTGGCTACTTTTAGGATGACTAGAGGGTCTGGCCTTGTATACATATTCGATAGGCCTGGCAATGGGTTGAGTTGGGATGGGTCAAGCTGGGTTACAGTTTGTAATGGGTCAACATGTTCAATTAATGGGTCAAATGGGTTGGGTAATCGCGGCTCAATTATTTTCATTCATTTGTTTTTGGCTTTTAAGTTTTTTTCTTTTTGAAGCTTTCAACTAGAGAACATCAAATTACCAAAATAACCTTAGATCTTCATTGTTTTTTACACAATATAGGAGAAGACAGAGGAAGAATGTGGGAAAAAGAAACAAGACTGTTAACTCTCTCTCACACACACACACACATAATCTTACTCTGCCATAACCACATTAAGCTATGACTGGAAAAGCTAAAAAATAAGAACTATATAGTTTAATTAAATACATATTGCATATCAGCTGAACACCTCCTTCGAGATATAGAGAGCATAGTGTACATTCCCACATTCCGCACCACTCAAACAATGGCTAATATTTTATTTAGCTTCTTTGGTCTTTTAGACCAGGCATTTAAATAACAAAATTTCCTAATCCTACATACACATTTTACAAAATGCGTCCATCTGCACTTAAACTCAATAAAGGTCAAAATTATATCTACTTGCTGATATTTTTGTTGTTCAAAACTGACAGGCTCAAGACCACTTACTTGGAGTTATCTTGAAGGTTCCTTCCGCCAGTAATAAACAATATATAGTTTTAGTGCTTACACCCTCAACATTGCAAACTCCTCTGGGTGGAGGCGATCCTCAAAATAAAACAAACGCTGATCTACATGTATTGGTACCAAAATCAAAACGTGCTATGGATGATGATTATTATTCTTCTGCAACATCACGCAAGGGATCCGGTGTCATCAAAATAAAGTTGCCTCACGGTGGTATTGCTGCTGGGGTGAATTATGAGGTCAGAGGAATTGATAATAATGAGTTTTTGTCTATATGCAATTGCAAAATAAAGATTGATCAAGTTGGGCTTCTGGAAGATGTTAGCATTGCAGCTTATTCCAAGACTATACAAAATCTATTGGAGAAGAAGCCTGATGGAAATAAGTATCCTCCAGCCCTAGATCCAGTCAAAGGTATTACATCACATGAACCTTTTTTACTGCTGGACCCAGAGTAGTCTATTGTGTCAATTCTAAGCGGAAAAATTCTTCTCTTACTCCATTTTAACAGTATTACCACATAAATATCTAAGACATAATTACTGACTAACACCTCTAATTTCGGTGTTTTCTCGTTCAGGTAGACATCATTTCATTTTCTGCCGTATGTTCAACAACTTCATTTTCCTATCATTCCCAATTTTTAACTTTTGTCATACAAATTGATGGTGGTGGTATTCGTTTGGCAAATAATATTTGGCCTATGAGTAACCTTCTTTCAGGAACAATCACGTGTAGCTATTCCTTCATGCTTGATGTAACATAATATAATTTTGATTGTATGCAATATTAAACACTAGAAGATAGGTGACTCAGAAATCTGGATTTCCTGTGGTATATTTGGCAGTCTTTGTGGTAGTGCTATTTTTGCTCTTGAGAGCACCTTTTGTTATGGCCCTTGTAGTCTTCTTTTTCTTCTTCCCAGTATGATGTATGCGCTACCTGTTTTGACGCTCTGTTTATTCAAATTCTATTACTTATCAACAAAAAAGAAAAAAAGTATCCGTCATATTCTGAACAGAAGGTTAGGATAACCTTCCACTGCCTACTTGTCTAGCCTCTGGTCCATTACTAGGGGCCAAGTTTCAACACTTGCACTCTTGAAATGAGAACTGGCACTTATGCTCTGTTTGGTAGGACAGAAAAAAGGAAGATGGAAAATGATAGGGATTGGATTTCTGTCTCTGGGGAATGGAAACTATCTTTCTCTTGAGTTATTTGGTCATGAGAAACTAGGAGGGAAATCTTACATATACATGTAATTACCATTATGTCCTTCCGACTGATGTTAAATGCCTTTGTTAACGGGTAAAATAGAATTTACCTCAACCTCTTTTTTCATTTTTCCCTCCATTTATTTGGTTTGGGGGGGGGGGGAGATATTTGTTAAGAGCCTAGGGATTCCTTGTCCGTCCACCTTTCATCCCTCCATCTTTGCCTCCGGTCAAACAAGAAAAATAAAATGTTAATTCACCCCTCCACCTTCCGTCCCCCGTTTTCGGTACCTCCATTTTCCCCTCCAAGCAAACATCACATCAGTGCATATGATCCTTCAAATGATTTCTAGCTCCAATGAACTGATGCATGTCAACCACTTTATGTAAAATTGAAGTCTATGTTGAGCTTATTTTGCATTCAGGTGTAACACATTTAGAAGCATTCTTCCATTTTGAGTTTTTGCTTTCTCCAAATGTTGAGCCTGATAGCGGAATTGCATGTCAGATCTGAAGCTGAAAGACATGAATCTTGTGGAAGCTTACTACAAATGGAATAATCTAGCGCAAAAGATGTCTCAGAACAAGTGTCATGGTTGTATCAAGTTGGAGGAGCACATTAAATTAGCAAGAGAGATGAAGAAGTACAAGGAGGAGGTTAATGCTTTGAGGTTTCAGATGTCGGATGAAGCACTTCAGCAGATGCCTGACTTTCAGGGTCGTGTATGTGACTGACTCTCACTCTCCCCTTACCACGGTTCAATTTTTTCTACGATTAGTTTTGGTGTTCAAGTATCTTAAAGGAACAGCAAATCTGACATCTTAGAGTTGTGGCTTTACAGATTGATGTCTTGAAGGAAATTGGCTGCATAGATGCTGACCTTGTAGTTCAAATCAAAGGCCGTGTTGCTTGTGAGATGAATTCTGGAGAGGAATTAATATGCACAGAGTGCTTGTTTGAGAACCAACTGGATGATCTGGAACCAGAAGAAGCTGTGGCACTAATGTCAGCCTTTGTGTTTCAGCAGAAGAACACTTCGGAACCTTCTCTCACTCCCAACCTATCAAGGGCCAAAGAGAGGTTACTTTCCATCTCCCTCTGCATGTGTGTATGCCTTCGTGTGTGCAGGATTTTCACAGCACTACCTGCAGATTTGTTTAGGTTAGGTGTCTAACTCCAAGACAAATTAAATGATTCCCGAGCGCCAAACCTTGGGCACAGGCAGAGTGTGCAGATACACACTGCAGGTACGGGTGGGACATGGACTCACCAAAGAACCCTAGTTGAGACATGTTCCCTAAATCGTATGTAATATTTCCAATTTTATCAGGCTATGGAAGAAAAATATTTCTTTAGCGAATCCCGGACTTGTGGGTGCAAATTTCTCCTGGGGTGCTACTCGACAAGAATTAGCATGGTTCGACCACTTAAGTTCTAATTCAAGGCAAAATTCAAATAGTTTAGTGCAAAGCATCTGGTTTTATCTACATTTTCCCCTCCTTCACAATCTCCTTGTTTCAGCCCATATTGCATATTACCTCTCTATACCATTTTTGTCATTGGTGCATCAATCAGAATTTCATTGAACATTCCCAACCACAGCATTTTTCCGTAGTACATCTAATATTAGTGGATTTTTAAGTATTAATAGACGCAAGTGTTATATCTCATTTTCTGATCCCTGTTCCGGGGTTCAAAAGTTATTTGAGAAGCAAAGCATTTAACAGAGAGAGAGATATGGAGCAGAAAGTGTGTCAATTTTAGCGACTTGTCAAGACTTATACTAATTGTTATGTAAGTTAATGGTGTAAAGAGACGGATAAATGACAATTGGGAACCCTAAAGTTGGTCACGCGGGAGGAGAAAGGGAGTCTGAAATTAGTTGGAGCGAGTATATCACTTCTGCTGGTTTACTCGAGAAAATCATGTAATGTGATTAGTAGTATGTGTGTATTTTTATATTTTGAGATATAATGAAACCTGCTTTTGCTAGCAACTCCTTTGTTCTCATCTGATAAGTTCTATATAATATAGATTGTATGACACAGCTATCAAGCTTGGGGAGCTTCAATCACGGTGTAAACTGCAGATTGACCCTCAGGAGTATGCTCGAGAGAATCTTAAGTTTGGTCTTGTTGAAGTTGTTTATGAATGGGCAAAGGTTTTCTCTCTCTCTCTCTCTCTCTCTCTCTCTCTCTCTCTCTCTCTCTCTCTCTCATCTTAAGTTTGGTCTTTTTGAAGTTGTTTATGAATAGGCAAAGGCTCTCTCTCTCTCTCTCTCTACTCTGGTATTGAAGAGAATACATATTGCATCAATCCTGGCCCTGTTATCTAAGGCATTTGCTACTTGCTTTTCTTACCGCAGGGCACTGCATTTGCTGATATATGTGAGCTTACTGATGTTCCCGAAGGTCAAATAGTAAGAACCATCGTCAGGCTGGATGAGACATGTCGAGAATTCAGAAATGCTGCAGCAATTATGGGCAACTCTGCTCTATACAAGAAGATGCAGGTTGCTTCTAATGCAATTAAGCGTGATATTGTGTTTGCCGCTAGCTTGTACATCACCGGGATATAATCATGCCGTTGCTTGGAGGCCACCCCTTTCAGTACAGTGAGAGATTAGAGGAAGACGAGAAATGTTTGTTGTACATTAGTCTTAGATTACAACTGGCCAAATTTTTAGCAAGAGTTGATGATTTTTGGCAGCATGTATATCGTTTAGTCATTGCTGATTAAGTTAAGAGAGGATTTGAAGATATGCATTAAAGTTGGCAGCAAGTGCATCACCTTGTTGGTGAGATCGTCTGGACTCTTTAATGATGCTTGCGAACTACATTTGTAGTTTCTCTGACATGCGGTTGCGCTTTTTTGGCGCTTTTAGGTATTTTCTCAATGCAATAGGCGATTGCTTTTTTTTTTTAAAGGAAAATGTTATATTTACAAAATTTAGCAACAGAATAGTTTACATCATGCATTAATAATTTTACTAATTTCACATTTGACACTTATCATATCATAGTACAGATGTCTGTGGACATTAAGGGCAGTCATGTACATCTGTTATTAAAATGTTTTAAAAGTTAACTTTCTTAATTTTAATAAAATGAAATTTAAAATGAATGCTCATTTAGGGATGGAAAGAGTAGTCTTTTTTCTCCTTGGACAGCTCAAGCTATGACCTTAGGTACCTATATGGTGGGATGAGGTTGGTCGTATTATCAGCACCTTCGTTATTAGTCATCACTTATATATTGGGATAGTTTTGAGATTAAAAATATTAATCATGTATTTTTTTTAGTGGATCATAATAATCACTCTCTTGTGGTATTATTAGTGAGGGGATAAAGACATTATTTGGATAGTTTGTGTCATTAGTCTTGACCGTCTATTGTATATCAAATATCCAATAATTTAGAATATTAATCATATACCCTTGGTATTATTAGTGAGAGGATAAAGACATTATTTGGATAGCGTGCTATTAGTCTTGACAGTCCATTGCGTACCGAATATTCGATAATTCGAATTATTAATCATATCCGACCTTAATCTGTCAAACGGTTCTTTATACTTTTGTATCATACCTAAAGTGAGCTCATCTAATCGGCTTCAAATCTTCTACCCCTAATTATTACACATTACGCCTTTTTATGATTCTTTAACTCTTTTATTGGGTCAAGAAATGCTTTGGCCATAATCTTCTTTCTCTTTGTGTTTGATATTGTGCTAAATAAGGGGTATGTATGACTATTAAATGTTTTAGATCTAACACAAGATTATCCATCCCACTACATATTCTCGTAATGTGGCTAGATTTGATTGTATAATCACATTAATAATATGACAAAAGCTTAAGATTGATGGTCAGCACTTTAAAAAAAAAGATTTTGATACCATGATAACTGTTAATAATTTACATGGAGAAATATATTACATTTGAGAATTATAATTGGAAGAATTTAAATGCATTGATGTTTATTTTCAATGCTAACTATACTTTAGATTTAGAACTTTATTAAGTATTATAAATAAAATTCTTCTAAATACCAGTATCAAAAAGATTTGATCTCATAAATCATATATAGCCTAAGGAGAAAGTTGTTTGTTAGATTACTTTTCCAATACAACATTCTTTTCAAAATTAAATTAGTTCGCTAATGTCTTGTGTCTACTAATAAATTTTACTAATCTTATAATCATAAATATTACTCCCTCCATCCCTTAATTATTGTCTTGTTTGACCCGGCACATGGATTAAGAAAAAACAATTTACTTGATTATTAATATTAGTATAATGTATAATTTTCTTTAATACCATGTGTATGTGGTCCATTGTTAAAGTAGAGAAAAAAGTAAGGGTAAATGGTAAAACAATAATTTAGAAACGGAGTATATCACATAGAAAATTTTTTCCTAAAAAGTGTGACGACGAAACTTTAAAAAATTTCACGGGCTCTGTTATAGTGTCATTTCCCCTTGTTTTATTAAAAAAAAAAAGTAATGCTAGAGCACATAATTGATTTACAAATTTGATTTCAGTAAATATTAAAGTGTTGTGCAGTACAACCTAACAATACATTAATAGTTGTATCACATAATATTTTAATATTTGATATAAACTAAATCTGTATTAATTCTGGTGCTCTATCATTAAATTAAAAATAAAAAAATAAAAAAAAGGAAGAAAGAAAGAACAAAAGAAAAGTAGAAAACAGTGTAAGAATTTTCGGTCTAGGCAAATACCGAATACAGTTAGCCACTTACACGTATAAATAGGATACAGTCCCGCAAAAAACAATCTTTACACATTTTATTGTTTCGAACAGTACCAAAACTCTCTTCTCTCTCCTCGGAGCAGAAATGGCGAATGCTTCCGGTTGGGATGCTCGACTGCAGTGAGTGTTAGCTATTACTATCTCTACACACACACCTACACACATTATGCATGTTGTGATTCTTCGTCGTAAATTTTGTAGTTGTTGTTGATGTTTTTAATTTGATATCTCTGTGATGATCGATTCTCTGTCTGTGATTGTAGATTTGAGTATTACGTGTACGATTACATGAGGAAAAGCGGCAGGGCGGAAGCGGCAGAGATCTTCAGGAGAGAGACTAATCTCCTTATTGATCCTCAGGCTCCTCCAGGCATTTTTCATATACACACACGTTTATATGAATTTTGTTGATGATAGATACATTTGTTGGAATGTTATCAGATGATTATATGTGATGTTATATCCTTTGTGCTTCTTTCAATTTAGTAATGGACTGTTGCAGATGATTTTGTTTTTTTACATTTACTCCCTCAGTTACACTCGAAAAGTCATTGTTTTAATTTTCAAATTCAACTTGACCATTTTTTGGATTTTTTGGATGGAGGTTTGATCCAAATATTGGGCAAGCCAACAAGGATAATCGGTACCATTGGAGGTGACCATTTATCCCCCGTTTTGTTTATTCTGCTATCTCAGTTCTCTCCTTGGTTTGGCTGCCTATCTCTCATTTTAGGATTGAATCAGCTAAAGTTGATTTTTAAAAGTCATACTAGGACTCTTTCAGTTGAATGCAGGGAGTAACTTGTATTATTACTGGCTGAGAAATAGTTATAGGTAGTCTTATACAAGCAAATGCCGCAATGTACCTGCTTATGCTATTGGAGATTATTTGTAATACCTTTTATTAATTGGGGGTTATTTCTCGAAAGGTAGAGGTTTCAATGTTTGTGTTTAACTAAATTATCCACAAAGTAATCTCATACTCTTGACCGTCTCAAACTACTATGTTATCCATGTTCCAGCTCATTCATATACATAACACGGATATATGCAAGTTAGGGTACTAACTTCGTTGGATTGGACTTGTCCGCATCCTTTGCATGCATCCATTGGCTAATCCTAGTTTCAAAGCATGACATAGATGCCTTTATCTGATAAAAATAAGAGTAACATTGTCAAAGGAAAATAATAGGGTCTTTTTATTTGTACCAATTTATGTACAACTCAACTCAACTCAGCCTTTTTCCCTATTACTTTGGGTCAGCCTCGTGAATCATTTTTTGCCATTCAGTTTTGTCCAAGAGGTCATCAAACAAGCCACAGTCATTCGTTTCCTGCATACAAACACATGAATGCATTACAATTTTCTTTTCCTGCATGGCTTAAGTTCTGGTGATTTATGTTCATCTAATACTCCCTCCATCCCAAAATGCATTCTGACTTTTTAAAATCAAGCTGATCACTTTTCAAATTGATATTTAACATTTTTTTGTGTGACTAAGTTATAGATATTAAAACTATAACCTCGTAAATTACACTAAAAGTACTTTCGGTCTCATGTTTTATAATTTTTGAAAAAAGTAAATCCACATTAAATTTTAATTTAAAAAAGGACAAGTTGACTTTGAAAAGTCTAAATGCTACTCCTTTTTTAGGACAGAGTTAGTAATTGTTATCAGTTAATTAGAAGCGTGCACTTTTTCCTTCCCTCTTTGCTAAATGAAACCTTCTACACCTTGTGGAGTACTTCCTTTCATTATGCATATTATGCCCTGTCTGACGGATAGTAACTAATATTCTGCTTCTTACCTCCATTGCATTCCTCAGAGATTGATGTTCCTGATGGGTTTTTGCACGAGTGGTGGCTAACATGTTATGATCATCTCAAAGCATGGGACACCAAGGATCATCAGCATCATGAAGGGTTTTCCGATATGGTACTTTACTAATGAAATTGCTGTTGGTGTTGGTATCTGATGTAACTGCTCTTGACCCCTTCTGAAACTTGTTAATGCTGTTTGTTTTAGGAAATAAATATGATGAACATGAGGCAGCATACGGATCCTGCTCTGTCAAAACAGCATGGACTAAATGAACAAATGATTAGAGAGCTGAATATTAATACTGAGTTTGGTATGATCCTATAACGCTCTCTTTCAGCTTGATAGACCTGTTTCAGTTGAATGTGCTCACACTGTTGCAATCACATTATAATTTTGGTATTAGTGCAAGTTTGTGAAGATATATCTCCTCCATCAGAAGCGGAGACTCCCGGTTGGGTGTCAAAGTATACTGTGCCTTTTTTATTGATTAATAAAGAAGATAATTTATAAGATAAAGAAAAAAAAGGAGGGGATAAGATATACACCATTACAAAAAACCACAACTCAAAAACAAAAAACAGAAAAAGATGAGTCTAACAAGCCAAGAGCTGCCCGCAAATCCCTCATCAGGTCGGTCAAAGGCAAATCCTTGAAACTTCCTGGCGCCTTAGCCAAAGAGTGGCTAGAAAAGTTATATGCTCCCAAAGCAGAGCTAATGATAACTTTCTGCTATTAAAAATCCTTGAATTTCTTTCAGTCCTCTTATGCACCAAAGTATGGCAAAGAAACCACAGTTCCACAAAAACCTATTCTCTTGCCCATTACCAAAACCCCTCAATTTCTGAATCAACAAATCTTCCACGGTTTGTGAAATAACCCAAGACTCATGAGCACTGCAAGCAGACGGCCCCACAACAACCAAACCACTTTACAATGAAGGAAGAGGTGCAAATGTGTCTCGCTTGCTTCAATGCAAAGGATACAAACATTTGGACTCGACGCTATTTTAGGGCGCCTTTAAACTCTTATAGTTCCATTGTCAGGACAAGGAACCTTAGGAAAGGGGTTAACCTGATTGCCGAAAAAGATATCTGTAGAACAAAGAAACTATCACTTGTTGGATTTTTGTTGCTTCGTGGATAATGCCTGAATGAACTGTGATTGATCATCTTTGCATAATTCAATTCCATTCTACCAGCTGTTGGCTATTGTGCATAATTTAGGAAGCTGTGACAATCAGAGATCAGTTTTGGTTTACTACAGTCTGCCCAAGTAGAATTTCTTATTGAAAAGCAAGTCTTTAAGTCCAGAGTTTGGCCCCTGTTTCAACCAGAATGCTCCCTTAAGGTTTCGTAGATACATGGGATAGGGTAAAGCAAAAATTACATAGTCATGGATGCCATAGATTGGTATCCTAGTTTAGTAGTTTTACTTATTATTGCTGCAAGTATGCTGAACGCAGATGAAGGTTTTTTTTTTGTATCTTTCAATTTGTTGATTCACTAGCATCATATTGTATCAATCTATCACATTTGTGTAACCAGGTTATGATATTGGAGTTGACAACAAGAGTCGCTTCTTAAACTGGATCAATTAAACTACTATTCTTTGTTTTTGAGTCTGTTTTTCTTGACTGTATCTGTATCTGGTAACTTTATGCTTAAAAGATAGCAAGTTCATCTGCATGAAGCTTTCAGTTGCCTATAAAAATCATTTAACTACATAGTGGGAAAAACTTCAACAAGTGTCTGGTGGCGTTTTGGAGCTTGTGGTCAAGAACTGCAGCAGCATTCTTGGAAACAGTTTTGTTTTGTTTTTTTTTCTATCTGAAATTCAAAAAACACTCAGCTAAACAGATGGAAAAACTTATTATTATGGTTAAGAGGAAGTCCAGATTGATAACTAAACATGTTATAACTTTAAAAATTCTTGATTTGAATCTGGAGATCCAGAACAAATGCCTGAATAGTTCTGAGATGTGAGAACAATCTTTAAATGAGTAGTGCCTGTTCTTACATAAGAAATGTGAACCTGGAAACTATTAAAAGCACCTTCCTTCTATATGTTTCTTTATAACTAATACTCCAGAAAAGGAGAAAAGAACGAATGCTTAGTTTAGAGTTAAAACGACCCTATGGGGCCGTAGCTTAGTGGTCGGCGTAAGATAAGGGAGTCTGGTAAAATACAATTCACATGTCCAAGGTCAATTCACTCAGCTTTTCCTAGACCTGTTAGCCACGGGAAGTTGGCAGGTCCGCTTGGTGGTTTTATCCCATAGGTGGGTCCAATGTAGCCGTGCTATGGTGGTGTTTCCCCTTGGTTATCAAAAAAAAAGAAAAAAAGTAGGATGACAACGTACCCTCTAGGAAAATTCTGATAATCACTAAGAATCAAGAGAATTGTAGAACTCTTAAAACGTAGTCCTTCCGTCCCAAAATATGTTTCTCCTAGACCATTTTGGGACATCCCAAAATAAGTGTCTTCTTTCTATTTTCAGAAAGATTCCTTAAGCAAATTGTCTATATTACCCTTATTAACTGTGAGATGAAAAAAGAAGAGGAACTCATTGATTTGACACCACCAAGGGATACTTTGAGGGTATTAAAGGACAATTATAGAGTCAACTACTTTCTTAAACCCCGTGTAAAGTCAATATGGGACTCTTATTTTCAGAGTGGAGTATTATATATTACATTTCAATGTAATTATAGTTTACGGTTCTTTGTGAAGTATGTTTGCCTTTTTGCCATATTTGGGTTCTTGATTTTCGGCTGTTCAATGCGCTGGGTGGACTATTGCACGTGCGTCAGTGCCATCAACGTCAACGCGTTGGTCTTCAACAGTAAGCAACCAATAACTGCAAATCTTAGCATCCTTTTCTTCTACTCAGATATCGAAGTCCCTAACTAAGTCTTTGTCTGATTATGTTACAGGAAACAGATCAAATTTCTCAAGCCATCACATCTTCGCCTCCAGGGAATATTGGTGAAACAGCTCCCAGAGAATCAGATCCTTTGCAAAAAGCAGTCCCCAATGCAGGAAAGATTGCGCCTAATAAGGTAGTGGCCTTCACCGTCAAAATAAAATAATTTTAATATTATTTAAATTTTCTGAGCAAAACTGACTTATGTTTTAATTTATATAAATTGAAATTTGAACAACTTATATATTTGTGCGGAGGTTATATCATACCTCCAGGGTCTGACAATCACTTGGAAGGTTCATTCTAGCCATGCCAAAATGTTTTGAGAATCTTCTCTTTTCCAGTCAATCCATCTTATTTTATCTTATTCAGTTCGTGGCACTGACTAGATTAGTTGCTGTAAAGATTTTAAGTTCTGTTGTTGTCGACCCACTTTCTATTTACATTTGCATTTTAGACATGACTTGCTAATTTTAAAAATATGAAATTAGTGAGGAGCCTATTTGTTCTATTTCTCTAAAGAAGTTTGATGGAAATTATTTTGGTCAGTTACAATGTATGACAAATTGGAGTTTCAACATCCAGGAAAAGTGTCAACAGTGACAATATGATACTTATTTGTTGTCTATCACCTTGGATCAGAGAGGACGACGGAAGACAAAGTCAGTTCCTCCTGCAGATGGAAGCAATAACAAGCCAGGAGCCAATACTAGTCGTTCGGAGGCCTCATCAACAATTCCTAAGGACCTGCAGGGTGTTGCCAACCTGTCTTCTTCTCATGTTAAAGGTAAGAAAGGTACGAGAGGGGGTTCTTCCAGCAAAAAGGATACAGTCAAACTATCCTCTTCTCGTGTTAAAGGAAAGAAAGATGAGGCAGGGGATTCTTCCATCAAAGACGGTGATGTGAAACTGTCTCCCTCTCGTGTTAAAGAAAATATAGATGGGGGAGGTGATGCTTCCAGCAATTCAGAAGCACATCATAAAAGTCCTAACAAGGATGATTTGAAAGGTTAGTTTGTTATTGGTTTCCGAAGGACAAACATTTTTGAGTACTGCAATGAATTTACTTTATGACTTGTGATTATTAAAAATCTTTTGTAAGAAAACTTGGTAGGCTTTCATTTCAGTAGATATATCTGGTTGTATGCTTGCAAGATTTTTCTTGAGGGAAATCTGAATCAACGGTAGATCTATATACATAATTTTGCTTCCCCCTTATAGATTCTCTCTCCTTCTTGCTTGAATAGAAGCCATCTTGTGATGTGGTTCATGTGGATATGGTTGCATGATATTTTATTCGTATATACATAGTATGTTTCTTTTGTGGCGTTCCTTGCATGATTCTCGAATCTAGTAGGGTCCTGGACGAAGAGGAGTTAATGTACATTATGGTAGATACTATTTATTGTTTTACTTTTAGCTGAATCTTACTCTGCCAAAAGTTTTGGTAATTTGACCGTTAGTTCTTTAGCAAAGAACTTCCTACACCATTTACTAATTTGTTTGATGTACTTGTTATGAAAAACACCCTACGATATTAGACTTCCAACCTCATTCTGCGATAATGTTCTTTTGTGATATTTCCCTTTTGAAAACACATGATTCTGGAAGATCAGTAAACTTCTAATAGTCTTTTGTAGTCTAATTTTTGAAAAGTTTCCTGCAGTTCATCCGGTTGTGAGAACCAATAGCAAGTCTTAAAATATTTAAGGATCCAGCACGAGCTATTTACTGCTTCAAAGATTCCCTTTATGAAGAGAAGGTTTTATGGGACTGCAAGGTGTGATGCATGAAGCAACGGAAGCGAGTCTCATTGTCTTTGCTCCAAATATTTTATTTCCTTTATCTACAGACAAGAAACTAGGTCGTATACCAGAGAACGGTTTTATGAAATTTCTGTTTCTGTCATTAATCACAGCAATGACTATTTTGGTAGAGACATCCCAAACCAGTATAAATTTTCATCATCTCCGTTTTGGGCACTCATTTACTTGTCTAGGAGATATTTTAGTTGTTCAACTGTCAAATAAATAGCTCTGACATGCTACTATAAGTCTATAACACCATCTTGAAGTGTTTTCTGTTTTGATGCACGTGAGAAGCAATATTTTAGAGACGTGTGCTTTAGTTTCGGTCTGGAGAAGCTTTGAATTAACCCACTAGTTAGAGTTTAGGGTTTATGCAAGTTATTACACAATAAGGTTCAATAAAACTTTATTCTGAACATATGTAAGGTTGCATGGCTGTACTCATCTGGTGTTATTAAAAACATTACAAGAGTGAAAGGACTGGGATTTCTGTACAGGGGTGAAGAAGAGAGCAAAGTAGGACTTATAATTTTCATTCTGAAATTTATAACTCGGAGGGACTCACCATACTGGCCATATTCTATTTCCAGTCTAATATATATATATATATATATATATATATATATATATATATATTTGTATAAGAAAAAATGTATATATAAGGAAGTAAACAAATTAAAGAAGATGGATGAGAAATCCATTAAACACATAGACTAAAAAAGAAAAGCCTTCAATTCTTCTGAATAACTGAAGAACTTCACGAAATGCACCTCTATCTGATGCTCAAAGAGAGGCCAAGTTAAAATAACATGTAAAAGGACCCATAGGAAAGATTACAAGATCTTAATATCAGATACTCGAAAGGAGTATAGCATTAAATATTCTATCTCAAATTTGTAGCCTAAGTGTGAAAGATATGCATCTGTTAGACCCTCTAACTGAGATTCACCAAACCAGGACTGTGGTTACCATTGGCTGGGACTTGATTTAAGCTCATAATATGGCAATTCTCAAATGAAGCTAGAGGAGTGCTAATATACGGGGTGGAGTAAGATATTCTTTTTCATGAATAAAGGCTGAGTATTTCCTTCCAGTCAGAATTCAACAATGTAGGAGTAGGATGTGGTGGTGTGAGCCGGCTGCCTCTTGAGTGTTTTTGCAAAGTGTCGTGGATTCGGTCCTTCTCCCAACAATCTTCACTTCAGAGGTTGTACATAGGCAAAAAAAAAAAAAAAGAAAAACAAACATGCATGTAGCGCTTTCTACTCTTGCATATTTTTTATTGGAAAACAGAAAGTACATTATCTTAATGATGAATGCTAAAGGTTGTCCCATCACTAAGTTGAATATATATATATATATATATATATATATATGTTAAGGTAGTCCATATACGAGTCAGGCAATAAGCGCATACACATTCGACTCTTGCATACTTTGTTATCTCAAGTCAGGAAATTCATCGTAGTGCTACCCGTCGAATTTTATCCCACTAGTGCTGCATGGTAGAAAACAGTTTTGGTCTGCTTTAGAAAAGGATTGCTTATCCTAATGTGTAAATGCGCAATGGATGGACGTGTGAGGAAGAAGTGGTTGGAAAGGTTGAACGTCCCCCTCAACTTGGACAAAATGGTAACTGTTACAAAACTTCAATATAGATGTTAATAGGAAATAATTTCGTTTTGTTAAGGGTTGGTTAACATTGTTGGGCCATCTCTCTATCAGCTTAAGCTTTGGGTTCGAGTCTCCAGGCTTGCTTTTGTTTTCCCTAGTATTGGGAGTGTTCAACTTGACACCCTCTGTGGGTTGTGATGCACCAAGTGCTGCACCTCAGTTTATCTCTCCACGTGTTAGTAGGGATCGCACGTAAGGGGGAGTGTTGAGGTTTGATTTACATTGTTGGGTCCACTCTCTAACTACTTAAAGCTTTTAGATGAATTAATTACTTAACACTAGTACTGCCAAAAGGATTGTTAGCGTTTTTTACCCTATCAACTCCAGCATACAAGGTTGCGTCCACAAAGCCCCTCGAGCCTTTAACTTACTGCATCACTCCAACCAAAACTCGTTGCTTATTTTTCAGCATCACTGGGTGGGATGCCTTTAGATTACCCAATTCAATTTCTTAGGAGATACTTTAGGTATAATACATTCGGAGTTGTGTAGAAGCATGTGGTATTTAATTGTATTGTAAGTTTTTGCTTAAAAAAGCTTCTGCATTAATATTGTTTGTCATTCTTTGAACCGTATATACTATGTTTGAGTTTATTGTACGCATTTTTTCCCTTATATAGCATTGACTGAAATGATAGTATTATAAATATACCTAGCTTCTTATCCATTTCGTTATAAATATGATTTGCTGCTATATTTTCGATCTAGAATTTTTTAACAATAGCTAATTAGATACAGCTATTCTTTTTTTGCAGATGAGATAACTTTGGGAGACATTATCGTCAAGCTCATGTGTCCAAATGGCATCTACATTATTCATCTATTCATGTACCTCTTTTGGGAACTTGAAATATTGAAATGTTTTCTGCTTCGTCCATGTTGTTTGTTCATCAACACGTATGATTAACAGGATGAGTTACTTTGAAAGAAGTTATAAGTACACTTTCATAAAATTATCGATCTTAGTTTGGGTGAATTAATCACAACTTTAAAGGCTTATCGTTGTTCATTAAGATTTCCCAAACATAACAGAAGATGTCACGTGTTAGAACATATGATTTCGTTCAAATATTGGAAAGCATACTCTCTGAAGATATGAATAAATGCATACATGTATGTGCTTGTGTTTATTCTAAGTTTGCGGAGGCTGGACCGGTACTAAGTGCATTAGAATAGTATAATATAACTTCCACAACATTTGGGCATCTCATTGTGCCAAGTGGTTTCGCTGGTTTGGGCACTTCCGTCACTAGAACCTTCTGATGCATGGAAGAATCTCAGCTCAACTAAGATGTCACTTTCACTGCTGTACATGAACACCCACCTAACATTTTGTTTCTTTGCCTTCGTTTACTCATAAAACATATGAGCGGTGGGATATATTTTCCCGTACGACTCTGTCAGAAAAAATTATACATTCACCATGATTGCATTAAAGCCTGGGGGCAATAATGGTTAGGATTTCATGGGGTATTGGTTGTTCTGCAAACTTGCCTTTTTGAGTGACTCTGTGATGGTTCTCTAAATAGTATGTATTCATTCAACTTTGCTTTGGCTCTCTTGTTTTTGCCCTTGCTTTCACTCTTGCTCTTGCTCTGCTTATCAAACACTTAGATTTTGACAACATAATCAATAGCTTCTTTTGTCTTTTGAATGTTGGGGGATGAGGAAGTGGGAGCTCCCAACTCATACCAATGCTGGCTTGTGGGTAGCTTAGGCAAAAGCGAATGACTGACCCAAAATGGAGGACTAGGATATTGAAGTTGGTGTCATGCACGCTTCTACACCTCAATCATATCGATTCCTGTACTACTTTTTGGCTAGAACTCTAGTTTAACAGCGAGTTATATAGATCCTGTATCTACCTCTTATTTCATGTTCTAATAGAAACTAGCAAGTTTCTTCTCGTGGTGAGCTTATCTGTCATTCACGTGACTATTACTTGTTAGAAACTACGAAATTTGTTTTCTCAATCTTTAGGAAAGTCATAATCCAACTAGTCATACAGAGAGCTTGGAATGCTTCTGACAGCAGGAGCACGTCCCTCGAAGAAATTTACTCATGATTTGATTTAGTTGACAAGGTTATTAGCATTTATTCTTGGGAATCCTTGATGGTGGTTTTGGTATTACATCCCCATTAATGTGTGTTATTCTAGACATGGTTTCATATGCTTGAATAGTGGAACTGTTGTATGTATATGATTTGTGGTTTACAATGTTATACAATATTTGCATTTATGTTGAGCTTCATGAATCAGGTAAAATCTTGCAAATAGTAATTTCCGAATCTTTATGTTGGTGGCAAATCTTGGATTTTGGAGTTTAATGGATCTCGCGGTTTAACGTGACGCAATCCACTGGTACAGTTCAAGTAAGCATCTCTCTCTCTCTCTCTCTCTCTCTCTCTCTCTCTCACACACACACACACACACACACACAAACATTCATACATGATTTCTCATCTTTGAAACCCAAACAATTGTTAATATCATCTTTAGAGAAAAAGAGTGCATCCACAATGCTACCATTGGATAACATAGGCATCTCAATGTTCGAATATCAGATTCCACCAAACACAGTGATACTATTGAAACGAAGCTCCAATAGAAGTTCAAAATAAGTTCAAAGAAAAAACATGTAGTTACTGTTTAAGACTATCAGCAATCACTTTTGATCCCAGATGTTTCTCCTCTGACGCCATCAGAGACAATGCCGTAAAGAAAACATTTACAAAATTGACTTTGACCACTGTGGAAATTGTGCTGGAAGGGATCAAGGTTTGGTACAATATCAATACGTGATATAAACTTAATTCGTATTTTAAAAGTAAAGTTGGTTAGCTAAAAAGAGTAAGTAGGTAAAAGCTCCACTTAATTTGCCTAACATTACTCTTTTGAAAATACAATACTCTTTTAATGCTCCAGTTTGAGGGGGAGTGTTAGAATGTAAGGGTAATTGTGAATCGTCCGTAGTAAGGACGGAGTACAAATACTTGGGTATGCAATAAGAGTAATAATTTTTTCCTTGACTGTTTCTTTCTCTCTCTCTCTCTCTCTCTGTTTGTGTTCTTCTCTTTCTTTCCTTCTCTTTTCTTTTTTCTCTCGTTAACCTTGCTGTGTATTGATTACATCTTCTAGAAGTTAAGAGAGTTCATGAATTCACGTTCATTCCATATGGATACACTGTAGTGACCGCGGTGGGTTGTTCTTGATCTGAGTTCGCTATTACCATAAATGTAAAGCACATTACTGGGGTAAAATGCTAAACTTCCTTCTGTAGTTACTTTGTGTTCTTATAATCATAGAGGAGATCATGGGTTTTAAACAAGGGCGGATCTAAGTGTGCAATGAGGGGGCCTGAAGCCCACCTCAAAATATGGCCCAAAAAAAAAAATTTTTAACCCTCTCACTCACTCCACTCTCCACCCACTTTCTCTCAATCAATCACCAAGTTTCCAAGAAAACTTGTACTACTTGTCCAAAATCCCTCTCTCCCTCATTCACTCGGCATCATCTCTGATCTCCCACCAAATCTCCAAGAAACACTGCAGTACCAAGCCCACGTGGTACTAAAATCCTGGATACGCCCCTGGTTTTAAATAATCTTATTAGTCGATTTCTATGGAAACTTGTTGTGCTTGTTATTGTGATAAATTTTTCTCTTATGTTCTCCAAGAATAATGAAAGAAGATAAAATTTCTGACTCTTTTTCTACTTGGGAGAAAGAAGGATGAGAAAAGAGTCCCAAAAAGGATGTTTGAGGTGATTACTGGAGACACAACTACCTATGCTGTTGTCTGCTGGAGCAAAACTTATCGCCAGAAGCACCAACTTTGAAATACATGAACGCCAATGTTGCTAGTTATAAATGCAGAAATTGTTGTCTGCTACTGGTGGAGTTAACAGTATCTTGCCACTGAAAAATCCCAGTCCTACCGACCTGAAGCATTGATTTCAGGAATACGTAGTGGCACAAAATGATGAGGGACATCTTCATCTTCAAGCATTCATGATTTGCTTGAAGATAGCTTAATATTCCAGTATAATCACTTAAGATATATTAATTTGCTTTGAATTTGTGACAAATGATGTAATCTTGTGCATTTGTTCAGACTATAATGGCATTGCCACAATATACTCATCAGTTGAAGAACTGTTTCTTGAGTAATTATACGGTCAAAGTTTTTGTGTATTCAGATGTGGTTGTCGTTGACATCTATCAAAGTTTTAACTGTGTTGGAGTTAAAGGGAGTTTGATCGGCTGTCATGCTGCCCCCTTATCAACCTTTTTAGGTGCTTATTAGCCTAGTGTCTATGCACTATGTTCATTTGTTATATACCATCTTCATGGAGAAGGACTCTAATGCTTCAGGTGCACTTTGTCTGCCATCAATGAATGAATTTACTGCATTCGGATTTCAAGTGTCATACCAAAGTTCATGAGATACATCTTATGCTGCAGCAGCCATGGCATTGACAGCGTTGAACAGCCATCCTGTAAAGATTGTCGCAGTTTCGTGGGTACTTTCTTCAAACATTATGGATAGCCTTCAATTATAGATTGATACCCAAATCTACTAGAGCATTACATGAAGATCGGACTTTCTGATATGCAAGACAATTGACTGAAACTAACAAGCCAAAAGTATGGAACAGAGAATTGAAAATTACCCGAAGATTCACCATCGTCTCAAGTCAAGGATCTGGTTTGTGATCGAGAATGGTTGGTACGATTGTATTTCTAGAGGAAGCTCTTTGTGCTTCTTGTGCGCATTTTAAACTGGTTGATTGTACTTCTGCTATCAGTTCTTTAGCGGTGGTTTTGATGCTGCAATCCCATTTAGCATGCGTTTTTCTATATTAAGTGCTATGCTTGCACATTAAATGTTGTGCAGGTACGGACTTGGAGGTTTATTATTCTATCTGGTCTAACTTTCTGACTGCTAGCTTCTTGGATTATGGGTGTAGAGGTTACATACAGTTACTTGAAGTCGGTGCTTGAGGGAGGACAAGGAATTCAGGGAGTCGACTCTTCTGAATCAACAATCAAGTAAGCCTCTCTCTCTCTCTCTCACACACGCACATGTGCGCGCACATTTTTCTTAGCATCATAAAGTACACATAAATATGCATCACCATGGTATTATTAGTAACATATAGCATTGACATCTTGGTGTTGAAAATACAGATTCCAAACAGAACAAGTTCATCAGGAAAAAGTCCACAACAAGTTCAAACAAGATGCAGGATAAAACTTGTGATAGAGTTGCTGGTTTGAGCTAATCGACACCAATGCTCCTTTTAATTATCGCTCCTATGAGGCTTGTCAGAAACAAAACTTGCCTGAAATTAAACGATCAGGTAACCACAGTTAGATGCTTAAACCCAATTCAGACACGGTTATAAGGTTAAATGTCTAATCAGTGAAGACTTTTGTTGTACCGTTTCAGCAGCAGCTGGAATCCACTCATTAGTTGCTGGGTTCCCCTTGCATGAAGTGTGACAAGAAGTTGCAAAATCAGGTTCTAGGTTGAAGGATCCATCTGTGTTCTCCACTTTGATGAACCCCGTTCCCGTCTGGAATAAGAACACGAACATTATGAACCACAATGCCAAGAATTGCCTCAATTTTGGAAAGAGCGATGCTAGATCCACTAAACGAGTACCCAATTTTGTGCACAAAATGATTTGGACTCCACTGTGGGTTATAAAGTGAGGTCAACAAGATGACATATAGGATGTCACACCATTTTATTCACAAAATTTGGTACTCATTTGGTGGCTCATGCATTACTCTTTTGAACACTTTGATTTTTCTTATCAAACCGAGATTTTTTCGATTGGAAATTTGACGATGATCTACTCAGTTTTTTTTTTTTTTTTTGAAAACTTCAAAACACGTTATTTACAGTGTAATTTACATATGTTAAGCTTTATTTCTCAAAACTAAATAAAATTCTGTTAAATATCAACTTGAAAAATTGGAGACATTGATAAGATAGATTGTTTCAAAAAGGGTGATGGTAGACAAGATAGGAGGAATATTCCTACCGTGTGGTGTTGTTTGTCAACCTGGTTAAGATCCTTGTAATATTCAGTCTCAACAAACTCCTCTGCCACTTTACTCCCGTTGTAAACCAGTTTCTGCAATAGGAAAGAAAACTTATTACAACCCAAAACTACAAGTTGGAATTATCATAGCATAAAACCAAACCCATATTTTGATTCAAAAAGAGGTGGAAGGAACAAATGAACGAGTGAACCTGGGGATCATTTTCGAGGTTTTGGAATTCAACATATTCGGGAATGACACCGTTGTTTTCACAATCATTAGGAAGAAGAGCATCGGCGGAATACTCGCTACGCTGAGGCTTACTGTGACGCTTTGGGGCTAAGCCATCAAAGTAGTCTCTTGTTTCCCCTTCTATCTTTGCTTCTTCCTCCTTGGACAAATGCACGTCGCTGCGATTTGGCCTTGCACAACACTCCATCTCTCCCTCTCTCTCACACACACACACACTTAATCCAGCTGGATTGTGTGACACTATGCAGTACAATAGTTAATATAGGAGATCAACTAAGATATTTTTTTTTGGTTAGATCTTTTTGGTGTTGTACCTTTTATTGGTGGAGAAAATTAAATAAATATCAACCAGTCTTATCCATTTGAGGTGGAAGGAAGGTTAGTTGGGTGACAAAAGTCTCTATCAACATTATTTGAGTAGGGCTTTGTAAAGTGTGAAGGCAGTACAATCAGAGTTTGGGCCACTAAGCGACTTTGCATTCAAAACACCTACTGGTGCTGGGAAAAGCTTGGGGAGTCAAGGAAGAGAGTATGTCCTTGATTTCTATATTATCAGTGCAAGTTGACAGAAGATTATACAGTACTCCCTCCGTTACATCCAAATAGTTCTTATTTAAAAAATTTAATAATTAAAGAATATATAAGTAGTATTGAAGTTGATTATAATTACAAAATTATTTGAGCATTGTTAAGATGTTTATAGCATATATGTAGAGGGTAAAGTGGAAAGTTTTAGGTAGATTGCAGACATAATGTTTTTAAAGTGGACTCTGTAAGTGTAACATTTCAAAATAGAATACTGAACTCTTTGCCATTGACGGAGTAATTGATAACTGTGATTCTAATAAATTACTCCTTCCGTGCTACTTAAAGAGTCCACGTTTGAAAAATCTATTTATTAATGGATATATTAGTGTCATTGGAGTTGGCTATAATTACAAAAAGGGTTAATTACAACATTAGTCCCTTGACTATGGCCGATTCTACCAGTAGTCCCTTAACAATTTTTTTTCAAATTTTAGTCCCTTGACTATGAAAATTAGACACGTTTAGTCCTTTTGTTGGATGCCGTTAGTATTTTTTTCGTTAAGTTCGTCTTGTGCCCATCACGTGCCTTTGGTTAAGGGTATTTATGAAATTTCACGTACCTCTTGCTTTGTGTATTATTCAAATACTGAATATCTAATTTTTTTTTTAAAGCTTTAATTTTGATTTTGAAAACCCAATTGATAAATTTGATGATAAATTTTGGTGAAGAATTGGATTCTTTCAGCATGCTTTGGGCGTTGACTCTAGATAAGCTTTTAATTCGGCTTTCATGGAAGTCGAAGGTAATAGAACAAAAAGTTTTAGAGAGAGAAGACTAGTGCAGTTCCGGACACATCGGTAGCAAGGAAAAGGAGATCTGCAGAAGCTTGACGGAGCTTCGTGTGTTTTTCGTTGTGTTTGGGAGCGGAGGATGATCAAACTCCGGAGGCAAGGGTGACTATGCTTGTTCGACATAATTTTCGACGTTGATGGTTATGGAACTTAATGAGGGCAGGGAGAAGAGGAAGAGAGGTAATTGGAAAGACATAGTGAGTCTAAAAAATACATACAAGAATCATGATAAAGAATTACTCCACCAATTATGTGTTCCTATTAACCTTATATACTGGAAAAGTAAACCGTTTATTGACGATCACCATCCTTGAACAGGCCATCGCCGGTGAGGATCTGGAATCCATGAAGACCGTGCTTTTTTCTTCTTCTTCGCCACTGCCACCACTTGCGGTACCTTCACCTTCTTCTCAGCTGATTCTTCCCTCCGCCCAACGAAATCATTGTTACTGCCAATTTTGCTAAAAGAGAACACATTCGTTATAAATCCACAAGCTCTGTTCAGTCTCCGCCGCTGTTGTCATCACCTAAAACTGTTCTGGTAGGCTTGGTGATAAGTCAGATCGACTCCAATAGCCTCTTAAACCCCTCAAATATAGAAATATCGGGCGAAACGAGCTCCGACGCAAGCAAAGAGCTGTTAGATCTACCGAGCTTGTCGTCGTGATTCAACGAAAACCCACAACCCGTATTTCCAGTTCACCCAACCCAACCCACAACCACAACCCCCAGTTCTTCTCGATCCCCTGTGAGAGACGACGACGCCGGAGAAGAGGTTGATGACTACGAGGGAAGGGGTTGTCCTTCGTATCGGTGGGAGACGACGATGCCGGAAAAGATGATCGGAATTAGAAGATTAGGGTTTCAAGAGAGATCAGTGGATATGTGTGTGTGTGGGTGTGTCTGTGGATGTGTGTGTGTCTATGAGAGAGAGATAGATAGATAGAGAGAGAGAGAGAGAGAGTATGTGTGGGTTAACTCTTACATCCAGCCTGGCAATCTGGGCCTCCGTTTCGAGGATTTCAAGGCCCTCCGCTGATGATCACGACAGCATGATTACCGTCGTTATTTGTGGTTGGGTTTGATTTTCGATTTTCTGGGTTTGGGTTTAGAATGTTGAAGATGAAGTTAGAGAGAGAGAGAGAGGTATTAATTTTTTTTTTGTTTAATTATTTAGTATAAATTTCCCATAATACCCTTGAAAAATGGCATGTGCAACGCACATGGGTGACTTAACGAGTTTTACTAACGGCATCCATCAAAAGGACCATCCGCGTGACTTTTTGGTACTCGAAGGATTGAAATTTGAAAAAAAATTCTTTAGGGACTAATCGTGGAATAATTAATAGTCAAGGGACTAATGGTGTAATTAACCCTTACAAAAATACTTAAATACAACCAAGATAATTATAACACAAGTAAAGGGTAAAGATGAAAGATTATGAAAATTGTAAGTATAATTTTATGAAAGTAAATTTTTTAAATGAAACATCTAAAAATAGTATAGTGGACTCTTTGGTTGAAACGAAAGGAGTAACTTTTTTTTAATTTATATGCGGAGTCAACCACTTGAACTTCCTTTTTAGGAACGAACGGAAAGGGTACTTATTTAAGAACATGTATGTATAGAACAATACGAGTGTCTCATGAATATTGATTAGAAAAAACTCGAGTCTCTCTAACTCTCCTAAATTAAATGATGTGGTGAAACACTCCACCAACATTTACAACAAGTCTTTCTCTCATCCGCTCATGAAATGGGAAAGGATCATATTTTTAAGTTTTGATGCTGCATTAGTCAGCTCATTGGAACAAAACTAAGGTAACTGATTATTACCTCGACTTGATTACTCTCTCCTTTTCTAAATGTGTTGCATATTTAACATAGGTGCTAAATACAATAACCCAAAAGTGCTAAATACAACACTCCCTTGAAAAAATATCGTTTTGTCCCTCATTAGATATAAATGAGTATTTACAATAAAACCCCCTAAAGTTTGTATTTATCTCAAATGCACCCCCTAGGGGTGGAATTTGGGATGGCCACCTAGAGGTGGCGGCTCTTCCAGTGTAGGTTGCCTAGGGGTGGTAGTTCTACCAACTTTCGTTAAAATTTTAACAATTTTGTTAACTTTTTAACGAAAATGTTAACTTTAGGGGTTGAAAGTGAAAAATAAAAACTAACGAAACAATGGATGAAAATGGATGGCCGCCTAAGGGTGGTGAATGTTTGAAATATGGCTGACTAGGGGTGGCGGCCTTGTCAAATTTTTCAATTTTTTTTTATTTTTTTGCATTTATAACGTGGACAAAATAGTAAATTCACCAGGGGTGTTATATTTAGCGCTTTTGGGTGTTGTATTTAGCACATCCCATATTTTATGTATCATTGTTACTAACGACATTAATAAGTTTAGTAAGTTTCCTTAACAATAAGAGAATCGGTATTCACACCCCCCTTTTTACTAAGTACACCCCCTTCGATTATTACAAAAATAACATTATAAAACTTGATCTATTTGCCCTTATAAATTTTAACCCTAAGTGTGTTCTATCACTAGTGATTGAATACCTTTAGTGATGTTCAGTACCAACTGAACACCTCTACACCTTTAGAGGTGTTCGGTTGGTACTGACCGAACACCTCCAATGGTGTTCAGTCAACCAAGACTCAACAACCATGTCCACTGTCAGTGAAATCCTTCGACATTCAAAAGTGTGTGATGTGGATTTCAATTTGTCTCTCTACCCAAACTCAACCCCAACCCACTGGAAAAGTAAAGGGAGGGAGGGAAGAAAGACGACCAACTCCGATCTTGAATTACTTCCTCTTTCCTCGTCTTGCGTCGCCGATGACCAACTCTAATCACTCCTCGAGTTCAAAAAGGGTATTCGAGAAGATCCCCTCGGCAAAGTCTTTGACTCATGGAAAATCCCCTCTTCAGCCCCAGATCCGACTGCTTGTCCGGCCTCATTCCACGACGTCGTTTGTGACGACTCCGGTTACGTCTCCGACATTTCTTGGGTTTAAAGGTTGAATTGAATTCAATCTCTAGGGTTTGAATTTGGGAAAGATACATAGTAAAATGGAAAATTGAGGAGGGGATGTGTACTTAATATTTAGAGGGATTTACAATTTAGGGGGGGTGTACTTAGAAAAAGGGTGTAGTACTTGGTAAAAGGGGAGGGGGGTGTGAATAGCGATTCCGTAACATTAAATGAACAAACAAAGGTTAGAAACAACTCATGTGGACCATTTAATGAAGAAAACCCATGTGGTTATCATGCTTTTGGTACTCTATGTTAGGCATGGAAAACGGACCAGTTATCAATGTGGTATTATCTCATCACTCCTATCTTTTTCTTTCATTATTAAAGGTATAATTAAAATTGTTATGTTCATTGATAATTGTAATGATGGACAAGTTTGGATAATTGTAATAAAAAATTAGTAATTGTTTTATTTCGATTACAATAATTGAAATTGTACTCTTTTATTTAGAATTCACATTTGAAAGCATCCAAAGATAACCAAATTTATATTTCATAATTAATAGCTAGAAGTAATTGAATGGTATTATTTAAGCTATTGAGCAAAACATAACTGTCTTTATCCCATACTTCAGTCGCTTGAGCTTTAAGTCTCACGTAAAATACAACTTAGAGGTCTGGGATTCAAGTCTTTAGCTCAGTTGTTTGGTCCTATGAGTTGCTGCTAGAGAGATCACGATCACGATCACTCTTGAAAACGCAACGCAACCACAACAGCTCAATCCGACTTTTACATCCTGCTCCACGTGGCCCCGTAATAGTATGTGTGCACGCCCTCTAGCTACCGTCTGGTCAAATTTCATCTCAGAAGTAAAACCTACCCTTTCACTACCAGACTACTAACACAACTGGATCACATACAGGAAATATCTCTTCATTCATGATTCAGTAGTTACCAGAACAATAATCCAACAATAGACTTCATTATAACAAGCACCAGTGAAGGAATATTACATTCTGAGCTTCAAATCTACACGATAAGATCAGAAAGATAATGCTATTTACCTTATCCAATCACGAACTCGGACTAAACATTCCTCTCCTTTTAGCCATTGTATCAACACACGTCTCATGCAAATCAAAATCAGTTGGTACATTAGGTATAATAACTTTCAGAGAACGATAAACCTAGCTAACTGTTACTACAAGCTTAAACCAAGTGTAAGCAGAGGGGACCTTTTTACAGCATACACTGACCACCAATCTAATTTGTTAAAAAATAAAAACTCTAAATGGTGCCATAAGAAGTATCCTTAGTTTTCTTCTTTCATGTCATCTGTTCCCTGAACTAAATCACTTCAAACTGCCTTGTTTTATCCAGCACCAATCCTGAGAGAAACAAAATACACACCATTTGAATGTAAGAATTAGGATAGACTATTAAACGAGTGCTTAAAACTCTCAAGTTATATTGTGAGATAAGAGCCTTTCATATTTTCTTATGCCCGAAAACTTCCCCATTCCTTTTAGCATCAACTTAAGTAGCTTAAAAGCAAATCACATAATATTGAGTTATAGCTCTAGGAAGAAGTCTTTCTTCTTTTCAAATAGGAGGATCTAGGAAGAAGTTAATACCTTACACCTTTTCTCTTACACTCCTCTTCGTGCATCTTTTAGCTACTTACAACACCAGTTTGAAACCCTCGGATAGAAAGTCATCCAACTCATCCCTAAGAGAAACTAGAATCAGTATTTGAGGTATCAAGCAATCAACATTAAACAAAAAAATGTAGGAAAAAAATCAGTCCTTTATATGGGCACTAAGTCACAAACTGAAACCAAAATAAAAAATAAAAAATCAGGTTATACTTGGCCTATTGAAGACTGGAGTAATGTTAATGGCACAGTACTAATGGTACTCTTCAAAAGACAGAAAACTAAAGTATATGGACTTGTAGTTATTCTACCTGCTCTTTACATCCTTCTTTTCCTTCCCATTCTCCTGTCCGTGTTGCTGCCCTCCGTCACTTCGACCATAATCATCAACTGGAACAAGGCTTCCTACGCAAACATCCGCATTAAATGAATGTGGCAAACCTTGGACATCGACTTCCTCAACCTTGTTTCCGGTCAAGTCGTACCAAATAAGCCTTTTATCATCATAATTCATAAGGATCTCACAACCACCCTTTGAATAAGCTAGAGGCTTGACATATTCAAAAGTCCGTATATTCGGTGGTACAATGGATATCAATTTCATCCACGACTCGTTTACAGCATAATCCTTCATCACCCATATATCAAGACAGTCCTTATAATATGAACAAGTTACACAGAGGCACCCTCCGAACACCTCCAAACCCATTTGAAAGCATCCATCCGAATAATTAGGTTCAGGAACCACTCGATACTCCTCGCTCCCGAAATCAAAAGCAACAATTAACTTGGGTATGTTTGAGTCCCGCCTCTGCTTCACAACCCAGTGCAAAGCACCACCAACGTAGACCCCACCCCATCCTAGATTAAAGCATAAGTAGTAGGGACAATTCTGAAGCCTCCGCCATGAATTTGATTTGAGACTGTACACTTTAACTTCAGAACTGAAGGAATCCTCTTCTTCGCTAAAAAACTGAACAATCCTAAGCACTTTATAATCGTCACAACCAGAGTCATACCCAAATCCATACATTGCATACCGAATATATTGAGAATAACTTGGAGACTCAATTGGCGACTCAGGTAACTTACGATATTTTCGAGTAGAATGATTCCAAATTGCAATACCCTTCTCCATATTACCCAAAAGGAGCAATCCATTACAAGCACCCAATACACTAGTAGAACAAGAATTCCTTAAAGGATGATCAAGTTCCACAGCGTTATCGAGTGAGTCAAAATCAATTGCATAAAGCCTCCTATCTTTAATAATGACACTGATATTAGCATTATTCTCAACCGATTGATTGAGATGCATCTTGATGAAATTGGGGCTGTCGATTAGAGCACACCATGCTTTTGATACACATCTGAAACATAATAGGCTCTTGACGGGTAAACGCAAAAGTATGTCCGTGATCAAATCCATCAGAAGGTTTGTCATCTTATAACGCTTTAGAACTAAGCGTTTTAGACGAAAATTAACAGAAATGATCGTCAACAATGAATTCTTGAGCCAGGGACCCCAAGTTTACTGGGATTTGAATAATTTGCTATACTAATTGACATTTCACAAGAACCAAGTACATCTAAACAGAATAAATTGATCTGGGTTTTTATCAATTCAAAGTTCAAACCCACTTCATATGAATATACCACGAAATTTACAGAGCATAAAAGTAAGAACATGAAATTAAACCACTTATCTATAATTTCCAGTAGTTGACAGACACAGTGAGAACTGGATGAACTTTTGTGTGTTGAGTTGAGGTGCAATCTTGGTGGGTTAAGAGCTTCGGTTGTCTCCCCTCTCAAGTCTTTGAAATCAGTCTTATCTCTCACTTCTCTCATCGCTCGAGATGGTAAAGGCAATAAAGCAGGTACCACTGTCTAAATCACCATTTTACCCTTGAACGTGTTTTTAACTTCCTAGTTTACCATTATGACTCTAGATAAGCCCGTCAATAAATCTAAATTTTATTTGAATTGGATTTGAACCAGAAACAAAGTTTTCGATATGGATCGTTCAACTTGATTAGTTATTCAAATCTGATTCGAACTCAATACGTTATCAATACATCAAATTGAATTTGAATATACTAATGTTCAATTCGTCAAGGCTCTTATCTAAGAAAAAGAAAGAAATCTTAGGCCTAGTGTTATATTTGTATTACATACCATGTACAACTCGTATCCTCACTTTCCTTTTGTACTGCATAGTGCATACCATATATACCTTGTATCCTCACTTTCCTATGAAATATGTAAATTTATTAAGCCCAACAAATGTTATTCATTGCCAATACTCAGTTTCTCACAAGTTTTTTTTTCCAAAATTTAGGGTAGGTACATTTTTTACAATTTTTTTTTTTTTTTAACTTTTCTTCAACTCTCACAAGTCTAACCAAGTATCACTTTAACATATTTGACCTTTAAAAGCTACTTATCACAAAATACAACTTCCTTTTTTCTAATATCTATTTTTAATTTTTTTTAGAACGAATCGGATATTTGATCACGTAATACTCCAGAGATGAACATAAAATTTGTGCATAAAACTACGTAACATTTAAGATTATAAAATTTGTAAATCGTTCTACTAAATAATAGACTATCAGTTAACAATTAGAATTTTACACATTAATTTTTTTGTCATTCTGTACCTCAGTATTAGATTTAAATTTAGTTTGTTGAGAAATTAGTTGGTCTTAGATTGAGTCTTTAAATAAATTGATTAAACTCGAACAAAAAAAAAAAAAAAAAGAGAAATATTCTTGATATGTTCTAGATTAACTAATGATTGATTTATTCAATTAGAAATTTCAATTCTAATCATTATTAAGTTTGAGCTTTAGTAACAGGAGTACTTCATGTTCATGTTCATGTTTTTAGTTTTTACCCATATCTATAAGAAGTTTTCATCTGAGTTTCCTTCTGACTACATTGTGCATGTGATTGATTATCTTTGAAGCATAAGAGTACTTTTGTTGTTGTTTCAGTTAGATTTGGCCAGATCAGTCATTCTTGATTTCTGCTAAATGATGCCAACCTAAGAACAAATCAAATATTGTGTGTGGATACATCATGTGATTGGTTGCATTTCGGTCTCGCCTTAAGACGCACAATTTGCCCTCAAGGTTGCCGCCTCGGCGTCTTTAGAGCGGGTTTGATAGCTCAATATCTAGGGTTTGTCAGTCTCTTCCCCCATATACATACAAATGGATACTAATCTATCACCGTGCCCTTTCTCTAGCAGCCACAAACAAACACTCCAGCCTAGCATTGATGCCAAGAAGGGTGCTACTATAAGAGTGATCGCCTCATACTGCAAACCTTCATTCAGTTTGTTTACTTGCGCGTTTAAGCCTTTTTCCTTTCTCTTAATTCCTTCTCCAGCCTAATAGAGCATCCTACGATTCACTTCTCTTTAGCCTTGGCAAATTGGTAGATTGCGCAGTCTGCACATTGAATGACAAAAATTAGAATAATCAGTGCTAAAAAAAATTAATTCTTAAAACCAAAACAAAGATCTATACCTAATATAGCACAAACCAACACAAACAAGCAAGCAGTACTACTCCAACTTTTTACATTATTCACATTCGGTAATGCATAATTTGCTCAATTTACTTCTCTTATTATTCACATTCGTTTTCATAACCTAGTATCCACAAAAATACATTGGGTATTCATCCAAAAAATAAAAATAAAAATTCAGAGCACTAGAAAGCCCTAATACACTCGATAGTTTCATGTCCACAGGGTTTCAATCAATGTTAAAGCTACAGGTTCGCAGCTTTATCCTAAAGCTGGAGAAAAGTTCAATCTGAAAAAAAGTGCAAGCCATTTTTTACTAACGTAGGAAAAAGTAAATGAAGAAAGCAATTCTTACCCATTTCAATACTTTGCGTCAAACATGATGTTCAAGCAATGTAATAGAGAAAAAAAAAAAGGGCAAACTACACAAATGGTCCCTGTAGTTTTAGTGTTTTTTGTAATTCGTCCCTATACAAAAAAATTTTTGCTAGTCATCCTTGTACCAACCAATTGAACGCAATTGGTCCCTCCGTCTAGTTCCGTTAAATTTTTTCCGTTAAGTCTTGACATGTGCATTGCACGTGCATTTTGGACTGGGTAAAATAGTCATTTTGCTTTTAAAAGTACAGGGACCAATTGTGAAATTGTAAAATTGGCTCTCTTTCTTTAGACCATTTTTACTCTCTCTCTCCTCCTCTCTCTACTTGCAGTGTATATGTTGTCACCTCCATTTTTACTCTCTCTCTCCCCTCCTCTCTCTACTTACAAGTGGTCAAAATGGTCAAACCTGCGAATTTCTAAAGCCCTAAACCCTCTTTCCCATACCCATCTTCTTCTCCTGGGTTTTACTCTCCTCAATTAAATCCGTCGCGGGCACTGCCGCCGCATCCGTGTGCTCGACACACCATCAAGATCTACGACCTCTCCCTTCTCCGAAATCGGCTCACTCAACGACCCTCGGCCCACTGTCACCGCCTCTCCTTCTACACTCCTCTCTCTCCTCTTTCCCCATGACCTCCTCTCCTCCAGACGAAAAAAGTTCCAAAGCCTTATCACCTCCGTACAAGTGCTGCGTACAAGTTTCGGCCAGGTGGGAAAGATCGATCTTCACTCACTGACTCAACTGATAGCCTTTCCACCTCAAGCAATCCTAGCCTTTGAGAGCCCTTTCTATCGTAGTCAATTAGGAACCTATCCCTCCCGTCCTCGATATTCTTGTTAGCGTACTTTTCGTCTTAGATTTTCTGCCAGTTCTGAGTCCTTATGAAAGAGAGTCAATTAGTAAACCCTTTTCTAATTTCTCAGCAAAGTACCCTAACACAAAATGTATATCTTAGTAAATATGAACAATCAAGAAACACCCAACAAGCATAGAACTGCGTCGGACAAATAAAGGTTAAGCTTTTCTGTTTTATCGGCAAGGTAACCCAGCAAGAATCGTGTATCCTACTTTAGGAACAATCAAGAATCACCCAACAACCATAGCATGGCATTGCCTGCAACATTAATTAACACTTCAACACATGAAAGAAAGTTCAACCCAGTACCCACTTTGTCTTTATATGACCACCGGGTGGAGCAATTTTGTTAACCATAAGAAGCTGGTCGCTGGGGATTCAATTGTGTTCTTGAGAGCTGATAATGGGGATCTTTGTGTTGGTATTCGAAGGGCAAAACGGGGAATTGGTGGACCTGATCCTTCCACTGGATGGAACACAGCTGCAGGGATCGGGAATTCCGCTGCTTCTTTATATGGCAGCAGTTTTTCTGAGTTCCTGAGGGAAGACGAAAATAATTTTGCACGAAACAGTAGCGGGAATGGGAACTCTATTGGTGGTTTGAAAAGGAGGTTGACGAAAGTGAGTGCTGAATCCGTTGTTGAAGCTGCAACACTTGCAGCCAGTGGACAGCCATTTGAGGTAGTGTACTATCCACGGGCAAGCACACCAAAAAATGGCTTTTAAGTGTATTTAATATTTATATTTCAAGATTGGTCCCTGTACTTTTCAAGATAAAATGACTATTTTGCCCTTTCACAAATGCACATGAGTGGCACGTGTGCGCACTTAACGGTAAAAAACTAACAGAGTTAGACGGAAGGACCATTTGTGTAAAAAGTCTCGGTACAGGGACTATTTGCGAGGTGTAAGGATGAAATGCAAAAAACACTAAAACTACAGGGACCATTTGTGTAGTTTGCCCAAAAAAAAATTATACAATTGAATGATTACAAATTAATTTAAAAATATAAAGAAATAAATTCAATAATCCACCAAAGAACCACTAAAAACACCATTCACGTTTATCAATTAAACATAATAAGCATTTGAGAATCAACTCTAAAATATGATTGTGTCAGGGGTATGATCAGTATGACAACTGAGAAGAAAAGAGAAGAGGCAACACATGCAGAAATTGGAAATACCTTCTCGGTTATCAGAAAAGGGATGCGCTTCCTACTGTGCTTTGATCAGAAGAGATATAACTTCCTAACATAGGAAAGGAGTTTATTCAGATTACATACAGAAAATCAAGCAATCAAGCATGAAGTGAAGAATGAAGGAGAGAGTGTGCATCATACCTGAGTTCAGAAGGGTCTTTGGCATAAGAAGATGGATTGTGTGGTCAACTAGCGATATTGAGAGAGAAGGGGCAAGAAGGAAACTTAATTTGGTATTGTAGTCAAGAAAGGAACAACTTTTGGGTGTTACGAATTTTGCGGGACTCTTGTTTTGGCCTATTAATTGCAGTGGAGAATATAACGAAGCAATTGGCTTAATCTTGGAGCTCTGTTAACACACCATAGTTTCACGCGAAGATAATGGGACAGCTAACGAAGCCATCCTAACTGCACAGAGGCGGCTGTTTTTACCGTCCCTAGTGGTGAACTAGTGAGGACGGTAACTTCTAACCATCCTAACCAATAATGAGTCCTTGTATGGGGTATTTAGGACGAGTGCCTACATCATCCCTAGAAGAGGGGTCTCTAAAAGCCACTGTTCTCATATGCGCATGATGTTCAGTGACTTGCTCCTTCAAATTCATCTTCGTCAACAGTTAATGCATGCATCTCATCCTTATGTTCGAGCCAGCTATAGCCAGGATCCTTGACAACCTGCTTCTCAGTCATCATTTCTCTTATACTTTTTGCGTCATCCCATTTTCCTACAGAAGAGTACATGTTGGCTAGAAGAAGATATGGGGAAGAGTTACAAGGATCCAGCCGGAAAAGCTCCTCTGCTGCTCTTCTCCCTAAGCTTAAATTAGCATGCACCCTACAAGAACTAAGCAGAACCTCCCATACAATTGGATCATCTTTACACGACATCTGATCTAACAGTACTTCGATTTCATGGAACCGAGCAGCACGACCCAAACAATCGATTATGCATGTGTAATGATCTGAAAGAGGCTTCACTCCATGTTCTTGCTGCATTGAGTTAAATATTTTAATTCCAATATCAACCAAACCAGAATGACTACAAGCAGTTAAAACAGCAATAAACGTTATGCCATCTGGTTTCTCTCCTGATCGAATCATACTTTCATATAGAAAAACAGCTTCTTCTCCACGTCCATTCTGTGCATACCCATGTATCATCTCATTCCACGTAACCGTGTTTTTGCATTGCATTGTATTGAAAAATTGCCTGGCCCCGTCAACATCACCACATTTGGAATACATATCAACTACGGCACTTCCAACAAAGACGTCTTTCACAAATTTATATTTCACCACCTGCGCATGAACCTGCCTCCCCTGAGATGAAGATGATAGGTTGGCACAACAACTCAATACTGTAGCATAAGAGAACTGACTAGGAAACATCCCCTTTCCCAGCATTTGCTTAAACAACGTAAAAGCTTCCCTGTCACGAGAATTGAGTGATAAACCTGCTATCATAGAGTTCCAGCAGCCAACATCCAGTTGGGGTATCCTATCAAAGATACTTTTTGCCACCTCTATCTCATTGCACTTTGAGTAAAAGCCAATTAGTCCACTAGCAACAAATATATCTACATCCAACACACCCTTTAGTGAAGCAGCATGAACCTGTTTTCCACCCTCCAGAAGCTCCATCCCAGCACATGAGCTGAGAATAATAGACAAAGTAGTCCGATCAGCAGGGACACCCTGAAACTGCATTTTTCTAAAGAGCTTTATTGCTTCCTTGTGATTCCCAGCTTGTGAATATCCTGAGAGTAGTGCATTCCAAGAGCCCAAGCATGGGCATGTCATCCTATCGAATATTTGACGCCCTGTTTCAGTATCACCTGACTTGACACATGCTGCAAGCATGCTGATGCAAGTGACTTCATCTGCTTGAAACCATAACTTTGCATCTTCTGCATACACTCTAGGGCTTTCTTAGTTTGGTATACCTGGCCATATCCACCTATCATAATATTCCATGACACCACACTAACAGCCTGCATGTTATCAAAAATTATTTCAGCACTCTCCATATCCCCATCTTTTGCATACATATCTAACAACGAATTACCCAAGTGAAGATCACTCTCATATCCAAGTTTAATCATGAGGCCATGTATGAGTTGGCCGTGCACATTGTGGGACAACCCATCAATCAGTTCTTCACTCTCAACTCTAGCACATACACCAAGAACACTAGACAATGAAACAGAATCAATATGAATTCCATTTCTATGCATCAATCTAAACGTGTAAAAGGCTTCCTCAACTCGATCAGTCTCAGCTAAAGCCCCCATCATTGCAGTGAAAGAAACCTCGTTAGCTTCAGGTAAATCCTCAAAAGCCTTCACCACATCCCCAATGCGTCCACACTTGGCATACATGCCTAACAAAGCATTACCCACATAACTGTTCTTGTCAAGACCAATTTTAATAGCAAACCCATGGCAACCACTGCCGCATATTGAATCTCCTACTCCACCACAGGCACTGAAAACACTTGCTAAAGTAAAATTGGTAGGCATGAAGCCATCCCGTTTCATGGCACGATATACATTTAATGCTTTCTGTTCGGTCCCACTGCGAACCAAAGCACTGATTAAAGTGTTCCACGACACCGAATTTCGTTCAGGCATTTCAACAAACAGGTTGTGAGCTTCCTCAATGCTGCTAGTTTTGCAGTAGGCACTCAGCATTGCGTGCCACGAGTATATGTTTTTGTGGGGCATTGTATCGAACATGCGGCGAGCGTAATTTATACGATCACATTTATAGTAAAGTTCGATTAGGCGGTTCGAAAAAAAGGTGTCAGCAGAGAGGCCGGTACGGAGGATGTGAGCATGGAGGAGCTTGCCTGATAACTGGGCATTCTTGTTTATGCATGTTTGCAAGAAATTTGCCAAGTAGGCTGTGCTTCTGCTTTCCATTGTTGTTGGCGCGTGAATTCCTATTCAAATTTGACAAAAATGACACGTTGAACATTTCTATCTCACGAGCAAAGAGATAATTGCAAAAAAAACCCTGTACTAGTTTTGATATTTCAAATTAATCTATGTGTTTATTTTTTTTGCAAAACAAACCTTCAACTAAAAATTTTTTTAATCTGAACCTTCATCAAGTGTTAAGCCAACTAACGGAATATGACGTGGATCCGACGTGTTTTAGGCGGGGAAATATGAATTATATCCCGCCAAAGTATTTCACAATAAACCTGTAATAGTTTTAAATTTCAAAAAACCCGACTATTTTAAATTTCAAAAAAACCTTACAATTGGCGAATTTTTAAACCAAACAATTTTAAAACGAACTATGTACAATTTATGTTTTGCAAAAACCCCTGGTGAGAGTAAAGGTATTTATATACCTTTCAGCGAACAAAACATTAAACCTCACAATCCATTCTCACCTATTGTTGTCATTGGAATAATTATGAATAGAGTTGTTCGTTGCCATTGTGGAAGGATGAGCGTGATGCGGACATCCTGGACCGAGCAAAATCCGGAAGGAGGTTTTAGGTTGCGAAAGATATAGGGTAAGTTATATTATATTTAAAGTTTTTGTTTGTGATTATTAATTTTCTAGAAAACTAATTAAGTTTTTGTTTTTCTTGCGTAGTCGGAACATGGTTGTGGATTTTTCCTATGGTATGATCCTCCTCAGAGAACCGTGGAAGTAGTTCAAAGTAACAGTAACAAGTGCCTTTGGATCAGTTTGGTTATATCAATTTTGTTCAACCTGCTCTTCATCTTGATCATACTTGGTCGAACTAAGCTATTGTAACTTTATATATTAATGAAATGGGGTTAATTTTGTGGTGTTGTTAACATCTTATGTACATTATTTTGATGTGTGTAACGAACCCCATGTATGTTATTTTGTCTAGTGGAAATGAATGGAATGTTTCTTATGTTGATTATGTAATCATGTTTAACTTATTAACAAACACAAAGAGTATGTCTCTCTGATATATGCAATCCGCGTATAATTATCATCAACAAACACTAAGATGCTAATTACCCACAGACAAACACTCAATATATTCCACCACTAATATGTCAAATTTACATGGCCGGATTCCATACTTGAAAATAACAACAACACACGCTTTTAGATGAAGAAGATCGAAGTACGAAGTATGATCAAGATGAAGAGCGTTCGGAAGTATGAAGTATGATCAAGATGAAGAGCGGGTTGAACAAAATTGATATAACCAAACGATCCAAAGGCACTTGTTGTTACTTTGAACTACTTCCACGGTTCTCGAGGAGGATCATACCATAGGAAAATCCACAACCATGTTCCGACTACGCAAGAAAAACAAAACTTAATTAGTTTTCTAGAAAATTAATAATCACAAATAATTACAAACGAAAACTTTAAATATAATATAACTTACCCTATATCTTTCGCAACCTAAAACCTCCTTCGGATTTTGCTCGGTCCAGATGTCCGCATCACGATCATCCTTCCACAATGGCAACGAACAACTTCATAATTATTCCAATGACAACAATAGGTGAATGGATTGTGAGGTTTAATGTTTTTGTTCTGTCTTGAAGGTATATAAATACCTTTACTACAGGTTTTTGCAAACATAAATTGTACATAGTTCGTTTTAAAATTGTTTGGTTTGAAAATTCGCCATTGTAAGGTTTTTTTGAAATTTAAAATAGTCTTGGGTTTTTTTGAAATTTAAAACTATTACTTTATTGTGAAATACTTTTGGATATAATTCATGGATCCAATCATGCCAACGGGAGTTGGCTTAACGTACTGACTAAGGTTCAATTAAAAAAAATTTTAGTTGAAGGTTTGTTTTGCAAAAAATAAACACATGGATTAATTTGAAATATCGAAACTAGTACAGGGTTTTTTTTGCAATTATCTCCACGAGCAAAATATTGTAACTTAACTAGAAAAATGACTGGGATACAATATTTTTTTGGGTTAACTTCAACAGCAGTCCCTGAATTTTGGGCTTTCTACCACAGTCCCTAGTTTGAAACTTGTACATTACTGATCCGTAATCATTTAATTTTGCACGCTACAAATCCCTCCCACCGAATGCCGTTAAAACATACCGTTAATTTCTCGTGTGCCTTCCACGTGAGAATTTTTCAAGGGCATGAACGTCATTTCTCGACAAGGCTTTTACATCTTACCCACTTGGCTTGTTTAGCGGGAAGAGTTGCCGCCATATCTCTCTCTTTCTCTCCCTATATCTAAACCCAATTGCTCTCTTATCCTCCATTAACGCAAAAGCAAAGCAAAAGCAGCAGTAGTAGCTCCTTATTTTCCATTAAAAAAAATGGGTGACCTCTATTGCACTTGTGGATCTAGGATTGCAATGATAACATCATGGATTAACGCCAATTCGGGAAGACGAAAAATAAGGAGTTGCTATTGCTGCTTTTGCATTAATGGATGATAAGAGAGTAATTGGGTTTAAATATAGGGAGGGAGAGAGAGAGAGAGAGAGAGAGAGAGAGAGAGATGGCGGCAACTCTTCCCGCTAAACAAGCTAAGGGGGTAAAGTGTAAAAGCCTTGACAAGAAATGACGTTCATGCCCTTGGAAAATCCTCACGTGGAAGGTACATGAGAAATTAACGGCAAGTTTTAACGACATCCGGTGGAAGGGACTTGTAGAGTGCAAAATTAAAAGATTATGGATCAGTAATGTACAAGTTTCAAACCAGGGACTGTTGGTAGAAAGCTCAAAAGTTCAGGGACTATTGGTGAAATTAACCCATATTTTTTTTACACATTTATCTTATCAATCCAGGATTTATGTGAAGGTTGAAAGAGAAACATTACATGATAAGTTAATGTCATCTCTAACCAATTACATACTTGACATATAGATTAAAAGTGAGAAAATTAAAAAACAATACTCCATAAGTTCCATTCAAAGAGTTCATGTTTAAAAAGTTTAATAATTAATGGATATATAAGTAATATTGGAATTGGTCATAATTATAAAAATATTTTAGCATAATTAATATGTTTGTATCACTTGTGGGGTAAAATTAAAAATTTTATGAAGATTGTAGACATAATTTTTTAAATTGGACTCTTTGAATAGAATATCCAAAATAATACATAGGAGTAATAATTTTTATTTCTACACAATTATTTTATTATTTGAAGTCAACTTGATTGTCTTTTAGATGATTTGTAGTAGTACCTCCCAACAAGAGTCTATTATTCGTTTTTAGTCTATTTCAAAACAAGGGTTTACAATGTAATTTTTTCTTTTTTGATGTTCCGTTATCATTTTAGCCTTGATTTGTTATCTACTTTAATGATTAGTTTCACTCCCACAGGCATTCTCAAAAACTACACAGTATACTTCTATTCCCTTTGTTCATAAAAAAGTCAATTATTCATTTTTAGATTATTACAAAAAGTGTTGAATGTTTTAATCTTTTATTTTTTGGATGTTACTTTTATCATTTTATTCTTGATCGATTTCTATTGAAGATACCAAAGTATCTGGCGTGTGACGTGGCCAAGATGACTGGAGCTCGGAGGGGTCTGTCTAATCCCGAGCTTTGTCGTGAACTCGGGCATCACAGCCCTCGCCGTAATCACGGCGTCCCAGAGCTTCCCGCGAGCTCGGGTATCGTGATAGCTCGTTGGACATTCATTGCCCTAGCTCACAATGCCTCGGTCAGAGTTGCGATGAATGACCCCGAGGTCGCCGTCCGAGACAGTTGAAAGTCAACAATAGTTGCTACATTTAATGTTAACATACTCAGATGTTATCCAGAGGATCACCGATAGGCTTCTTATTGGTCCGGCGACATACCTCTTAGTTGGAGGTACGATCGGGATATCTACACGTTTTCAGGAAGAGACAAATCTTCTCCATTAATGCACATTACCTTTTATAAATGTTCATCAATGACTTTGACGACGCCCATAAATGGATATAAATGGACATTTCCTCGCCAATTTCGGTGACATGTGGTAACCCCACTTGCGAGGGCCAACATTCCTTTATTATAAATACATGGTGATGGTCCTCATTTATGGCCTAAATTGCATTTACTACTCTTCAACCACCAAATCTCTTAAAACCTCTTATGCATTTACTCTTAGAGTTGGCACGAGGACCGATCGGAGACCATATTTCCTTTCCTCATACTCACACTCACGGAGGGCTTTAGCCGGACCACGTCGGCTCCTAACCGTGGTTTATTTGTTATCTCAAGTATCAGCCGTGAGACAAGATCCAACAACACTTGCTATTGAGGCCGGGCATCCTACCAATCAACTAGCCGCACACGTGAACTCGACGTGATCACCAAAATTGTTTTTGGCGTGATCACCTAGTTTAATTGATGGGACCTACTCACTCATAGTTTGAAAAATACACATATCAAACTCCCTCATTTCCTAAAATAAATTCATGCTTGATTCGATGTACAGATAAAGAAAAACAAATTGACTATATTATAAATATTAAGATGATGTGTGTTCCCAAGCATGCCCACATGACAGTGGGATCCATTAGTTAAAACATAAATCAAATTAAGGTAGACCATTTTTTGAACGACTGTAAAGAATTGAATGACTCTTTTTAAAAACGGATTGAGTAATATTTATACTAGAGTCAATTATCACAGGAAGGCACTAAACGCATCCCCCCTCCCCCCAGACAAAATTACTAACTTGCCCTCGTTTGTTATACAACTATTTATATATAACTAACCTACAAAGTAATTTCGCTGGGAAGGGGGGCTGAGTTTAGCGTATAGAGGGGGGTTTCGTTTAACGCTTATGTTATTTGTATGTCAAGTCAAACATAATTCTTTTTTAGAGACGAATGGAGTATAACATTTACAACTTTACTATGTTTACAACTATTTCTACAACTATTGTTACAACTAAGCTTTAATGAAGGACAAAGTTATCTTTTCTCAAAATACCTTTGTCTTTCATCAAGGGTTAATTGTAGCATTTTTCTAATATTTATAGTACAATTACTCAAGAAATTTAATCGGTTTGTCAAATCAAATTAAAAACAAATTTAGGAACAGAGTGAGTGTTTAATTTCAACAATCTATACTTCCTTCATCCAGTTGCAATACTACGTAAGTTGGAATCATAAACATTTTTTAGGTTTGGAAGAAGATAAAATGTGCCAACTGCCAAACAGGGAAAAGAAGATTACGCTTAACCCCTAGACTTTACAAAATTGACCTGTAAAACCCTCCAAAACTTAAGCACATCTGCACATAACGAGCTTGATCCTAACGGCATTGACGAAAATGACCAATTGTGAGTCAATTCGAGTCTTTGACGAACTAGAATCACGAGTGCATAATACTCCCACAAAAAAGAGTCATGTTTTTCTTTTTGGTTTGTTTTAGAAAAAGAGTCTGCATTTTTCTTTTTGGTTTATTTAAAAATATAGTAGTATTCAGTTTCCGAACTTTACTTTTTAATAAAACACTTTTACCATTTTATCATTAATTTGATTTACTTTTTAAGAAAATATTTTTACTATTTTATCATTAATTTGATTCTCAGTTTAATTTATAAGACAATCTTTTATTTTTTCTATGTGACATGTTTAAATAAGATGACTTCTTTCGTGCGTGGCAAAAATATATAAAATATGAAGAGTCATCTTTCTAAACGGCGTCAATGAAAAACTCAATTTAAAACATTCTTTCAAACGTTATAATTTTTTAATTACAAAATATTAAAAATAAAATAATCAGCCGCACGACCAAAGGCCAAGTTTTTAATTTTTATTTAATTATAAAAAATACATTAACTGTAATTTAAAAAATAAAATTTTTTTTTCCTTTTAAATTACGTGGATGAAAAATTCTCTAGATGATCATGCACAGCATTTTAGAAGGAGAGCGGTCAATGCCTGATACCCACTGTAGCCACATAAACTCCACCCCACTCAACCCAACCGAACCATTTCTCTCTCTCTCTCTCTGCGGCCAATTCAAGCGAAGTCTGCAGCATTTTTGTTGAAGTTGAAAGCATCTTCACCGGTATTACCCCTTTCGACCTTGACTTGAACTCTCCTATCAAAGGTTTGCTTATTTCTCTCTCTGTTTTTTTTTTTTTTTTGGGGGGGGGGGGGGAAGAGGGTGGGATTCAACTGGTCGATTCTAGGTCAGGTTGCGCCCCGATCATTCTCATGTTTGGCTGTTTGGAAATTGGTGTATAGATTAAGAAATTCGCAATTAAGAACCCATAAATGCAAACTTCGTACTACAATTGACTATTTCCTTTTCCTAATTTGCAAAAAATTGTAGTTGGATTCTTCTTTTAATTACAATGATGATATTCCCTTTTCCTCTATAATCTCTTGAGATTCAAACCTGTGACCAAATTGAATTGGAAAAAGAACTACTAGATTAAGTTTATTTTTAAATTTTGTTTTTAAGTCAAAATACTGTAATTGGCGTTAAACTGTGACAGTGTTATGAAGCTTTTTTAGGCTTTTAATTTGTTTGCATGGAAAAGGAATTGTTAACACTTATTATCACACTTTAAATCTGGGTGCTTAACTGTGTCTACAAGAAGACTTGGTAGCTCTGCCCCTTTGGTTTGATTAGAAATGGTGTCTTACACTTTTCCATCTCGTTGTTAAAATGGTCTTATTGTTACTTACTAAGTAATATCTTTTAGAGAAAAAAAAATTGTGTCTCGATTTTTCTTGATTGTGTTTACACAACTTTTGCGTGGTTGATTTTGGAAGTGCTAACACAAGAACATGATATATTTATATATCACTGGAATGCAACTGTATGATTATGGTTTATATACATTAGCAGACAGCTTTGTTGATCCATAGCCTCTGAATGAGATGTACAAGCTGCGTTGAATCTTGGTCCTGTCAGTAAATGGCCCATTTTTATTTATCTTGTTAGGCATTGTTTCTATGTTCTGGTTTTTCCCTTGAAAAAGAAAAAAGAAAAAAAGTAGAGATTTTCAGAGTCGTCTGAAAAATGACCTGCTTGAAACGGGGAATACTTTGAATGAAAGACACCCCCTGCATGTGATGACTACCCCATGCAAGCAGATGAGGAAGATGTTCTCAGTGAATCTTTATTTTCTCAAAGCGTCTCTCATGTCAATGGGTTATGTTTCAATCCTTTGTTCATCTTCGGACATAGAGTGGATTTTTGTTCCACGAGCAAGTCTTCAAGGAGTTTTTCATTTGAGTTTCCTTCTATCATTACATTGTGCTATCATCTTTGATGCCATTTTGTTATTGCAATTAGCAAATTTTTGAGAATTGAGAATGACATTGAAGTTTTATTCTCAAGAGAGCTAGATCCATGATTTCCATGGTGCAGTGTGCCTAAAATCCTCTTCTAAGATGAGTAACTATTCGCGCATCTACTGTATCAAAATGGAACTTTACTTGGAAACTTGAAATTTGTATGGAACTTTGTACTCTTGGGTTTCTCATTCATGGCATTGTTAACTTACCTATACTACTGCCCATATTGAGATTTAAATCAACTACTTGTACCTTTTGCCGTCTCTCGTTCTTTAGGTTGTCGAACTTTTAAACTTAAATTCATGTGCTTTCCTGTTGTGCCAAACAGGTTTCAATCTTTTTGAGGATTCCTCTCTCTCATGGATCCCTCGGAGGCTGGCGAAATTGAGAGTGTGAATTCGTCTATTGAGATCAAGGTACTGTTCTTTGCTCGAGCTAGGGACTTAACTGGCTTGAATGATATGTCATTGGAGGTCTCGTCAGGTAGTACTGCCCATGATTGCTTGAACAAGCTTATTGCCAAGTTCCCTAGGTTGGATGAGCTCCGTGGGTGCATGGTCCTCGCTCTTAATGAGGAATACACAACAGAGTCTGCAGTTGTTAAAAATAGAGATGAATTGGCTATCATACCTCCTATCAGTGGAGGCTAAATTCATGTATTGATGATGCTCCCAACTTTCAGAAATACAGTTATCCTTGGCAGTTCAACCTTAATGAATTTCTTTAGTCCGGCTATGTCTCTAACTCTCTATCATTGATCATCTTTACTTCTTATCCATTTGCCATGATGGAGGGCCATTGCCAACTCAGAAGTTAATGAGACAAGGTGGGAGAGCATATGACCAGTGATGAAACAAGATGATAAATCAACTAGAAATAATGGAAAACGAGGGATTTGAAGAAAAATACAATCAATATTGTATATATTAGGGCTTTGAGAGCGTGTGCGCGAAGAGAGATTTCTTTGGTTATTATTGTCACCTTTGAAGAAGTAGATTAGCAATTGTTACTGAAACATATGAATGATTGCATTTCATCTCACCTTATTAGTCACACAATATGCCCCCATGGATGCTGCCTCGACGTCCTTAGAGGGGGTTTGGGCCACTTGTACATATTTGATTTTGGGCTTCGAGAATATGTAGGCATATGCGGAGGTTTCTTCATCTATGGATGAACACAATTAAGGTGAAAGTAAATTCGGTTTGAACATGATTAAAGTATTAACATATATTTCTTTGAGGGAATTAGTATTGTAAGATTTTATTTAGGGACATGGTGACGATTCTAAGTAGGCTGTCAATGGATTGGATTTCGGCCGAATTTGATTCGATTTTGATGAAAAAATTCGGATATGAATATGGATAATGGTCCAATAACCCGAATTCAATCGAATCCGATAATCTGTTTACTTAGTGGATCGAATATGAATTTATTTATATCCGATCGTTAAAAACTCTATCTAATCCGAAAATAACGTGTTTATTATTATACACATGCATAGTATATCATTAATTATGAATATATGTTGGTAGTGGTACAATTTTTATTTTATTTTATTCATAAACTTTCATTAACGAGAATTTTGGATTGGATCGGATTGAATATTTTGTCGGATATATCAACTAAGTGGTTTGGATATAAATTGACCTTCAATTATCGAATTTGACAAAATAAGATTTTGGATTGAATTCGAATATGCCTATATCATCGAATTTGACAAAATAAAATTTTGGATTGAACGGATATGCCGTATTCGATTCATTGACATGCCTAATCCAAGCACAGGCGTAAAGTGCATTGTACAGCCTTCCTTATTTGGTTCCAAATAATATTCTTCAAATTAAAAATCAATATATCCCTCCAAACACATCCATCCACCAACAACAAAGAAAGCTATATATATAATAAGGCATGTTTGATTTGGCTTCGGAAACGTGCTTATTGTTTATAGTAATTAGTTTTTGGCGTTTGATTTTATTTATAAAAAGTAAGTCATAAGTTGTGTATAAGCTACTTAAAACACATGTAAGACCATAAGTAATAACAATTAAGGCCGGTGCTTATTTCTACTTTTCAAATTACATAAGCCCTCTTCTTTAGTGAAACTTTCTATATTCTAAAATTACTTTTAATAATAATATTATTGATAATACTATTAAAAATATTAATATTATTTATTAATATTAATGATAAATAATTATAATCATAGTAATAAATAATAATAATAAAATAATACATAATAGTTGTAAATATGAATAATAATATTAATAAATAATTATAATAAATAATATTATATATAAGAATAATATTAATAAATTATAATATTAATAATAATAATAAACTAATACATAATAATTTTAATAAATAAAAGAATAATAATACATATAAATTTAATAATATTAATAATAAATAAATAATAATAATATTAATAAAATATCAATAATAAATAATAATAGTAATAAATAATACATAATAATTGTAATAAATAATAAATAATAAATATAAATATAATAATAATAATAAATTTAGTAAAAATAATAAATAATAATAACAATAATAATAATAATAAATATATTATAATAATAATAACAACAATAATAAATAATAATTATGATGCAAAGGACATTTAATGATGAGGGTATTTTAGTTATATATTTTAATTTAACATTTTTTCAGTTAACAATCAAATAGTCACACCAACTTAACACGGTTTATCAAAACTTTGAAAAA